>CM062093.1:15467973-15816431 GCA_031163375.1 Conogethes punctiferalis
GTCAGAAAAACTAATTGAACAATATTGCTCTACAGCTGCGTCAGAAATACCAGTGTTGTTACCAAAGACACACAAAATATTACCTTTCCCTCGAAGTTAGACTGAAATTTCTAGTGCTTTCAAGAATGATTAGTGCTTCTGGAAAGCACTGATTGTCTAGCATCGTGCAAACATATATTCTTGAAAAGTCACCTACATATGTGTTTTTATCTTGATTAGGCGCACATATAGCATAAACCCTATAATATAATACTTAAAATCTAATCTGGAACAAATTTCAAAACACGTCCAATTTCAATACGCGTTATCAGGTTAAGCGGACCATTTTGGTATGGCGACCCAGCCACCATCGACTGTTATAAAATAAACCTAATAAGACTGTTTATTAAAGTGGCATTTAGCTTGTTCTGTGGACGTGTTTTAACAATGTGCGTGGCCCACCCTCTAATTGTCGCTCTCAAATTGAATTCGACTGTGACCGTCACGCGACCCAGACATCTTGTGGCCATCTGAAATGTCGCGTGGAGGAAATTACAGCTTTTCAAGTGTCTGACCAGAGGAACAGGCCCTTATTTGTGTAGTAATGGAGTTGGACGAGTTTTTTTTATTTAACTTATACGCCCTAAGGGGTCCTTGTAATCGTACGTTGGTAAGCTTTTCTTTATGCATCCAACTGGTATAGGCTGTATATTTTTCGTAAATCAGGATCACTGAGATATTCAAAGGTACACCACAGCTTATCAAAGTGCCACAGTAATAAAAAATAAAACGTTTTTTTTCCAGTAAACAGCTATTTGTACATATCAGTGATGATTGGCAAGTCAATTTAGAATAATAACTGTGATACTACCAGTAGTCGTAGTATGTATTAGTTTCATCAAAAATTTGCTTTACTAAAGATACAATGGATTGCACAAAACTTTGCCAGCATTAAGTGAAGATTACAAAAATGTACTATTACCGTTGGTAGGTATGTACTATCATTCAATATCTGGAGTGACATGAAACTTATTTGTATACATCTCATCCCTTAATGCAGTATAGCTAGCGTATTGCATACTCGATGCATCTTCCCTGTTACCTTGGGGCTTTGCACTGACCTCGTCGAGTGACTAGTTAAGTAGTTGCTTGGTCAACTTGCTGGCCGTTGATGATAGGTACCAGGTCTATCTATTACCAGCAGTGGACAACGATAGTTGCTTATTGATTTTTATTGTCATGTTGACCTTTAATCCGACATAAGCAATCTATAGTGATAAGAATAGCTTTATGTCACAGATAACATCTAGCTACAGTGAATAGATTTCGTCCTAAAAAAATTCATCGAACCATTTCACAGCAAAAAGTATCAATATTCTTTTCTAAGTCTATCTATATCACGCGCCCGTGTTGTCCGCCGCTCATACACAATGCAATGGCATTCATTAATCAAAGAAATTATCTAACGGACGGCGAACTGAGGGCAGAATGCAAATACTCAAAGGAACGACTTATCTGTGAAATATTTATGTGTCTCAACTTAAATTTCATTAAAGTTAGATTTTGACGGGACCTTTGGTAACAGCGATAAGGAGTTATGAGTTTATGATACTGTGACGGTATGGGGAGACGTTCTACACTTATGGTTGACGGGCTTGTTGGGGTTCTCGTGGGGGGTTTTGGGTGGGCCGGCATGGCAGTGGGCAACTGACAGGTTACTGGTCAGTTACCTGCCAGTTGTCACAGCGACTTGGGCATCTCTTTCGCTTTCCATCAGGCGTAGGGAAGCCATTATGTCGAGCCACTCTATAAAAAAAAAAGTCTTTACAGTCCTGTACGACTGTAAAGGGTAATAAAACGGAATCATTGACTAAGACGCGGTCTGTCCGTCTGTCAGTCACCCTGTAAATCAAAAATCCAAACCAGATGATATTTCATGGTTTCTTAGTAAGCCTCAGGGATGCACAAGACTCTCAGAATTCTTAATTATTAAAAAAGTATTTCTTAACGAGCTACTTACATGCTAATCTGAGATCTATGAAAGAAACGTACGGGGGTAATTCGGTACCCCTTAACGAGTAACCTGAATTTTTCTTTTGTCTTCTTCTGGCCATCGTGAAATAGATTATAGATTCGTCAATAATTTTCGCTGTGAATGTTTGATAGCATTTTTAGGTCACTGTTGAATCGACTTGACTTTGAAGTTACTTTTAAAGGAGTGTCTAAACTAAAAACCAGTTTCACAAAGTTAAAAGCGAATTCAACATGAAAACGGTTTGCTGTTTTTTAACTGAACTTTGTCCTAGTCGTAAGCGACCCGTCAGGTAACTTTAAGTTATTTTGTATAAATAGTGTAACATATAAATTGACTAGCAACCCACGCACGCTTCGCGAATTGCGGATTTTTCTACTATAATATGCGCGCCATACAAACTCCATAGAAAAATCTGTTTTCGTGAAAGAGACGGATATATTTACTTTCAACGACTGTATCTCGCCCATTTTTCAGCCAATTTTGATTTTGTTATTTACTTTTTTGTGAGTATATTTTTATCTATTTTACGATAAATTGTAAATACTATTTTTCATGCATATTCCCTATTGACATAAACCAAATGATGCCGAACAAGTGTACATCGGCTTATATTGCCGTGCCGAATGGACTATGCAAACCTGAGTATCTATGTAAATAACTAATTTCGAAATCTTAATTATATGAAAATTTATTTATCAATTGACGACCCCTCGGGGATGTAATGCCTACCACCAAGCACAGGCTACAATTTGTAAGCCAGAACAGCGATTTGTCTGGTTCCATTAAGGGTATTAGTCCCTGGGTTTGATTGAAAGGGACGGGTGGAATCAATTTGACTTGTTTTGATTACGACCGACCAAGTTTTATCATGGAGATTGATTGGAAGAGAAAAATCAGTCGTGTTTTAGAATGGATTAGCTAGTAGTTTTTAGATAAATAGATAAATAACCCAAGACATGCCCACACAGAGCCCTCTAGCTCAAACTAAGGCCTAAGCTTGTACTATGGAAACTAGGCAACTGATGGAACATACTTAAATATTTTTTTTTTTGTAAATAAATAACATACTTAAACATAGAAAACACCCAGACCAATACAATCAGACATGTCATGCGCACACAATGTTTGTAATGTGTGGGATCGAACCCTTGGCTCAGACGGCAGAGGTCACTACTAACTGAGCCACAGAGCAGTTCTTTACCTTTGCTCTGTGCTTTTATCAAGGATTCTGTGAAGTCTAGCACACTGGCCGCAACCTTTTAGGTTACCAACGAATGTTCCTACCTCGTGAATCAGCATTCCACCTGAGTTCCAACCGTTGCGGAGTCCACAGTCTCAATTGACAGGCGCGGCACATAATAAGATGGAAGTTGACGTTCAATCATGCCCCGTGGCAACCGACTCGATGATTTGTTTGTTTGTTCGCGGCATCGCGACAGCGGTGAAATAATCGGCTCATTTGTGACTAGTTTGTGAATTTTGAATTTATCGAGTTATGCTTGTCGAGTTGTTTTCGGTCGATTGTGGGGTTTTCAGCAAGAAAAAAATGTTGTTTTAATATCAACTATAACCTATAACCGGCTGCGGCGGGGAGCAATTACTCTATGCAGATATTATACACATAAGTATCTACCTCTGAATCCCTCTATGTAATAAAAAATCGCTTCAAAAATCCGTTCCATAGTTTAAAGATCCATAGGGAGTTTATAAAAATACATACAGGACAGACAGAAGACAAAAGCGACTTTGTTTTATAGTATGTAGTGACAAGTCTTTTTTGGGCACAGTCTCCGTAAAAAAATTATTGTAAATTAATAAATAGTAACTGAATGAATGAAAATATCCTTCATTTGCGGAGTTTTAAGTAAACACTTACAAATTGTCAAAAAATTATCTGCCAATCATTCATTAATAAACCAAGACCATTATAACGCTCACTACACTAACGCAAATTATTGGGAGAGGCCTATGTCCAGCAGGGACTGATGTGGGCTTATGATGATGATGATTATAACGCTCAAAAACATACTACATTGTGCCACACAGCGCCATCTAGTCACATACTTAGGCGAGTTTATAAACTACATGGCAGTTTTGGCTAGTATAGGCTACAAGATAGTTTACTGGATAAGATACTTTTGAGTTGTAAATAATTACATATCATATAAATCATTTAATATTACTCATCTTAAACTTTCAAATTTATCCATCAGGTTAGCAATTACAGCGATAGTATTATAAACTAAACATCAAATGTAAAAATAACGCTTACACCAGCTGCATTGCCTAAACCTTTTCATCCAAAAACGTTTTTCAAATTGCGCTTCCACGTTAATACCCATAGCTTTTGTATCGCCCAAAGATTAGAATACTTCTTTGTGCAATCCGAATTTATTAACATAGCCAAAATCCGAGCAGGATCTTTCCTTGACAAGGGTACGGGTGAAGGCTACCGTGGCATATCTAATTGAATGCGGACCCTACTTTTATGGAAAATGGTAATATGATTTCACGACTTATACGAACGAGTAATGCTATTATGCCGGCTGTAGCTGCTATGAGTACGTACGCGCGACGGTACGGAATATCACGTTTTGTATATTCAACTGTACTTTACGAGCTGCCATGTTGGTATTACTTGCTTTATGCTTTTTTTTATAGTGGTTCGACATAATGGCTTCCCTACGCCTGATGGAAAGCGAAAGAGAAAGCCCAAGTCGCTGTGACAACGGGCAAGTAACTGGTCAGTTACTTGTCAGTTGCCACCGCCATGCCGGCCCAACCCTAACCCTCCCATGAGCTCCGGAAACCCTACACACCGGCAGGAACACGACTCCAGAGGTCATTTGACTGCGGTATTCTATAGGGTGGAGGTCCTTCTCCGGACAGGCGGCTCCAATTCGTGAGCGAATATTCGCTATGCCCTACCTCTCTTAAGAGATGCTTTGAAGAGAAGTAATGTATGGCCGTTTTCTTTTAAATTTTGCTATCGTATCATTAATTTAATCATCGTTAACCCATCGCATTCACTGGTGGACATAGGTCTATCCAGTTGTTCGCACCTTTAGGCAAACCATCTGATCAACGTGCCACGCCGCTGGGCAGGCGGGTTGGCGATCGCAGGTGTAGCTTCTCGCTCAGGTGACGCTGCCCGTCATCGGTCTGTGATATTTAGCTACGCCTTCAATCATGATGGTTTTAATAATAGCCGCCACGAACGCTTAAGAGATTCAATAAATTCATAAAAAAAAATTGGGCATGGAATTTTTATTTATTCTGTTAATAAATTAAAATAAAACTAGCTTATTTTGTCGTTCCCGCGTAGGTATCAATTAAAAATAATATGGGTATAACATTTCAAAAGCATAAACAAGGATGTAACGGATATAAAATGAACAAGCGAGTCGGCGAACACAAAGGGCTACACCGCAAATCAACAAAATCCGGGCCGTAATCATTTCGCGTCCATCCAATAGCCGGCTCGGCGTCAAACAAATCCGCGGATATCGGGCAAGATCCGCAAACCGGATCGGACCGGAGCAAACCGACCGTGGACGCACCGTAACCGGATTATTGGTGAACCGGTCGTTCGGTTTGAGTGCTAAAGCTCAACCGGTTTTCCGTTTCATGTTTCGTTCGCCCTCTTTTTAATAAGTAGTAGAAAACATGTGATTATATTTTGATTGCGTTATTTAGATCAATGCGTAATGGGATGTTTTCGCTCAAAGCCACCTTAGCCACCCTCTCACCTGCCCGTGGCGCATCCGCCGAATAACAAACGAGGCTCTGGCAACCGACTGATGGCGGTGTACCCTACACTATTGAAAGCGTAGCTAAATACCACAGGCAGATGACGGGCAGTAGCGTCACCGGAGCGAGGAGCTACGCCCTAAGATCGCTAACTAGCATGGCGATTAGGATAGGCAAACCGGTAAACTGGGCCAGTCAAATATGTTACCCCTATTGTTTACACGTTTAAATTATTTATCACACAGAGCCTACGAGCCTATGAGCCGTGTTAGCCTAGTGCTAGATCGTCGCTTCACACACATGAGATCGTCGGTTCGAATCCGCGCGGGGCACGCACCGAGTGCGGAATTATACCACTAGCTTAGCGGTGAAGGAAAACTTCGTGAGGAAACCTGCACATCCAGTTTAATTCTGAATGTGTAACCATGATCCAAATTTGTCTGGTTCCCCTTTCTGAGGGTTACGAAGGTCAGATGGCAGTCGCTTCAATGTAATAACCAGACTCGCTAAATCTAGGATCATGGTCAAAGCGGACCCTGGGCCTAGAGGCACAAACCGGGACAACGCTAAGGGGATGATACACAAGAGCCTACCGAGATGCTTCGATTTAAAGGCAGGGGTCACTCACTACCAAATGAGCCACCGGACCACTTAACAATTAAACATCATCATCGTTAGCCTAGGAGACCATTGGCGCGGTCAATCCGATGATGGGTGACCAAATTTGACACCGATTTCCTCCGTGCTTCGGAGGCACGTTAAGCTGTTGGTCCCGGGTGCTATCTTACCAACTCAGATAGCAGTCGTTACATCATATCAGAGATGATGATAACTCTGACGCCTAAACTGGGAATGGGGTATAGCTTACCCTAAGTGTTGCGGAGGTCTGATGACAGTCGCTCTGTGTAAAAGCTTAGCCCTCGCCAAATCTCTCAGTTTTAAAAGCCGACCCTGAGTCAATCGGGAAAAAGGCTAGGATGATGATGATCGTTTAGCCTAGGAGAGGCTATGTCCAGCAGTGGACTGACACGGGCTGATGATGATGAGATCGTTAGCCTATCGCAGTCCACTGCTGGACATAGGCTTCTCCAGTTGCCTTACATTTCTATTCAGCAGGAAGCACCACGGACAGGTGAGGGTGCCTTGGGAGCGCATAGAAGATGAATCACAAACTATGCGTTTACACGGACGCACCGCTAGCCAAAACACCATTATAAACAGGACTTGAGTGCCAGTCACCGTTGCAAATGCCTTACTTCCAATAGTGTTGTTAGTTTTAATAAATAAATAAATATCAGACAACATCACATACATTGCTCCGATCCCATAGTAAGTAGCTTAAGCACTTGTGTTATCGGTATCAGAACAACGAAGGTACCACAAATAAATACTTAAATACAATATACACACCCAGACACGGAACAAACACAAAGTGTCATCACACGAATGTTTGTCCCGGGCGGAATCGAACCCACGCCCTTGGTTCAGAAGGCAGGGGTCACTACCAATTGAGCCACCGAGCCAGTCACATAATAGGTAAGTATTGTTTGTGAATACGGGTGTAAGAATTAAACAACGAAAGTGTTTTTGTAAGAAAAGACAAGGGAGAAATTGAATAAACTCGAAATTCACGAAGCGCCCAAATGAGCCGATAATCAATCTTTGTCCCGATTCCGCGAACAAACAATCTAACTCATTGACACGAACTGATTGTCGCTATGATTGATCGGTCTAACTTTACTTTATTTGTGCGGTGTAAATAAACTCTCTTTTATGTTTACGCGATCAATTATCAAAATACAATTTCATTACTGGCTCGGTGGCTCAAAAGTCACACCTGCCTTCTGAACCAAGGGGCGTGGGTTCGATTCCCACCCGAGACAAACATTCGTGTTTTTTTTATAGTAGCTCGACAATAGTTAATGGCTTTCCTACATCTGATGGAAAGCGAAAGAGAAGCCCAAGTCGCTGTGACAAATGGCAAGTAACTGGTCAGTTGCCACCGCCATGTCGGCACAACCCTAACCCCCACAAGCTCCGGAAACCCTACTCACCGACAGAAACAGGACCCGGAGGTCATTTGGCTGCGGTATACTATAGGGTGGAGCTCCATCCCCGGACGGGCAGCTCAATGCGAGCTAAGATTCGTTATGTTTGTGATGTTGCCTAATATTTATTTACCTACTTATGGGTTAAAAATTATTCTTCCACCGGAGGTAGGGAGAGAAAATAAAAAACAGGAAAGGATAGGATATTAAAGAGATAGAAGACAGAATAATCTGGAGCAAAAATGCATTTCATTCCTAAGTTAATTTTTGACCTTTACTATAGACGTGCATTCGTACCTTGCATCTGGGGGTAATCAATCATTCCTGCATTCGAGCACGTGTCACTCAAGCCTTATCGGTGTGTACACTAGTTTTGGCCACTGTGGCGAGGAATAGTCAAACTGAACTAGTTCAGCCATTGTGACAGGTAAGAGTGACGGCAGTTGATGATGAAGCTACGAAACTGGTTGAAACGTTTTGTTAAGGTAAACTTTTTGTTTGCCTGGACAAACATAACCTACTGGTGTCATCCACCTGCCAAGCGTAGTGACTAAGTTAAACCCCCTTAAATGACAATTGTCATGGAAGAGGCCTGTGTACAGCAGTGGACGATTTAAGGCTGAAGATGATGATAACGATGATGAAACTTTTGGGCATTTTTTTTTACTTTGGCACAGATAGGGACTTTCCTTCGTCTAATGGAAAGCAAAAGAGAAGTGCAACGGTTTTTTGGGATCATCTTTCATTTGCAACTTTTCCGAATGGATACGATTAACCTTCAAAAAGCGAACCAACAAATATCTCAAGGGCGAGCAACGCACTGTGACACTTCCTTGGTATTGCGGTATCTATGGACTGAAGTGATCAATTACCAACAGGTGTAGTGACATGCCTGTTTGCCGCCTCTGTGATAAAAAAACATAGCTTTGGTTGAGAGACTCATTAAGAAATGAGTTGTTGGATTCATCATCATCAGCCTATTGCAGCCCACTGCTGGACATAGGCCTCTCCAGTTGTTCGCCACTTAGTGCAAACATCTGGAGGATATACCCATAATCGCCACGCTGGGCAGGCGGATTGGCGATCGCAGGGCGTAGCTTCTCGCTCCGGTGACGCTGCTGCCCGTCATCGGTCTGTGGTATTTAGCTACGCCTTCAGCTGTGATGGTTAAACCGCCCTGAGTCGGCTGCCAGCTCTTTGTTTGTTATTCGGCAGGATGCACCACGGGCAGCTAAGGTTGGCTTGGTTGGATTACGTTAGTTTAAAATCCAAGCAATTTCCACAGCAGAGGAAAGCAGTAACAAGTTTTGATAACTTTTTAGCACTTGTTGATAACTAGTGACAGAACACCTATTTGGGAAGTAAAAAGAAAAGAGTATTCCACCCAATAAAGTTCAATATACCGCTAAATTACACGGCCATTTTGAAAGTATCTCCAACAAACAAACGGTCGGATACTGCCTTATCCCGGCGTTCGCCGTATTTGTCAGAGATAATCCTTTGTGAATTGGTTACGAGGTACGAGGATCCGACGGGCCAATACAAGATTGGTATAAATGTGTCGGCAAACAGATGATGCGTTTTCTTTTATGGTATTGTTTTGTTGATGCCGAATCTTGATACATGTTTATTAATAGGTACCTAAATATATAGGAGTTGAAACCTCACCGCAATTCATTGCTGGACATATGTCTCTTCAGTTGTTCACCACTTTGGATTAACACCTGAAGGCTTTATCAGTTAGTCAGTCAGTTAGGTTCAGTTCCTCGTTCCTGCCCCGTGCCAATAAATCATGGCATGCCCTTCTAGCTCATGTGTTTCCTTCCTCTTACAATCCTGGGTTCTTTAGGCGCGGCGTGAAACGGCATCTCAGTAGGCCTTCAGGGTAAGGGCGACAGGCGCGCTGGGTCTGTGTTATTGTGACTGTCGACCTAACTTTTGGACCTCACGACCGCTAGGAGGTGAAGGGAGGTCATCCTGAACGCTCTTGTATTAAAAAAGAAATCGCTACGCTGGGCAGGCGGGTTGGCGATCGCGTAATTGCTCGCGACTGTGGTATTTAGCTACACCTCCAGTCTTGATGGTTATACCACCGCCGACAGTCGTTTTTTTTTCTAAGCCTCATTTGTTATTCGCCAGGATGCACAACGGACAGATGAGAGTGGCTTGGAGCGAAAAGATGATAGTAAGGGAGCTATCATCTATCAGCCTAAAAACTAAACTTATAGCTACTATCTACTCAATCAGACTGAACCTTTTTATACATCCATCATTCCTGTTGCTTATTACAATAGTAAAAAATTTAAAGTCTCATTCTACAATAACAAAAAAAAAACAAGTGAAACAAAGGAATGTGTTTAGAAGCGCCTGACCCTTCAAAGCAGCCATATCCCGAACATTTGTCGGCGATAATCCTGCTAGAATTGGTTACGCTCGCGGGTCCAATCCGCCTGATATGTAATATATACGCGCCGTAATACCGCTGATTATCAAAGGTTTCCGTCTGATGTGTGACACACATGTGGAACTTACTTTGGGGTGGCTATAGTATGGCTACAAATAGCTACAGTTATATAGGTTACAGAAATTTCTGGCTTTAGAAAGATAGCATTGCGATAGAGCCGCCCGTACGAGGTAGGACCTCCACCCTATAGAATACCGCAGCCAAATGACTTCTGGGTCGTGTTTCTGCCGGTGAGTAGGGTGTCCGGAGCTCGTGGGGGTTAAGGTTGGGCCGGCATGGCTGTGGTAATTGACAGGTAACTGACCAGTTTCTTGCCCGTTGTCACAACGACTTGTTCTTCTCTTTCGCTTTCCATCAGGCGTAGGGAAGCCATTATGTCGAGCTACTATAAAAAAAATCATAAATAAATATCTCAGGACATACCACACTTTTTTTTTCATCAAGAGAAGTGTTGTTTTAATGTAACACTTACGAGTACTTTCGGTCGCACGTAGCTTGAAAAAAAAATGCTATGTTGATTATCCTATTACAGAAACAAAAACGATTTAATATAATATTACGTAGAATTTTTTTGTAATATCACCTAGTCACAAGAGTATTGCTCAGCCATTCCATAAAAATAGGCTCAAATAAAAGTCTAATTTACTAGGCCGCGATATCGCACGCGAGTTTGACATATCGCGTCTAGACTAAATGTAGTCTAACAAGGTTACGTGAATGACTAGTTTCCTTTCACGTAAACATTCCAGACTGACTTAGGTATTTTACAAGATATGGTTATAAAGAGAAACGTTGAGGTTCGAAGTTTCGCTCTTGACATTCATTTGACTCAAATTACGAGTAGATAGCCTTAATATTTAATGGACCAATAATTTCTTGGAATCATATTTTTTTTTACATAGTAGCCCAAGTCGCTGTGACAACGGGCAAGTAACTTGTCAGTTACCTGTCAGTTGCCACCGCCATGCCGGCCCAACCCTACCCCCCTCGAGGTCCGGATACCCTACTCACCGGCAGAAACACGTCCCGGAGGTCATTTGGCTGCGGTATTCTGTAGGGTGAAGGTCCTACCCCGGACGGGCAGCTCATTTCAAGAAAGATGCCCTACCTCTCTTAAATATATTTTCTAATTATAAAGTATTTTTTGTTTGCTCTACACAGAACCGTTTCTGTGGTAACACACTGTGACAAAATAAATGCTAATAATTTTCATTTCAGTCTATTAACCCTTTACTAGCTCTATTTCACAACGCCCCCAATACAATAATAAACCCTAATTCGGTACTCCTGATTGAAAATTAATAATTAACCATAGAGCTATACCTACCTCGACCGTAATCATTAAATTGCCAACACAACCGCAATGTACGACCCACAGAGCACAGCTAGCAAGTTCCAATTCATGCCAAAACCTCGTCCAAAAATAGCCTCCCGTTGTGTAATAATAATATGACTACAATAAATTTCAGTGTGGAAAATATCGAGTAGATTGCGTGTTCCATATTATAACACGGCACCGAATTAATACTAACAATTACTTGGCGGGCACGCACAAAAAAGTGTACAAATTGGCTCTGTGCGTGTGGGTGAAGGGTTGTCACACAGTGGGAAGCGGAAGCGGGTAGCCAATGTGTTTTGTAATCCTTGTGACTACAGAAATGTAATAGTTTCTAATCGAATTTGGTCCACAGCAGCCAATGTCCGAGTATGCAAATGAGTGCCGAACAGCAGTCCACTGTTGGACATAGGTTTCTCCAGTTGTTCGACACTTAGGGCAAACATTTGGAGGATATACCCATAAGCACCACGGGCAGGCGGGTTGGCGATCGCAGGGCGTAGCTTCTCGCTCCGGCGACGCTGCTGCCCGTCATCGGCCTGTGATATATAGCTATGCCTTAAATTATGATGGTTATACCGCCACCTGTTATTCGGCAGAATGAACCACGGGCACGTGCGGGTGGTAAATAACTTATCAGTTGTCTAGTCCCCGTAGTAGAAACTTCGGCTTAGTTTGACGTGAGTTATATTCTTTATCTGTTACCGGTACAGATAAAAAGATGAACTATCAGTTTTTTTCTTACTGATAGTCTTGCCCGCTACCGCTCATATTTGTTACTAGGCTTAATTTATAACCTTGCCTGTTGTTTTACAACTAAACCAGTGTTTTGTATTGTTTAAATTGCAGTCATTTTGATAACGACAAGTTATTGTCATATGCTTTGTAGAGTACGCGCTGGTAATTAGTTAATTTCAGCATGCTAACTTTATGAATTGATATACACACACTCATATTTAATATGTTCTAGTGTTTTTTTTAAAATATGTATGGAGAAGGCTGGCAGAGGTCTTTCCGCAGCAGTGGGAGAGTAAAGGCTTAGTAAAAAAAATGTGACGGCGTAGTTGTTCCCAGCTGAACGCTACTGCCCGTTTCCTGATCTTAACTAATATTATAAAGGTGAAGAGTTTGTTTGTTTGTTTGTTTGAACGCGCTAATCTCAGGAACTACTGGTCCGAATTGAAAAATTATTTTTGTGTTGAATAGACCATTTATCGAAGAAGGCTATAGGTTATATAACATCACGCTGCAACTATTAGGAGCAAAGAAATAATGGAAAATGTAAAAAGAACAGGGAACAAATAACTATTCCACGCGGACGAAGTCGCGAGCACTGCTAGTATTTTATATAAGACGAGCTTTCAGGATGACCTCACTTCCTGATGTTAAGCGGTCGTGGGGTCCAAAAGTTAGGTCGACATAATAGAACTTTTAACAAACAGAACCTCGAAAATAAAATAAAGTACCTAGGTACTATAAGATCGAAAGCGATAAATTAAAAAATTCGACACCATTTCCAGGAAAATATCTGACTATATTCCGTATTATAATCATTTTACGGAGACCCATTTATTATTCATCAGAATTTTAATATTAATGGGGAATTCGCACGGCCCACGCAGGGACGCGGATTCGATTAATTTCTTTAAATTGGCGATGGTAACGGTTTTTCTACTTTATGACGAAATTTGCTTCTTTCTTAACTACATTTACTTTCTATACTCAAAATTTAGAGATGTATACTCTTTATTGCACACTAGCAAACTGTCCATACTTTTTAGCATTATACAGGTAAACAAAGAGGCAGTTTAGCACATAAGAAAACTTTTTCTACAGACATACTATCATGGGGAATGTTCTGAAGAATCATTGACTGGCTCAGTGGCTCAATTGGTAGTGACCTCTGCCTTCTGAGCCAAGGGTCGTGGGTTCGATCCCCACACAGTACAAACATTTGTGTTCATAAACATGTCTGTTTTAATTGGTCTGGTTGTTTTCTATGTATAAATGTATTTATTTACAAAAAAAATGTATCTAAATAAGTTTATCAGTTGTCTAGTACCCATAGTACAAGCGTTGGCTTAGTTTGGGGCTAGGTGGCGCTGTGTGGCCCAGCGTGGCATGTCTTATTTATTTGGTTTACTACCTGCAGCTAAGTTTTTTTACCGCACCACACGTAACCGATTGTAATTCCATCCTCATCATCTCGATGGTTGGCGATCCTCGACGGTAAGCTATATGAGAAACTACTTGCATCGCGCCTTGGTTTTGTGGAACCAACTTCCTGCGACTAGTCTTTCCGGACAGCTACGACTTGGGAACCTTCAAGAAACGAGCGTTTTCATATTTAAAAGGCCTTCAGCGAGCCTAAACTCGATTTAACGGTGTCCATGGGCGGTGTCGACTGCTTACCATCAGGCATCACACTTGCATGTCTGCCGCCTCTCGCATAAAAAAGGTATTGTGACTAGCCATATGACATGCGCATGACTGACTTACAAGTCTTGCACCAAAGTCCAAGATTCAATCACGGTTTTAACGTTTACTAGGCTTTTCTATAATTGTTACATTTCTGTGGCCCCAACCTAAGCATGATATCATAAGTAGGTACCTAATTATCTCGTTTCTTTCATTCACAAAAACCAAGAGTTCTTTACGCAAAACTCTAAAAATGTATCAGTCCCAATTAGTTGCATCTATCCAGAAGTTAACGCGAGCATCCAAAAGACTTAGTGCAACTTTGTTTGATACTGTTTAATACATCTCTCAGTTCCTTAAAGCCTTTCTCACAAATTTTAATAGGAAAAGTCAATATTCGCTCGTGAACCGCTGCTTGCAACTGCTCATTAAAACTTGTCTCACGAGTACGGTGGCCAGGCGTTGTGGGAATAGTGGGGTAATACGGGACTTGTCTCGTTAGGCAGCGCGTTACAAAAGACCTTCTGTTTAAATTTGTTATTTAATTTTTTTTAATTTTATTTAATTTGTGCGGCGATAGTCTCTGCTATTAGTATTTATTTTCCTGTAGTTTGATAATGGGCTTGACAAAGTATATCACTCGATCTCCAACAGACTTTCTTTCTATAGAACGCATGTGTTGAGTTCGTTTCTTAAATTGACTCTACAGAAGAACGAACCTTAGTTCTTCAACGCCCTAAGAACAGTTGTCAGTGTTACTTTTTTATCTTTAATGTTATTTCCCATCTTTTAAGAATGTTGCCCAGAAACTGTAGTCTAAAGTTATCTTTTTCCTGATGATACCAGATGATGACTGGAGGCATCAGTCAGAACACCTTCTTCTCAGTCGTATACTCTTGACAGAGTAGTCGTGGTCACGCGTGTCACCCGGTAACGTCTTACTACCGCTCTCCATCTGTCTCTGGTGGAAGCCTGTCTTGCACATTCATTGAGAGGCTCCTGGGTAGAACTGTAGTATACGGGATCGAACAAGGGTAGACAGTCGTTCCTTGATGTAGAGTTCCTTTAGAATAGACTCATTGGTGCGATGTTGGGTCCAAGATATTTGTAGGAGCCTTCTCCAGCACCACATCTCCAACGCAGCAATACGCCGTCTCTCTCCTTCCCTCACAGTTCTTGCACAAAAGTTCAGGATGGACTGTGAGGGAAGGAGAGTCAGAACACTAAGACCGCGAAAAAACTGAAAAGTTAATTTCCCGAATTCGCGCCCACCGGAAATCGAGCTCCAACCATTGCGCCACTGAGGTCATCAAAACCATAAAAGTCTCACAAGAAAACAACACGTGGACCGCCCACTACCCGCCCGGTATTTGAGTCAGTTAACTCGGCGAGAACTGCTAATAACTCGCATACCTGAGTTACTGCTGAGTTGGGAGCTCGACTCTCGCGACGGGTAAACAGGCTTAATTGTTTGTGATGTTGTTGGGCACAATCGCGCCGGGGTTCCGGTTACATCCCTCTAAGCCGTGTTTGCCGTTCGAGTTCGAGTTCGGATAGTGCTATGTCGAGTTTGGCTAGTTCTATGTCGGAAATCACGTTAGACCGGAGAGCGTGTGATGTCATACTCAGAACTAGGGTTACCTTTTATTCTAGAGGTTTCCGATTGAGGAGAGGTGGGAATAGAGCCACCCAAACTTATCCCGTAGGTAGCGATTATCAGCAAGCGTCGTGGCATTTCTTCTTAGCTTAAATAGAGGTAGGGCATAGCGAATCTTCGCTCGAATTGAGCTGCCTGTCCGGGGAAGGACCTCCACCCTATAGAATCATCATCATCATCATCAGCCTATTACAGTCCACTGCTGGACATAGGCCTCTCCAGTTGTTCGCCACTTAGAGCAAACATCTGGAGGATATACCCATAATCGCCACGCTGGGCAGGCGGGTTGGCGATCGCAGGGCGTAGCTTCTTGCTCCGGTGACGCTGCTGCCCGTCACCGGTCTTTAGTATTTAGCTACGCCTTCAATTGTGATGGTTATACCGCCACCAGTCGGTTGCCAGCGCCTCGTTTGTTATTCGGCAGGATGCACCACGGGCAGGTGAGGTTGGCTTGGAGCGAAAAGATGATAGGCCGCTCCCTTACATCCCCTATAGAATACCACAGCCAAATGGCCTCCGGGTCGTGTTTCTGCTGGTGAGTAGGGTCTCCTGAGCTCGTGGGGGTTAGGGTTGGGCCGGCATGGCATTGGAAACTGATAGATAACTAACCAGTTACTTGCCAGTTGTCACAGCGGCTTGAGTTTCTCTTTCGCTTTCCATCAGGTGTAGGGAAGCCATTATGTAGAGCTACTATAAAAAAATAGCTGTCATCGAGTCATTCCTTTTAGTTTCCGGATCCTTATCGCGCAATCAACTCATAACCAATAGCCCTATACCTTAAAACAGCGTTTGTAGCAACAGTCTCAGAAACATACCTTTAAGCCTAGATCCGTGCCGACTTAGGGGTATCCTTAACTGTTAATTTATTGTATAATTTTCTTAGGGGCGAGATCCATTCGCTCCCTCAATCATCCAGTTGATGATAAAACCGACTTGCCTATTATCGTAACGTTTCAATCAGTAGCCCTAGTCCGCCCACTGCTGAACGTAGGCCTCCTTTAAGCCACGCTACAAACCTTTACCTCAAGCTGACTCGATGGCTCATTTGGTAGTGAGCACTGCCCTCTGAGCCAAGGGTCGTGGGTTCGATTCCCGCACAGTACAAACATTTGTGTTCATGAACATGCCTGTTTGTATTGTCTGGGTGTTTTCTATGTATAATATGTATTTATTTACAAAAAAAAAGTATCTAAGTAAGTTTATCAGTTGTCTAGTACCCATAGTACAAGCTTCGGCTTAGTTTGGGGCTAGGTGGCGCTGTGTGGCCCATCGTGGCATGTCTTGGGTTATTTATTTATTTTTTATTTATGTATGTCTGCCTTAGAGCGATGTCCACTTCAAGACTTGTGTGCTGCATCGCTTTTCGTAGCTATTTAGGAAAAGAAAAATACTTGCAGTGCAGCAATATCTAATCTATCAAAACCCACCATTCAAACGAACTCTCGCAATAAGTAAAATTTATGTTCACCGACCTTACGGCCAAATGTCACGTGTGAAGTTAGCCAACACAATAACAACACATGTTCCCACCCACGTGTACTGCACACAATAAATATTCATCGGCCAGTGTCGCTGTACGACAGAAATGACGCCTGCCGCGTTTTTCATTCAATTCGTAGTATCATTTCTGGCTTTGATAGAGTATGGTCGGAAGAGAAATGACGTTCCAATTTTTGTAATTGGCAAGTTGGTGGGTTATTTATCGCTGCCGTTTTTAGTGGAATGCAACGGAATGAAATACGGTTTTTCGATTAACCTGGAAATTAGTACCTGGAAAGATTGGTTTATTAATTCTTTATTCTGCAAAATCATGTATAATTCTACATATAATCGCTGTTGGTTTTCTAATAAATAAATAAAAAATGTAGAGTCCAGAATATGTAGTTTTTAAAGTGTCTTCATTTCAGTTAACAGATCAATGACATCAAGCAAATACAGAATATGTACCTACATGTTAATTTAGCTCATCATCATGATCCATCATCGGCCTATCGCAGCCCACTGCTGGACATATACCTCTCATAGGCAAACATCTGGAGGCTTTATTCATAATCACTACCCTGGGCAGGCGGGTTGGCGCTGGGCGTAGCTCATATTCTGGACTGTATTTTTTGTGTCAATGCGTTTATTATATAGAAGATTATAGAATTAAAAAAATAGTTGTTTACTATACGTTATAATAAAAAAATACGAAATAAATTTTCTAACATTAGGTATATTTTTTCTGCTGTCCCTACAAACAAACTGCAATCGTCTATACGGCTGATATTGTAACAGTATGCAGGAACACAATTGAATTGCGTTCAATTGAAATGAGTTGTTATCTTGTCACACTTTAATAAGACATGTCTATGACATGACATGTGAAAAATACACTCTCTGTTTTGATAGTTACTCATATTATAATATTATGTATTTATTGTATGATGTTAGTATATAATATAATAATATAGATAAACATTACTATTAAAAATGCTAAATACCTATTAAAATTATTATTATGTACCAATTAGAGGTTCACTTAAAAAATTTAATTATGTTAATATTTTGTTGTCTGGTTGTACTACTCAATATAGCAAGCTGTGGTCTCCTGTAATTGTAGGAACACGAGAAACTGTGCCCATTTGAATGATTGTTTTATGTATTCTATTAAGATAATATGTGTGTGTCTTATGTTGGAGATCCTAAATAAATAAATAAATAAATAAATTAAAACCATGTGTGAACGTTGAGCGAAAACGATTTATTGTTCTAAACATATAAATGTATCATGGATAGCACAGCCTGTCTTAATCTTGCCCTATCGACTATTGGCATTGTGGCTCACTGAGATAGATCATCATCATCATCAATACCCTTTATCAGTCCACTGCTGGACGTAGGCCTCTCCCAATGTTCACCACTTTGATCGATCCTGGGCTTCTCGCATCCAGCACTTGCCAGGCGTTCTGCGCAATTCGTCACTCCACCTGACCGTCAGGACCTTCAAGAAACGAGCGTATTCATATTTAAAAGGCCGGCAGCGACCCTAAACTCGGCTAGAGCTGCGGGTGTCCATGGGCGGTGTCGACTGCTTACCATCAGGCATCACACTTGCTCGTCTGCCGCCTCTCGCATAAAAAAAAAAAAAAAAAAAAAAGGATGTACCGTGGTACCTCTGTGGTCCGTGCACCTTACCTGCCCGTGGGCAGGTGAGGTTGGCTGGAGGGAAAAGATGATAGGCCTCTCCCTTACATCCCTGTGTGCACTTACGAATGTCGGCAGCTTTAGGAGCGCTTCGCCTCTACATTCATAGTGCGAACGGCTAAGCTATGGAACTCTTTGCCGGAGTCCGTGTTCCCTGAGAGATATAGTCCTCAGATTTTCAAGGCGAGAGTGAATCGGTTTTTGTTGGGTGAGCGCGCTCCACCTTAGACTCTAACATCGCTTAAGATCAGGCCAGGTGGAGTCAAGTGCTACCCCATTCGAATATAAAAAAAAATACTAATAGGCCCCGCCCACTGAAGAAGCACACGTTGAAGTGATGACGTCAGGACCTACCTTGGATTCACAGGGCACACTTTCTTAGGCCATCTCCTCTTTGTGTTTACTTCATACGTAGACGTACAACGCCCTGCAATCCGTTCTAAACTTAATACATTTCTGTGGGCAACCTGACGAGTTTGTTGTAATATCTTAACATTCAATTACGTAACATTGGTTCAATTTAATTGAAAATGAACTTTGTTGATTTTAATTCAAATCAAATCCAAACATTGAGCCGCTCGGTGCTACTCGAGTTTTCGTTTGCTTAAACGTAAAGAAAATATTCAAGCGAGATAGGTTATGCTAAACAGGTATAAAGAAGATAAGAGTAAATTTAAAAATAACTTTAACTTAAAAATAAGTAAATTCTAAAAAATAAGACGATTTCAAAAGTCAAAGTCATAAATTTTTTATCACAGTCGCTGTGACAAACGGGCTGATAAGCAAATCCGTCACTAGTCAGTTTATAATAAAATCAATCTCCTATATAACTGCCTTCTGAACCCATTGTTTGATTCCACTATTCCAGGCGGACGAAGTCGCGAGCACAGCTAGTATATCATAAATGTAAAAGCTAATTTTACTAACCATTAGTGTTGTAATTTTTTTTTATAGTAGCATAGCATATGTGGCTTTTCCACCCTTGAGCCAAGTCACTGTGGCATTGGCAAGTAATCAGTTACCGCCACATATCAGTTACCGCCTCGTAAGAACAGTAAGATGCTTCTTCACGCCCCGGTTAAAGGAAGCAGATCCTCAATATATCAAAAGAAGAAGAAAACACATGTACTAGCATTGAGTACCACGTTTTACTACCGTAGTACTCCAATTGGCTTTACGTTACGCAATTCAATAATTAAAACATATGGATTCAATGAAAACATACCAATATAAGAGTTGATTACAATTGAAAAAGCCCGGATTTAAAACGAGGCAACTCGGAGCGAACAACTGTCGAACAAATGTAATCAACAACTGTGTTGTTTGCGGCATTTTACAGGTAGCTCACGGCTGAAAAAGCTCATAGTTCAAACTGAAACAAATTGTAATAATCGGGATGTTTCAGGGCTGACAAACATCGAGATGTTTATTGACCTAAATAGAATACAGACAACCAATTCTATCTGTTATATATATACATATCTATTATTTATTTACATATATTATGGGAGCAGACAATCGTCCGTGGGCTTCACTTAGCAGGACTCGCTGGAAACCAGCGCCGTGGCTTCTACGGGAGCCACGGCCTAATGCTGAGTGAGGCCCTTTTGTTTTGGACGTCGTAACGGTCTTGTCCGGTCTAATTATCATGTACCTATTATGTGTCTATCTTTGTTTATGTTTTAGTATAATGTCTGTCTACTGTGTACGTTGTGATGTCCAATAATAATAAACGTTTTCTATTTCTATTTCAATTTTGGCCTGAAAATCTTTTACTAAGAAAATGCGAATGAATGCTTTTCGGGTTTCATGAAAACATTTTCAATCTCTTTTAATTTTTTTTTATATACTAGCAAGTCAAAATGACTGCGTTACGCCTGATGTTGAACGTAGTCTAAAACATTTAAGTAATTCGCATCACGCCTTGTTAGTGCAACACGTTTTGAAATGACCTGTATAAGTGCTGCTTCACGTCCCATTTAAAAAGCCCAAGACTATGAAGAAAAAGGAATATGTGTGCTGGAAGGGAGTTTCACAGCCTAATGGTTTGGCCATTGTAAGATTAACCGTACTTTATAGTACAAGTGCTGATTAATTGTATTGTATTGGCTTACGGATTATCATCATCAGCCAACAGCTGGACATAGACTTCCCCCAAAAGATCTGATTATAAGCGTCTATTTTGCTTAAAGGTCATGTATATAGACACATAGATTTTATCAATAAGAAATTGGGAAAAATGTAGCAATTTAATGTATTTCATGCGACAACCCTAAAAATATTTATCGCCGCTACAGACCTGATTGCGAAACTTTAGCGTTGCATCGCTGCATTTTTGTTGCATGTTGATTATTTTATATCTGCTGTATTCAGGTCACATTTAACCTTTTTGGATATCCGTAAACAACATGGGAATTCAATACTTTAAATTTATACATCGAACTGTTTACCTAACCAAAGCGTGTAAAAGTTGGAGCAACAGTTTAACGTGCTTTCCTATAGTGCAATATCGCCAATCCTGCCTTCGGGCTACTACTGTGTAATTTCAAAGACAGATTTATCGCGATCCGTCAAACATAATTCCGACCTGTGCGGTGACGGGTAAAGAACACAAATCACTGCGATTTCTTTCTGTGGATGCAGTAACAGGTGGTCTTTTGAGATTTCAGCTTCTCGGTAGGGTTTTCCCGCCTGCCTGGCGAGGAAATGCCCTTGGCCCTTGGAGTGCCTTGGGTGGTGTAATGGTATTAGTAGGTGGACCGCCAGAGTTATCTTACAGGCCAGAATGAAGGTGGCAAAGGTTACTTGTGCGATACCGCAGCGACTTGTGCTTTTCTATCGCTTTCCTTTAGGTGAGGGGAGACCACTATACTGTCATACAAGAAATAGTCCTCTAGCCAGGCATGGCTGTACCAATTCCAGAATCTATGATGGAATGATCCGTCCAGCTGGTCTATCAACCCCTGCAATCATTATCATCATCAGCCTTTATCAATCCACTGCTGGATATAGGCCTCTCCGAATGTTTTAACCCCAGCAATAAAAAAAACCTATTTGGTGTAATATCTTAACATAAAATAACTGCACAAAATTGATTATCCCGGTGGCTTGGTTAGGCCGGCATGACGGTGGCAACTGACAGGTAACTGACCAGTTACTTGCCCGTTGTCACAGCGACTTGGGCAACTCTTTCGCTTTCCATCAGCCGTAAGAAAACCGTTATGTCGAGCTACTATAAAAAAATAAAATTGTGGAACTGTCGTTGTTCTGATACCCATACTACAAGTGCTTAAGTCTAATTTATTTATTTCAAGTAAAACATAAAATAAAATCCAACATTAACATCAACAACTATATCTTTATTCGCTAGCTAAAATCACACTTACAATTCGGTTGCGGCCCTAACGTCCTACAATTTTCACATAACATCTCTTTTATCAACAAGTTCTGCATTTCGTTTCTTACTATCAATTTCCTTATCGGGTTCAGTTTCCTCATAAACGGCACTAGAGACTTAACAAACAGTAAATCGTCATCAATCGTCTCCTCTCTCTCTTCTCGCTTCCCTGTGTTTGTTTGCGCTCCATCAATTCTTCTCTTTGCATCTGCTCCATCCATTTTTGCTCCATTTAGGACACTTTGCAGCGTTATAACTGGTTCTGCAAATATTTGTTCACTATCCTCTCCCTTTTCTTCTCGAACAAGATCTTCCGATTCATTCGATTGTTCAGATATATCCAATTCTTCTTTTATGTCCTCTAAACTGACTTGCATGCCAGGTACCTCAGTTTCTATATAGACGTCGTTGCTGACTCTTCCTTGTCTTGTGTCCTTGAGGAAGAGGAGTTTTTCAAAGTGGATCCATTGGCCTTTGTATGAAGGTACTGTGGATGCGTCTTCGCCTTCTGGGTATTCTATTCGCTTTTCTAGTCTGTGGAATGAGTCTTTCAGGTTCCGCCATTTTGCTTTCACCTCGTCCGCTGGAATAGAAGAATGTTTATTTTTAAATAAATACATGAATGAATAATTCCATTATAATTTTTTTAATTTGTGTCAATGCAATGGCATTTATTAAAAACATTTCATATTATAAAGTCAAAGGTAAATTTGGGGGAGACCTTTGCCCAGCATTACAGCATAGGTTAAAATAAGAAGAAAGATTATGAAGTACACATGTGAAGTACGCTGTTTTTTTTATAGTAGCTCGACATAATGACTTCCCTACGCCTGATCGCCCAAGCCCAAGTCGCTGTGACAACGGGCAAGTAACTGGTCAGTTACCTGTCAGTTGCCACCATGCCGGCCCAACCCTAACCCCCCACGAGCTCCGGAAACCCTACTCACCTGCAGGAACACGACCCAGAGGTCATTTGCCTGCGGTATTCTATAGGGTGGAGGTCCTTCCCCGGACGGGCGGCTCAATTCGAGCGAAGATTCGCTATGCCCTACCTCTCTTAGACAACTCTCTTGTTGCAATTTACTAAACATTTCCAGGTTTCCGTAGCTCGTGGTGTGAGTGTCGCATCGGCAGGGTGTTAAAGTTTACAACACGCTTCTGCTAGTACAGGCGATCATAGGCTGTTTACCGCTTTACATATGAGGCGGGCCGTAGGCAATAGGCATATTGCCACCTTAGTTGCCTTAAAAATATGAAACAAAGTATTTTATTCATTTAAATTTAATTGTGTACAATATCCGGTGTCCGGAAGCCATATGGATAATTGTAAATCCGGAAACCACTAGGACAAAAAAAAGAAAGGTTTTATTTCATTTCAATCGACCCGACCGGGAATCGAATCGGTCTCGACTGCACTGCGTGAACACTCTATCAATAACTTATCGTGTTCGTACTATCTTCGATAAGACATCGTACTGTTTATACACTTGCTGGTTCTGTCCAAATAATAAAAAAACGGAATTTATAAATGGTAAAAAAATTCAATTATTCTACAGTAGCGGGAATCGAACCTACTACATGAAAACGCAAACACCTTTATTTAAAAACATCTCGTTGTGTTTACTAAGAATGTCTGTCATAGTTGAAAATGTTTTGTCCTTGTCATGGGAAATATAAAAAAAAATATACATAATGTTTTTTTTATACCACTAAAATGGCAAGCAAGCCTACGACCCGACTGATGTTGAGCGGTTACTGCAGTCAGTTAACGCCTGCAGTTCTTATGTTTAACTATATAAGGTTGAAAATGCAAACTTACGCCGTTTCTTCAGAATCTTAGCTATGCTGACCCAGCTATCGTGGAATTTGCCCCTGCATCCATACAGCTTGTGTTTCTTATCCCACAGGAACGGACGCTTTTTAACTTCGTCTATTAAATTGTTTGTGAACGCAAACGAATCCTGTTTAGACTTCCAAGTGTTCGAGTTCTTAGGATGTGTCACGTATTCTGAGTCATCGCTCATTGTTTACACTGAATTTTAGATTGTTTAAAGTATTTGGCGGCATGTAACTATAATCACTTATTTACTTTTAGCACTTTTTCATGTTGTTTATACGTACCTATGTTAAGTTTTTATTAGCATAAGAAAGGGCAAGATTTGGGTCTTTTATTAAGCACGTTATTAAATTAATCTGAATAATTTAGTAATTGTGAAAAGTGTGCACTATAAATGACCAAAAGAAGAAGAGGTTGCAAACCCGAAACGTAAAGTGAAAATAATTTGACTGGGTTTGATACGACAGAATAAAATAGACCATGGCAGTGTTCAAACACTTACTAAAGTAGCTGGTAATTTTTAGAGTGGACGCATTCATTATACGTGTCCCTTGTTGTGCCAACATTGTGTTTATACAAAGTTTCCCTATCACTCGCTTATTTTTTTTAGGTAGGTAAGTGATTAAGTAGCTTGACCCCAACTCGGCTGGTGTTAAGCGATGTTAGAGTCTGCGATAGAGCGCGCTTGTCCAACAAAAACAGATTCACTCTCGCTTTGAAAATATATAGATAGAAAGAAGGAACACGGATTCCGGTGAAGAGTTCCATAGCTTAGCCGTTCGCACAATGAATGTTGAGGATTACCAGATTTCTAATGCTAATAAAAACAGACTTAAGGTTTTGAGACGCGAATCGCAGGTAAACAGGCGTCGTTTGTGCGACGCGACAGCCGCGGTACTAAGGACTGCGACCGACCGATCATGCGACGTTGCCGTGCGTTGCGGCGAAACGCGCGGCCCGCAGTACGGCTAGTCCGGGGACGCGACTTCTAATATTTTTCTTCACTAGTATCAGTTAAGACTACTATTTCATTCACATTCAATATATCAACTGGCCGAAGACTGAGTATTTAAAAAAATATCAAGTTTATTACCTCAAATTTTATGTAAACCGCTAATAATACTTAATCACTCATATTGTTTTAAATTTTAAAAAAGTAGCTTACCACTTCCAAAGCAACAAAATAATCTGTAAACGTTCACTGCTGGACATAGGCCTCCTCCAATGACGATTGTAATTTTTGGGGATTGGCCTTAGTCACCACGCTTGGCAGGTGACCGCAGTAGGTTTAATTTGTACCCAGGTAAACGCTGCTGCCCGTTTTCTGATATTCTCTTAGTCGTCTTCTACGACATCCACGGCATGAAATAGAGGGAGAGAACTACACGGACAAGTTTTTTTTTATAGTCGCTCGACATTATGGCTTCCCTACGCCTGATGGAAAGCGAAAGAGAAGCCCAAGTCGCTGTAACAACTGGCAAGTAACTGGTTAGTTACCTGTCAGTTGCCACTGCCATGCCGTCCCAACCCTAACCCCCCACGAGCTCCGGAGACCCTACTCACCAGTAGAAACACGACCCGGAGGTCATTTGGCTGCGGTATTCTATAGGGTGGAGGTCCTTCCCCGGACGGGCAGCTCAATTCGAGCGAAGATTCGCTATGCCCTACCTCTCTTAAGAACAGTTACATTGATATCAGGCACACATTGCGTGCTAGCTCCCATACTAACAGAGCTCGCTTGTCGCTGTTGGAAGGCGGCCATGTTGTGACGTCACGGCCGCGCGACGAGGTCATGCAACGTCGCCGGACGCGCGACTCGACATGAGGCAAATACGACGTAAATAAAAGTTAAATAAATAATTTGTACTTGCAGTGTTTTGCATGTAGTCCGATGATGATGACAAGGCCGCCCTGGCCATCATCGTAGTCATATAAAAAAAAATGTTTTGCATGTTTACGGGGATCGAACCCACGACCCTTGGCTCAGAAGGCAGATGTCACTATCAAACAAGCTATCCAGGCCAGTCTCTAATACTTTCAGGAAAGCGTGCTATTCTAGTGTTTAGTTTAGTGTTTAAAGTATTAATCTTTAAGCCTATCCACACTCAGTCTATACGGTAGCCATTTCAAAACTTGCGCTATAAATAAGGCAGTGAGAATTCATCTGAACGCGCCGCGGGCAATAAAACTCCGAGCTCTTTACAGCCAGCTAAGTTCCGATAGTAAAATACACCTGCAATTCAATACAAGTCGTTTTAAAACACGTTACTAAGAATCGACATTCATTATATTGAAAGTATTTTATATTTTTTAAATCAACACAACCAACTACACAACATAAACCTTTTGGGATCTGTCGTGGCGCATCATATCGTGTACAGAAATGTAGAGTTATGCCCTTCAAGACAACTCAACGCGCCACAACTAAGAGAGGTAGGGCATAGCGAATCTTCGCTCGAATTGAGCTGTCCGTCCGGGGAAGGACCTCCACCCTATAGAATACCGCAGCCAAATGACCTCCGGGTCGCGTTTCTGCCGGTGAGTAGGGTTTCCGGAGCTCGTGGGGGGTTAGGGTTGAGCCGGCATGGCGGTGGCAACTGACAGGTAACTGACCAGTTACTTGCTCGTTGTCACAGCGACTTGGGCTTCTCTTTCGCTTTCCATCAGGCGTAGGGAAGCCATTATGTCAAACCACTATAAAAAATATTTTTAAAATCAACGCTACTACACAAGATAAACCTTTTTGGATCAGTCATGGCGCATAATATCGCGTACAGAAATGTAGAGCTATGCCCCTCAAGACAACTCAACGCGCCACAACTATATCATCATCATCATCATCAGCCTATTGCAGTCTACTGCTGGCTTCTCCAGTTGTTCGCCACTTTGGGTAAGCATATTGATTATAGAAATAGTATAGTAAGGCGTCCCAAGACAACAAGACAACTCTCATCATCATCCCTTAGAAATGCCTAGGACACCTCATGTCTGCCTAATGAAGGACGTAAAGGAACGACCCATCATCTTTTCGCCGTAAGCCACCCTCGCCTGCTCGTGGTGCATCCTACTGAATAAGAGGCGAGGCTCTGGTCACCGACTGGTGGCGGTATAACCATCACGATTGAAGGTGTAGCTAAATACTACAGGCCGAGGACGGGCTGCAAAGTCGCCCGAGTGAGGAGCTGCGCCCTGCGACCGCCAACCTAACAACATTGCCAGACTTAGTGTTCTTTATCGTCTTTACAATGGGGAATGCTCCGAAGAGTTATTCCAACTCGTTCCAGCCTCTTCTTTCCACTCCCGAACAACACGTGCTGGACAGTGTTGTCATCCGCATACCATCCAGACGATGGTGGCGCGCACCAAGAGATTTAGTTCCTCGTTCTTGCCCCGTGCCATTAAGTCATGGAATGCCCTTCCAGCTCATGTGTTTCCTTCCTCTTACAATCCTGGGTGCTTTAGGCGGGGCGTGAAACGGCATCTCAGTGGGCCTTCAGGGTGAGGGCGACAGGCGCAATGGGATTGTTATATGCCTGTCGACCTAACTTTTGGACCTCACGACCGCTTACCATCAGGTGTGAAGTAATCCTGAAAGCTCTTCTTATAAAAAAACCCGCGTGCCCAGCATGGCGATTGTGGGTAAAGCCTCCAGGTGTTTACCCAAAATGGCGGACAACTGGAGAGGCCTATGTCCAGCAGTAGACTGCACTAGGCTGGTGATGAGGTTACCTAATACCTATACCTACAAGTATATTTTGTTTCAGAACTTGCCCTATAAAGGCAGTAAGAATTCATCTAAACGCGCCGCGGGCAATAAAACCCGCGGCACGGCTCTTTACAGCGAACGCTAAGTTTCGATAGTAAAATACACCTGCAATCCTATACAGGTCGCTTTAAACCCGCTCCACGGTTTACGAGTTTTCAACCGTCGCGTTTGTTATGGAAAATCGGAAAATGTGTTTTTAGTTTGCCAGAAAAACGTTGAACAGTTTTGTTTTTATTATGGTACACGGAAACGTATTGCACTCATCATCGTTTGACCTGGTACCAGCTGCCATTTTTCATCATCGTACATCTCTCGCACCAATTCAAGATTTCATCCTTAACATCTTGATAGATGGAAGTCTTCCACAGTGCACTTTGCGCGCAATTTTCTGCCTCGTGCAGCTGCTCTTTGGAATCAGCTTCCGGCTGCAATTTTCCCGAATGGATACGACCTAGGAACCTTCAAGAAGCGAGCCTACAGATTTCTCAAGGGCCGGCAACGCACCTGTGACTCCCCTGGTGTTGCGGTGTCTATGGGCTGAAGGGATCACTAACCATCAAGTGACCTTCAGGCCCGTTTGCCCCCTCTGTCATAAAAAAAATCATCTTCTTCTTCGTCGATGTCATCATTTCAAGCGTTGGTGGCCAGCTTCACAACGCGCCGCCATTCTTCTCTGACAGCTGCCTTCCTCGTGCATTCGAGTAGCGACGGTGAGCCCTTCACTGTTGCCTTTATCTGGTCCGTCCATCTCATAGGCGATCTCCCTCGTGGCCTGGTACCCTCAACCTTTCCCTTTACCACGAGTCACTCAATAGCCACCTCTCCCCGACGGCATACGTGACTGAAGAAGAAAGAGAATCACTCATCAGCCTGCAATTTGGGGGATTTGAATTCCACGTGAACGGTAGGATTCAATTTTCTAGCACTAGCCAGTTGGAAAGTAAGCTAAGGAAAGATTGACTGTCTTGGCGGATATGGTGAATTTACAAGGGTTTCAGACTTTGTATTATTGAACCCTCAAAATGGATTATTTTAAATACATAGTATGTAAGCTAAAATTAGCTAAAGATTTGGCTAAAATTAACTATAAATACCTACTGTACTACCTTATACTCGTACCTAAATAGATACAAAACTTGGTATATTGTCTCTGAAATAAACGAAGAGCAGTCATTAAACCTTTTGTAAGCTTCGCGCTTCAATTGAGTGCTTGAAGGTACAAATCACACAGAGAAAACCCTATTTCTAAATAGTGATACGGCCCTGCGATACGGAGTAGGTAGTATTTTTTATATTACGCAATTAATAACTACATATTACATAAATAGTAAGGCATTGGGAGAGCCTGGCCTATGTCCACTGATGATGATGATGACATAAAACAATCCAATCTGGTCTAGTCGTTTGAAAGTTATGGGCGTACATACATTTGGAAGTTAAAAAACCGGTCAAGTGCGAGTAGGAGTGGCGCACGAAGGGCTCTCTACCATTATCATTAGGTTGGCTTGGAGCAAAAAAGATGATAGGCCGCTCCCTTACATCCCAATCATTCTATCAACACGTATTGAACCAGCGTGATGGGTTACGTTTTTTAGTCCGCTTCATATGAAATATCCACGTGGCAGTTAATATGCTACTAAAATGTAAATCACTCTAATTATTATACTTGTTCCTTGTCTAGCCTCCATGTGAATGCGACCTAAATGGAACAGCCGTGTTGGAGAGTGCTCTATCAGGTCTCAAGATGCTTTTTAAACATTTCCCGTTGCATTATTGAGAGTGCGGACTGTTAAATCGATTGGACATAGACTTCACTCGTTGTACAGAAAGTCTTTTTGTTATTAAGTTTGGCCAAAGTTGTGTTGAAAAAAGTGGAACAATTCTTTGCCGCGTCCATTGTGGAACTCATTGCCGTGGACATATGTACATATAGGCCCATTTTCATTAGTTATGGAATCCTCGGGCCCTGAAGAAGCATTTTACGGAAAGAACTTTATCTATTATGTTCCCTTAGTCATTTAATACGACGCCCACGATTTGGGGTGGGGTGATCCTATTCTAAATCCGGAAACAACTCGGATAGATGTGATGATGATGATATCATCCGCAGAACTAACAACCGTTAGGAGAAAACGAGTTTTAAAGTTGATACTGCTACTCGGTAAACATCGTGTGAGATGTCCTCAGGCTGGTGAAGAAGTCCAAAATTTATTGAAATAATAAACAATTGAAGACGCAGATAAAAAGCCGAGCCGTAGCCGCAGTGGATCGACTGATTGATATGCGTACATTGCCACTTTAACACTACGAGAAGATACGGAACTGAAGTGTCAAACCGCAATGCATACCGTACAGACGTGATGGTTGGCTCTGCACATCGGCTTGGCTCCATCGTACTTCAGTCGGGGATTGCGATAGGCTGATGATAAATCCTCTGACTCGAAACCGATAACCTAAAGTTGATAAGTTTAAAAAAGCCGATACTCAGCTTAGACTCAGCCTCTCCAGTTGTTCGCCACTTAGGGCAAACGTGCAAACGTCTAGAGGACATACCCATAATCGCCATGCTAGGCAGGCGGGTTGGCGATCGCAGGGTATAGCCTCTCGCTCCGGTGACGCTGCTGCCCGTCATCGCAGGTTGGTTTGGAGCGAAAAGATGATCTGCTCCCTTGCATCCCAATTATATCAGTCATGAAATCAGTCATAAATTAAAATGTACATTTTGTATAAAATGCCCCTCTGCAACTGTAAATACACGCTTTGCCGGGATCAACAGTGTGGATATCGTCCAGTAATTGACACGTCATTAGTGGGAGCCCTTTGCAGGGTTGTGGAAATAACTCCGTACTCGTATAGGATTTATATTATGTTTGCGGTAGGATGTCTACGGTGTTAGACGAGATTGGCGAGCATTTGTATCAATTTGGCAAATGTGTGTGTTCTGTTGAGCAATGGACATGAGAACGTTCGTAGAGGTCGAGTTTGTAGTGAGATAAACGTTGGTTTGTATTTGTGGTCAGAATTTGTCTCGGAGTCGAATGGCTCGGTCATCAGAGTCAAAGAGAATGGGGGAGGAAGGTGCGGTGAAGCGAGCGTAAGTCTGTTATTTTTGAAACCCGATATCCACGCGTGCGACGCTGCCGGCACATCTAGTTTTTAATATTTTCATTTTATTAGCTTGACAAATGGGACACCCTTTCATAGTTATTGTTTTAAATTTAGTTGAACGTAATTAAAATTGATAACATTGTTGTTTTAATAGTTTTTTTTCAGTAGCTCGACATAATGACTTCCCTTCGCCTAATGGAAAGCGAAAGAGAAGCCCATGTTGCTGTGACAACTGGCAGGTAACTGGTCAGTTACCTGTCAGTTTCCACTGCCATGCCGGCCCAACCCTGAACCCTCACGAGCTCCGGAAACCCTATTTACCGGCAGAAACACGACCCGGAGGTAATTTTATAGGGTGGAGGTACTTCCCCGGACGGGCAGCTCAATTTGAGCTAAGATTCGCTATGCCCTACCTCTCTTATGGTAGATGGCCAATTGGCCATCTCAGATACCACTGGGCGGATGAAATCCTGAAGAATTTGCGTGAGCTCCTTGCGGATGACTGCTAGAAGGTTGCGCAGGACAGACCCAGGTGGAGGCTCTTGATATCGGAGGCTAGATTTAGTTCGGGTCACTGTGCCAGTCTAGTAGTAGAAGTAGTAGTATAACGGAAGCAGAACAGTCTGAAGTATGTATAATTATTATTAAGAATGTAAGTAAGAGATGGAGAAGAAAAGCGACGTCAAACCTCCTTAAGTAGCCAATGGGCAGAAACTTGCAGGAAAGACAAAAGTATGCGGACGAGTCCCTGTCTGCCTTTGCCAGTCTCAGAGGACCAGCACTCCGGCACTCCTGATACTAGAAGGCCATGTACCTCTACACCTCTTAGCTACTTTTTTTATCTATTTCCAGCTCAATGAACCAATGATACTTAATGATCTCTAAAAACCCAACTTAATTATTCGTAAATACTTAACTAACACAAAATTGGTAGTACTTACGCAAAGCAACCTACCGAATGGCCTTGTAAAAGCTAACGATGGAAGTTAACGGACGAAGAAAAAAAAACACGAAAAGAAAATCACAACTAAAACGAAATAGGACTACTATAAAAGTATTCGAGTTACCCGGAGATAATGAAAAAAGTTGGTCAAATGATCACGGGCCTTCCGGGCCGTCGGCCGCGCATTTGCGAAATGCGGTCTGTATAATTAACCGCGGTAGTTGAGGTGGTGAAGGGTTTGTATGGTCTACCATCATCATCAGTGATCAAAACGTCCACTGTTTTTTTATAGTAGCTCGACATAATTCTACTATTCATCGCTTCTCTACGCCTGATGGAAAGCGATGTTCTGCCAGTGAGTAAGGTTACCGGCGCTCGTAGGGGGTTAGGGTTGAGCCGGCATGGCGGTGGCAACTGACTGGTAACTGATCAGCAAGTAGCCCGTTGTCGGCAAGTCGGCTTCGGCCACGTGTTGTAAGTGTGTCACAGAAGTGTTTATTATGTAAGAAAGGGGCAAAAAGTAGCGTATGTTACTCTTCCTTCAACTATCTCCACTTAAAAAATGGCGTCGATTCGTCGCTCCGTTTTGCCGTGAAAGTAGGTTTGGTAAGTAAGCTGCGACTGAATCAGGTAAGCGATAATTTAGTCCCTATTTTTTTTTCTTCATCATTGAAATTAATTTATTGTGTTCTAAATTGTTATTATACCTACTTTCGTATACATTGTACCAATTCTGGCTACAAATATAATTACTTCCTTTGTTTTTGTGATCGTTTAAAGCAGGGCTTGAAGATGCGTAGGGCCAGCATCGGCGTAAAGATAGCAATTGACATGTTACTGGTTTGGTTTCTTGTCCGTTGGTACAACGACTTGACGGCTTCTTTTTCGCTATCAGGCTGAACTTGACTACAAAAAAAATCTTCAACAAAGACGTAGGTTTTGCTAATACGCGTTCCAACTTTTCTACTTCTGATTTCTTACAACTTTTGAGAGATAATTACTTCCTAGATGTAAAAACTGGCGCCTTTTATGTTCAAGACAAGAAAAAAGACTCTTTAGTTGAGTAGGCGGGGTCGGTAAGTGCGCTGTTATGCGATTAGTTCAGTGTTTTAGTTTAGTCTAGAGCTTTCTGTACCGTTGCTAAGACAATAAGAACTATTATAAAGGAAATAGTATTTTTTTGTATTACAAGTTACTATCTTTGGGATCGGAACAATGTATGTGATGTTGTTTCTATTTTTCTACTAGTGTAGACAATATTAGTAAAATACAAAAACTAACTAGATCGGCGCAGTAACCCAAGCCGAGTCCGTTTTCCCAACACTTCCTATCACTGCTCTGCTCCTATTGATTGTAGCGTGATGAAAAGTATACTACTTATAACCTGCCCAAGAGTATGAAGAATAATATTGTACCAAGTTTCGTCAAAATTCGTCCAGTAGTCGTAGTAGACTTCTTGCCTCGCGCCTCGGTTTTGTGGAACCAACTTCCTGCAACAGTCTTTCCGAACAGCTACGACTTGGGAACCTTCAAGAAACGAGCGTTTTCATATTTAAAAGGCCGGCAGCGACCCTAAACTCTGTTAGAGCTGCGGGTGTCCATGGGCGGTGTCGACTGCTTACCATCAGGCATCACACTTGCTCGTCTGCCGCCTCTCGCATAAAAAAAAGAGTAGTTTTTTTTTCTATAACGAACATACAGACAGACAGACAGACAGACGGACAGACAGACAGACAGATGAACAGACAGATAGACAGACAAAAATTTTACTGATTGCATTTTTGGCATCAGTATCGATCACTAATCATCCCCTGATAGTTATTTTGAGAATATGTTTAATGTACAGAATTGACCTCTCTACAGATTTATTATAAGTATTGAAGATAGATTATTCTGCGGATCGTTTGAACTAAGTAGTGTAAGTTTGAAGTGTCCCCACACCCAACTCATTTGTAACACCGGCACCATTCGCCTACACGGCGCAAGTCGCGTGCGAGTCGCGAAGCGCTATTAATTTCGTAATCTCGACTCAATTAGTCGCAGCTCGCATGACGCCTGCGACTTTTTACCGCGCGCTCGTGTCGTGTGATGTGGTACAGAAATGTAAGCGTTTGATGGAAATTTTTTAGGGTATAATTTGGGGACCCTTTCGATACCCAGGAGTTAATTGCATGTTGCTCGATTTTTTATTTAACTAAATCAGCATTTTTTGGCATTCATTGCAATCGCAATACGTTTACTATCGTAACAACACTTACTATTTTTTACTTTTTTATAAAATTCCTTTATCTGCAATGAGATGAACAGAGCTGAAGATAGTTCTTCTAGTTCTGGGTATTTGAGTCTTACAAAAGGTTTTCTAACGACTTGTGATCCAACCATGTCAAAACTTATTGACAGTTTTTTTCAATTATTTCTTCATCAAAATCATCACTGATTTGTCTTTGTATGGCTTACACTATACACAGTTTATAACACCATATTCGTCAAAATTAGTCAAACGAACGAACGAAAGTAGACGTTAGTTATAAAAACTTACAAGTTTTTTAGGCTTTTAGAAAGGTTATTTTAAATTTAACTTTATTTTTAACCTTTGGTTTATTTGGAAGTTTCACTCCTGTTAATCTATTCCGGAAACCAATAAAGAATATAAAATCAAATATAATCAAAATAGGTATGTACTTAATAAATAAATATCAGACAACATCACATACACTGCTCCGATCCCAAAGTAAGTAGCTTAAGCACTTGTGTTATGGGTATCAGAACAACGAAGGTACCACAAATAAATACTTAAATTCAAATATTAACACCCAGACACGGAACAAACACAAGTGTTCATCACACGAATGTTTGTCCCGGGTGGGAATCGAACCCACGACTCTCGGATCAGAAGGCAGGGGTCACTACCAATTGAGCCACCGAGCCTGTCACTTAATTTAAAAAAAAACGTTACCTAAATACTATTCCACAATTTGCGTGTTCATTCACCAACGGAATGTGGTAAATTACACCAAAACGTGTGTCATGTTAGTCCCTTGATTACAATCAAATTAAAGACTGGGCTAATTGGCGCGGGCCGGGCTCGAATGCGCCCTACGTGACGAATAAACAACTAATATACTGACTCGTTTTAAAACACGTGGAATAACTGAGTGTGTAGTTTTGTACTCGTAACCTCAGTGTGGAGGGATTGAATGAATGAAGAAAATTGTAATTAAAAACAAAAGTTATTTTGGTTTTGATAAGTAACATTATCTTAGTATTTTAATATTTATATATAATTATTTTTTTTATAATTATTTATATTTTAATCGGAACTAAATAATAATTGTGAATGAGGTTGGTTACACGTCACGTCAAACTGCCTCTAATAAAAAATATGTATAAGGGTTTTTAATCAAGATCGAAATGTATTTGAACCAATTACCTTAAAAATGAACATTTTTATACCTTTACAACGCCTAGAAGCAGTGTCTCTACTTTATACGTGCATTATAAACGCTTACTCAGTATAATACGTACTGTGTCCATGTAAGCATACCTATACGCAGCGAAACACAGTTCTTTCCTCTGTGTTCAATTGGGCCTAATTCAACCCACGACCGCGTCCAATAACTGTCGAGCGCTTTCCGCGCGATTTGGCCTCACGGACCCGGCTGAAAACAACGTTTAACGGCATAAAGCCAATTTGATTTTGAGAAAAAAGCCCCGCTTATTCTGCTAATCGGATTAAAGGCCGCGATTAAAGTTGATTCTGTTTGAGAATGATTTGGCAAAGCAAGTTTAATTAAGTATGTAGGATGTAGTTTGGTGGAAAATGATTTTGCTTTTTTGTACTAATTAAATTAGTGCCCTACTTATCGAATTCGCTGTCTAGTGGACATGAAATCTGAACGAAGTCACGGCTTTAAATCTAATCAGACATGTAAGGGAGCGACCTATCACCTTTTCGCTCCAAGCCATCCTCACCTGCCTGTGGTGCATCCTGCCGAACATCAAACCATTAGGAGCCATTATGCCGAGCCAATATAAAAAAAAAGACATCGAAAGGAATATTTCTGTAGTGATCTAAATAGGGAGACTAATTTCCGTAACAACCTGTGCTTCAGATACTTATTTTCGGATCGTATCAATGTATGTGATTATCAATTTTATTTAGTTTTTACTCATTACCTTAAATTATCATACCGTAACATTAAATTTAAAATAGTTTCATTAAACATTATTCTGCTGATCGTTTGAACTGAGCGATTAGCGTAAAACGAGCCCTTACATTAATATCCGTTCTCCAATTAATTATGCACACCACGCCCGATCCTAATCCCAACTTGTGCTCCCCGATTTCAAACGATTTCGTTCAAAGCAGTACCTACAACCCGCATACGAATACCACGATACACCGGCTTATCCGCACGTAACATTCCACATTTCGTATCTAAAACAAACCCACCGTAAATCGAACATCAGATACATTTTTCAATCGAACTCTGTTTACACAGCGCCATAATTTCCAAACCAATACAGATACTGAGTCGAATCTATTACCTCGAGAATCGGTAACTCATCTTCAGTGCGCAGTAAAAACCTTCCGGAATCGCTTGGGGTGCATAAAATAATACTCGTACAATGAAAAGAATACGAAGATGATAAATCGAGAGGAGCGATGAATTTTTATGTATCCGCGAGTTTGATGAGATTTATTGGAGCGGCCGGTGGGCTGATGACTTATTCCGGAATATGGAATAGTTATCTACCTACTTTTAAACGGTGGCGTTTATAGGTAGGTTTATCATCTACATATACATTATGCCTATCTCGGTCCACTGCTGGACTGGCTCCAGATCTTTACCCATAATCGCCACCATGAGCCGCGCGCGGGTTGGCAGTCGGAGGGCTTTTGCTCCGGTGCCGCTGCTGCCCCTTAAGTCTATGGTATTAGGTAAGCCTTCAATTGTGATGGTTAGGTCACCACCAGTCGGTTGCTAGAGTGTCGGCTGGCTCACAATAATTTAAAAAAAACAAACCAGCGGCCAAGACTATCGGAATCAAGCTAAGTAGTCAGTCTGTATAAGTAGGTCGTCACAATTTCCCCGTAACGCAATTTCAGCCAATGAGTATTAAAGTTGTACAAATGTTTACCGAAGTCGGACCCACTGGTATTGTTACGGATCAGGCATTTAATCTAATCTCATTTGATCTAAGAGCCTAAAAGAAGAGCTACTCTTTGGAAACACACGGGGCATTGACTTGGCAATAAGCGCTGAGAACATTATAAGTTTACAAATTCTATTCTATCTAACCTATCATCTTTTCGCTTCTAGCCACCTTCACCTGACCATGGTGCATCCTGCCGAATAGTAAACGAGGCTCTGGCAACCGACTGAGGGCGGTATAGCTATCACGATTGAAGGCATAGCTTAATGCCACAGCCGATAATAACTGGTAGTAGCGTCACCGGACCCAGAAGCTATTCTATGCTCTGCGATTGCCAACCCGCCTGCCCAACGTGCGATTAGGTATGGGTAAGGTTTGCCCAAAGTGGCAAACAACTGGAGATGCACACATGTAGCAGTGGACTGTGATAAACTTCCTGCCGCAGATTTTTTCGAACAGCTACGACTTGGGAACCTTCAAGAAACGAGCGTACCTATTCATATTTAAAAGGCCGACAGTGACCCTAAACTCGATTAAAGTCGCAACGTATGAACACCTGGTATCATCAGTCATCACACTTCGTCGTCTGCCGCCTCTCGCATAAAACAAAACCTCTACTTTCGAGTTGTCAAAGAAAAGGCGGCGCAGCTCAAAACAGGTTCCCGTACATCCCCACCCCTATCTCCCCAGGTGAGCGTAGAGGGAATGAGGTTCCGAGTGAGACTAGCGAAGGGACCGCTTCGCTAACTTTAATTTAGGGCTGTCTTTCCTCGCCCAACTGCTCTGCGTTTGGTTTATCTTTGCAACCTTTTTGCTTCTTGTGTAATGGATTTTTGTGTGGGCAACTTTGAAGCGGAATTTCTGGTTAAATTCTTTGTTTGATTTGTTTTGAGCTCAAAGGGAAAAGTATCGGATAACATCAAATAAACGATAAAATACATTGAACAGATTTTGGAGTAAATAGTTTAATCAGTCTTAAATTATTCAACCGTCACTTTTAAATCACTATAATTGAAATGCATATTTTTTTTATTTACAACACACAGAAAGAGAACATTTATCTTTTAAATATGACTTTTACTAGAATTTTGCATTTTATAATAATTTGCTGAGAAAATAAGGCGTAATGATCTCATTTCTGTATCGTAGGGTTTGGAGAACAAATAAGCAATTGAAGAGGCTTCTGTCCAGCAAAGGATTGCGAAAAGTTAATGATGATGAAGATAAAGTCTGGAATATATCACTATTAGCGTTAGGATAACCTAAATCGTACTGCAATAAGTTTATAATAACATTAAATACCTACATTAATTAGTCAGATCGTCATGTACCTAATGTTCTGTTAAAGAAGTAAAAGGCAATCACATTTACAGCCTAATAAAAAAAGAACGATGAATAGCGGACCAAAAGAATTCCTCTGACTGTATGAACGAAAAACGGACACTTTGACCGCTCGCTACCCTCAACTTACCCTCCACCTACCTCATTGTGTCGACCAGAGGCATAAACAAAGAGGCTCAAATGTACTTCCTCCCGTTCTCAAGACGTATTTCGCACTAGCGTCTAATTCGCATCCGTTATAACGATGCCCCTAATGTTGGTTGTTATCGTTGCTTTTGTGCGTTTCACTTAGCGGTAAACTGTGGACGCACGCGAGGAAACACTTCGTACGCGCTTTAGGCCGGGAGAGGAGATACGATTTTCCTTTATGATGACACAGCGTGATCGTGAGCATGATGAAACATCATCATCAGCCTATTGCAGTCCACTGCTGAACATTGGCCGCTCCAGGTGTTTTCCACCTAGGGCAAACTTCTGGAGGATATACCAATAAACGCCACGCTGGTCAGGCGGGTTGGCGATCGCAGGGCGTAGCTTCTTGCTCCGGTGACGCTGCTGCTCGTCATCGGCCTGTGGTATTTAGCAACGCCTTGAATTGTGATGGCTATACCGCTACCAGTCGGTTGCCACCGCCTCGTTTGTTATTCGACAGGATGCACCACGGGCAGGTGAGGTTGGCTTGGAGCGAAAAGATGTTAGGACGTTCCCTTACATCCCAATGAAACAATACTTGAAGGCAAAGTGGAAGGCAGGAGAAGAAGAGGAAGGCCAAGAAGGACATAATTATATCAAACAGTTGATGGAAAAAGTTGATGTCATGACGTATAGGGAGTTGAAGGTGCTGGCGGAGTCTAGGGAACCGATAGTCTCTCCACCGACAAGAGCGAGGCTCTTAAATTTTGAATGAATGAATGACACAGCGTAGTGGCTTCTTCGCGCCTGAAGGAAGGGCATAGAAAACCTAAGACCCTGTTTAGATGAAAAGCGTTCAACGCGCCCTGCATGTGAACAGTCTGAACAAAAATGTTTGTATTTGTAAACACACTCTATGATAATTCGCGTTGCTTGTCATCTGAACATTCTCTAAGTCAATGTTGTTCAAATGACCACTGGGACACTTCATCGAGTCTATTTAGAAAGTCGGTTTAAGCGCATGTCCCAGGTGTTACAGGCGTTCATGGACTGCGGTAAACGCTTACCACCAGGCTGGCAGTCATTTTTCGTCGTGTCGTGGTTTAAGAAAAACATAACCAAGATACCTCTATGCTATAGAGGAGCTAGGTGACGCCGTGGTCTTGTACGCTTAACAATGATCGCAACGTTGTGCAACCATTGGCGCGGTCAATCCAATGATGGGTGACCAAAATTTGACACCGATTTCCTCCGTGTTTCGGAAGGCACGTTAAGCTGTTGGTCCCGGGTGCTATCTTTACCAACTCAGATAGCAGTCGTCACATCATATCAGAGATGATGATAACTCTGACGCCTAACTGGGAATGGGTATAGCTTTCCCTAAGTGTTGCGGAGGTCTGATAGCAGTCGCTCTGTGTAAAAGCTTAGCCTTCGCCAAATCTCTCAGTTTGGGAAGTCGACCCTGAGACAATCGGGAAAAAGGCTAGGATGATGATGATGATACCTCTATGCTACTATTGGTCATTATTATTGTAATTTTTTTTCTAAAGAAGCGAAACTTAAAACCTTAAATTAAAGCCAATGTAAAAGCATAGATAAATACTAAAATGTTTGACATCCGCCGCCCAGGCGAATGCCCTCGCTTAATCCCTTAATTACATTCTTTCAAATTCAAATGGCCCTTCAAAACTTAATTGAAATCGCTCAGTATGAGTCCGGCCTACTGTGCGGCTAAGTAAACATCCGCTTGCGCCTACCGCCGCCGGATGCGGTCCCGCACGACGGAGAGTGGTCTGCAATTATTGTGTGTCGTTTTGTCTCGCTCCGTTCGGTTTTGGTCGGACCACTGTGAACTCTGATCTAGGGGCACTTTGCTAAGTGGTTATTGCGCACGAATTTTGTGCAGAATCGGAAATCAGGAAAGGTAGGTTTGGTCCGTAAGGTTTCCGGATTTAAAACATGGCCACCCCATCTCATCCCGTGAGAGTCGTAGAAGACGACACAAGAGTGACACCATGTACTCGTATATTAAAATTTGTGAAAAACTAGAGACGCCTAGAGAGAGAGAGAGAGAGAATTTTATTGGAATAGACTATTATTCGCGTTTTAGTAAAGATCTCTTGTAGTAACTCATAAACAAACCCTACGTACATTATCCCAAGTAACAATACGGAAACCGACATTAGTTCCGCCTATCAACAATAGATGGCGCTGCCTGTACTATACATCGCGGGGTCATTGTGATTCCCGGATTATATAAGGTCTCGCCATACATTTGGTTTACGACCGACCAACCCGAGACATCCCCAACGTCAACGTCTTACGGCCGTATTCACAAACGTTACTATGCGATGCGCGGACGCACAGTGCCCAAGATCCTATAGGTTTTTGGGTACCAGTGCGTTCGCGCGGCGCACAGTAACGTTTGTGAATACGGCCGTTACACTCTTATATTTTTTTTGTAATAAATAACCTATGTTAGATAATCAGGGTAAATGTATCTTTCTAATGATGAACAAATTTTTGATATTGGCACAGTAGTTTTCCAGTTTTATCATTACAAACATACACACAAAAAAGCAAATCTTTCCTCTTTACGATATTTGTATGGGTCAAAATGGCGGTGTGTAAAAATCCCAATAGTCCACCAGTTTTATCGAGATGAAAGTGCTCATAGCTGCTCTCGTCCGCTATAGGTTGGTACGTCTCTTTTGATACCAGAATATTGGAACGCCCGTGCGTTCCAATATCCCGCTCCAAGTAGCCACTGCGTGCCCAAACACGAGTCGGCCGCGTGACGGACAAACAGATCTGTGGAAGCCAATAAGTTTGTTTGTTCTGGATGATGTCCTTCATTTGCTTATAGGGTTCACTGGGAATCGTTGTTGGCAGTTTTTTTGGGGTATTTGTATGGTAACATTGTGTAAGACGCTTTAAAAGTGCAGACTATTGGAATGTTCCGGTAACAATCGTGATGGTTATATACTGCCACCATTCGGTTGCTAGAGTCTCGTCAGGATGCACCACTGGCAGGTGAAGGTGGTTCGAAGTGAAAAAATATGACCCTTACTCGTACATCCCAGTTCATGGAGTCATGATTGTTTTAAAAGTAAAATGAGTATATTTAAAAACTACAGACACATGCCTAGATAAATAAAATTAATGTTAATAAATTATACATATCGATATTAAGATGTAATTGTCATTAATTAATGGGATTCCTAAGGTCTGTTTATGTATTGAAAATCGATTAGACGTAAAATAACACACACGTTAAATAAAACATTGTAAACTTTAAAAAGAAATTGTTCTAAATTTAAAAACGAATTCGGAACGTTCGTGCGCGCCGCCGGACCGAGGCGCAATCGCGCGGAAAGCGCGCGACAGTTATTGGACACGGCCGCGGGTTGAATTAGGCTCGATTGCTCTGGACGTACACGTTTGAATGTGGTTCGACGGAGAGACGTTCTTATTTTTTTTAAAAAGAGGCTTTAGATCTATGGAACTGTTTGCCGTGCCCCTTGTTCCCCGAGAAATAATCACCCTGTATTTGAAACGAGAGTGATCCGGCTTTTGCTGAGCGAGAACGTTCCTTCGCTCTCTAATAATCTAAATTGCTGTCAAACGCAAACCTATCTCTGTATTACACAAGAAGGCAGGATCATTGTTTCAGCAGGTATGTAGTTTATCATTATCATCATCATCATCAGCCTTTCTTATCAGTCCCGCTGCAGAGCATATTCTTTCCCTCCTGATTCTCAGGTGTGTAGATACTCGTACTCAGTTATAATAGTAAGCGTCTTAATCTCTTTAATTACTTGTCTTTGGGTGCCCGGATATATAATTTTACACGTCTACAAACCAAAGGCATTTAATTTGCTAGGAAATGAATTCCTAATTCCTATTAATTAATTAATTCATATTAAATAATTATTTCTGCTTAGCCCAATGGTTGACCGGTAAAGAATGCCTATGCGGCATTAATTCCGCCTTTTGTACACTATTTCTATTGTGCAATAAAGATTAAATAAATAAATTATTCCAGAAAATTCAAGATAAATAAAAAATACAAGTTGAATCTTTTGTCTTCTTTTTTCAAAATCCCCTTTATGATAATGAAAAGTTATTAAATACTAGCTGTGCCAGCGGCGTCGCTCGCGTGGATATCGGGTTTCAAAAATAACGGACTTCCATATAATACCCATCTATACCTTGTGCCTAAGTTTTAAGTTAGACCTCTAGCAATACATTGGTGAAAACCGCATTCAATTCTATGCAGTAGTTTTCGCGTAATGCGCGTTCAAACATACAGGTTTAAATTTCTCGCGTTTTCCCGACACTTCCCGTCACTGCTCCGCTCCTATTGATTGTAGCGTGATGAAAAGTATCCTATAACCTGCCCAGGAGTATGAAGAATAATTGTACCAAGTTTCGTCAAAATCTGTTCAGTAGTTTTTTGTTCTATAACGAACATACAGACAGACAGACAGACAGACAGACAGACAAAAATTTTACTGATTGCATTTTTGGTATCAGTATCGATCACTTATCACCCCCTGATAGTTATTTTGAAAAAATATTTTATGTACAGAATTGACCTCTCTACAGATTTATTATAAGTATATAGATAGATTATGTTACAGAATGATGAAAATAACAACAGATAGAACCTCTAATCACCACTTTTTTACTGAAAGGAAGTCATTTAACCGCCATAAACATAAAAGTAATTCTATTTACATCTTATTAAAAAATTTAAAACACTTTTTAAACGTACTCATTTACGTTCTACCTTCACAAAACATGTCTTAATCGAGCGTAGTCCCTTACAATTTGCATAATAACTGTTGTTTGGTCAATTTCGGCTTTCGATTTTGAACCTTACTGCGCCTTATTAAAGGTTAGTTAATTTGTTGCCCCATGCATCGACCCGTTCAAAAGAGGTTTTAGCGAGCAAGCCAGTGAGTGAAGGAATACCTCAATGGCTCGGCAGCAATTTGGTTTATCTTCACGCGATATAACCATTGGTCGGTGTAAAAGTGAAAAATCAATAAGAAACTTATGTTAGGTGAAACTGGTTTAGGCATCATTAGGCGGAATTAAGTTTTGGAGCTTTGGAACATTAGGCTTGAAATGCTTGTCAAATGAAATAAAAAATATCTCATAGACTTTTAAGCACAAGAAGAACCGGCAAGCAACTCGATGGTTCACATCGAACTGACGTCATCAGTTAGAGAATCATCATCAGCCTATGGCAGTCCACTGACTGCTGGAGATAGACCATGACTCGTTATCCACTTTGAGCAAACACGGCGTAGCTCTTCGCTCCGATGACGCTGCTGTCCGTAGGTAGGGGCAGTAGGTTGCCAGAACCAGGTTTGTTAATCAGCAGAGAGTTTGGCTCAAATTGAGCCGCCAGTGAGGTGAAGCACCTCCATCCTACAGAATACTGCAGCCAAATGACCTCCGGGTCGTGTATCTGCCGGTGAGTATGGTTTCCGGAGCTCGTGCGTTGGGTTGGGTTGGGCCGGCATGGCGGTGGCAACTTACAGGTAGCTGACCAGTAATAAATAATAAATAAATAATAAAAATAAAAAATAAAATATTTTTTTTTCATTTACAAAAAGTTTTAGAACGTAGTAGATTGGAGCTTCCATTTAAGCAAATAATGCCTGTGTTTGGAAGCTCTACCAGTTACTTGCCCGTTGTCACAGCGACTTCGGCTTCTCTTTTTTCATTAGGCGTAGAGAAGCCATTATGTCGCGCTACTATAAAAAAAAAGTGCCGGCCGTGGCCGGTTGAGGGTGACTTGGAGCGAAAGGATTGCAGATAGGTCGCTCCCTTAAAACCCACATAGAGAATTCCACATTTTGTTATTTAATCACACAAGTTGTCGGAAAGTTTCTTCCACCTCTGCTTAATAAGCTGCCGGCAGCATCCAATTAAGTAATCCCATTATTATCCCGGCCGCATCTAAAACCGTCAGATCGGTGCCCCGACAGGACTGCCAATGAGAATTGATAATGTAACGTAATTACCTTCACACGAGAAAACGTTAACTTGGAGACTGGGAACACACGGCTCTTTTAGCCGTCGCGATCGGCGTTTTGATATTTTGATGTTTTAAGTTAATGTTTCCATCAATATATCAGTCTTATCATATCACTTGGGTTTCGTAGAAGACAACTAAGGGAATATCAGGGAACGGACAGCAACGTTTACCTAAATCTACTGCGGTCACCAATCTGCCTGCCAAGCGTGGTGACTAAATAATATTTAAGAGAGGTAGGGCATAGCGAATCTCGTCTGAGCAACGACCTCCACCCTATAGAATACTGCAGCCAAATGACCTCCGGGTCGTGTTTCTGCCGTGTGGGTTAGGGTTGGGCGAAAGAGAACGCTTTCCATCAGGCGTAGGAAAGCCATAATGTCGAGCTACTAAAAAAAAGACCTCCGGGTCGTGTTTCTGACGGTGCGTAGGGTTTCCGGAACTCAAAGGCGGTTAGAGTTAGGCCGGTATAGCGGTGGTTGTTTATGGGTAAACCCTCATAAGTTTGACCAAAATATCGAGCAACTGGAGAGGTCTATGTCCTGCAGTGGACTACGATTGGCTGATGATGATGATGTCATAACTGGTAGGACGCGCTGGTTGAACGCTTTCGTCTTTAAGCACTGCGGGGAAAACGCTGAATTCCGCGGCAAAAGAACAGTGTGTGCTCCTTGCCTCATAATCAGGTTACGGTATTCCAGTGCAAAGTAATCTCGTTTCTGAGGGACCGCCAGCAATAAAGCAAACTTGGTAATTAGCGAGCGATGATGCCGGCGCTTATTAGAGCTCTTTCTCGTTTTGCGTCGTCAGGTGTTAATGCGGTAATGCCTGATTGGTATTGAATGTGTAATCACTTGATCGATAATGGCGAGCGATTACTAGCCAGTGCATCAGTTTTAAAACGTTTCAAGTATGAAAAAAGGACTCGACGGTAAATAGATTGATAGCGTTTTACTGTATAATACAACAATAGGAACCGCGTGTCTGTACATTTGATAAAATTAACAAAAGATGGGTGCGGGCGATAAAAAAAGAGTAACATAACGAAAAAAAAATCGAGAATTTTAGAGAGGTAGGGAGGGCATAGCGAATTTTCGCTCAAATTGAGCCCTTCCGGGCCTCCAGTTTTTTAGAATACCGCAGCTAAATGACCTCGGCGTCGTGTTTATGCCGGTGTGTAGGGTTCCCGGAGCTTGTGGGGGGTAGGGTTGGGCCAGCATGGCGGTGGCAACCAACAGGTAACTGACCAGTAACTTGCCCGTTGTCACAGCGCTTGGGCTTCTGTTTCGCATTCCATCAGACGTAGGGCTTCTATTTCGCTTTCCATATTATGTCGAAATTTTACTGATTGGATTTTTGGCATCAGCATCGATCACTAATCACCCCCTGATAGTTATTTTAAAAATATATTTCATGTACAGAATTGACTTCTCTACAGATTTATTATAAGTATAGAAGAAGATATAGATTTGGCCTCAATTCCATTAGCAGTTCAATTGATAGCTCACCTTACCTCCTTTATTATTCAACTTGCCTCTACCCTAACATTGTCATGAATTTAGTAATTTAGCTATAAGAAATAAGAAATGTTTATTATTTATGCAAAAAAGCCGCCTAAATTTTGCAACAAGTTTCTTTTATACCTAGTTTTAAGTCAATTGTATGGTGAGCAATAAAGAATATTTATCTAAGCATATATCATTTCTCTTCTATTCAACCTTTTGGTGAACCATAATAAACTTAAGGCTGAAGAGTTCTAGACATAAACCGTTCCGATAAACTTTTGTGTAAACTCGTACGCTGACATAGCGGGTGCCATAAAAATATTCCCACCTAGTTCGCGAACAAAGTTTCTCCTCGCCGTCGACAATAAGTCAACTTGGACTCAAACTCCTATTGATCCTAGGAACAAATGGAAGACAGTTCGACCTACCACTCAATATGTTCCCAATTACAACAAAGTTGTACGGGGGAGCCACGGGCGGTGTTAGGGGTGGCACGCGATGCGAGGAATAAATACAATGGTCTAGATGCCTATACTATCTATTTCCACGATACGTTTATGTCTCAATTTTATCTTTAAGGAAATCGCAGCTCAGTAACCTAAATCTTCATCATCAACATTATCAGCCCACATCAGTCCACTGCTGGACATAGTCCTCTCCCAAGGCTCGCCACTGTGCTCGATTTTGGGCTTCTCGCATCCAGCACTTGCCAGCCGTCCTGCGCAAATCGTCACTCCACCTGGTATGAGGGCGTCCTACACTACGTTTGCCGATACGCGGTCTCCACTTCAGAACTCGTTTACCCCAACGGTTATCGGTCCTGCGGCTGATGTGGCCAGCCCAGCTTACTGATCCGGTGAGCTATGTCGGTAACTTTGGTTCTCTGCCGGATCACCACATTTCGTATTATTGACCTTCCATCTATGTACACATGTTTCGAGCAAATAATTTATCTTTATCTTCTTTATCTTTATCTTCGGATCCTAAATCCTAAGAGTAATGAACCGTTGATAACCCTAAGTGTCAGCGATTAATGCTACGATACGAGCTTATGCAACTAGTTCATGGGTTTATAATGACTCGGGTAGACGCGTAGGTCTTTAAGACCGAGTTATAAGTGTGCGGAAAATTGCGAGATTAGTTGAGAAGGGAAAATGGTAACGGAAATGTTGCGATAACGACTTTGGTAATGTAGTGTGCGAGGCGAAATTGTTTTTAGTCATTTTTGTTTTTTTTTTATACTAGCTCGACTTAATTACTTAGCCTAAGCCCGATGGAAAGCGAAAGAGAAGCCCAATTCGCTGTGCCAACGGACACAAGTTACTGACTCTACACGAGCTCCGGAAACCATACACTAAAATGGCAGAAACACGACCCGGAGGTCATTTTGCTGCGGTATTCAATAGACTGGAGGTCTGGAAGATTTGCTATACCCTACCTCTCTTAATCTGATCTATCTTAGTGTTTTACATTACACACACGCAAACTAGTCAGTTTAGAAAAAAATGATGTTAGAAACCTCAACATCATTTAAAAATACCTCTCCATAGATATGCCACACGTATAGGTTTGATGAAAAAAAAAATTGAGTTTCAGTTCTATGTACGGGGAACCCCAAAAATTTTGTATTTTTTTCTGATTATATTTTAAAATCATAATGCGGTTAATAGAATACATCTACGTACCAAATTTCAATAATGTATTTTTGGAATAAACTGACTGTGACATACGGACGGACAGACGGACAGCCATGACGAATCTATACCTAAGGGTCCCGTTTTTGCCATTTGGCTAAACCCTAAAAAGCAAACATATCTCAGTCTGCGTTCTTAATTCCAGTTTTCATTGCAATATTTTCCAAACAGCACAACCTGTTATCATTTGAATATCAGCCAAGGAGAACGAGCAAATGTTTGTGGTATTTCAAAAAGATTCCTTGAGAGCGTTTCCCGATAAGACACGGCAGAGATTGGCTGTGGACTGGAGATGTCTAGGGCCTGGATTTAAAGGTCGGCTTATCGGTTTTTATCTGGAGTTCGTAAAAATAGAACGCCCGATGAACTTACAAAGGACTTTTTTGGAGTTCTTATGATGTTTACCATTTTCGAAATAATAACGCGTTGCCAGCCCTTGAGAAATTTGTAGGCTTGCTATTTGAAGGCCCTTAAGTCGTATCCATTCAGAAAAGTCGCAATGATTCCAAAGAACCGTTGCACGAGCTGTTTACCTGATATTAAAATCAGCACTAGGTAAAGGCTTTAAATCTTGTCAATGGTACGAACCCTTCGAGTGCGAGTCAAACTCGCACTTGACCGGTTTTATTTGTACCCAACGATTCATACGTGATTGTTGTAGGTCTATATGAATAAAGATATTTTCATTCCCTCATTCATATTTATTCGTTCATACTCATTTATTCATATGAGTTTACGAAGCTTAGAGGGATAACCTCCAATTGTGAATAACTAACTACGAAAAGCGGTTTAACCATCATACATTACCAAAACTTCTCAGAACCTTCGCTTTCGCAAATCGTACGCTAATATCGTTCAAGTATAATCCGATAATTTGTTGTGGGTATGCACCATTGAAATTGTCCCTGTGAGACAGACGAATAACTAGGTGACGGTCTTGGTTACAAAATTTTTATACAAGGTACTCTCAAATCAAAATTCATTTATTGCAACACATTTTTTGTAGACAGTCGACACCGCCCATGGTCACCCCATGGGCGGTGTCGACTGCCTACAACTCGAGCAACTCAAATCGAGTTTAGGGGTCGCTGCCGGCTTTTTAAATATGAATACGCTTGTTTCTTGAAGATTCCCAAGTCGTAGGTAGCTGTCGTGCTCGTAATAGGCTATTATGGCTAAAAATTGTAATTAGTCCGTCTTTTAGCTTATTCAAAAATAAAAGACTCGTATTTTTTATTTGTAAATTAGACTAAAAATTACAAAGTTATAGCCCGTTGAAATTACGCGTGACGTCACTCGGTGAGGCATTTTTAAGGGAGAGAGTGACGTCAAAGACTCCCACTCCTAACTTTTGATGCCTTGTATCTTTGCTATTGTTTAATTGAATGAAAAAAGGCAAAATACGTGGCTTTTATTTTTGAATAAGCTAAAAGACGGACTAATTACAATTTTTGACCATAATAGCCTATTATTTTGACCCTGGAAATAACCCTAAGTATTGTCATTAGGAGAGGCTTATGTCTAGCAGTGGCCGTTTGCAAAGTAATGATGATAAATAATATACCTGCTTACTAAATAAAATCCGATCGTGAATCCCTAATATTCCCGGCATCCTCCCATATTCATCACTTCGCTCATCGAATCCGCCCGGGACATTAGCTGCGTCTGTCGCGGCTCGTGTTATTGTAATAACGCCTGTAATACCACCTAATTTTGTCGGTTCATCGGTGTCTTGGCACAGTACACAGTATAGAAAGGTGTATCATCAGTAACTCGACTGTGTGGGAAACAAATGTGAAGGCATTTAGGCGTTGCTCAGCCACAGTACAAGGGAAAGCCTTAGTTTGAGATCAGGAGATATAATCTTCCGATGTTCAAGGCGAGAGTGAACCGGTTTTTTCCGGGTGAGCGCGTTCCATCGTAGACTACGATATCGCTTACCATAAGGCGAATCGCAGTCAAGCGCAAACTAATTTTGAATAAAAAAAAACAAAAGGTAAGGATTTGCGTCGTCCTGCATGTATTTAATACTAGCTGTGCTCGCGACTTCGTCCACGTGGAATAGAGTTTCACCCCCTATTTCATCCTCTTGTTGGTAGAATTGATCAAAAACTTTCATATTTCCTGAGATTTTCTAGTTGCTTGATCAAATTCAAAATTATAATTCATTTTCATGGTACCACGATCGTTGTAAATATTCATGATGCGAATTTTCGTTTTGATAGTATAATTGCCTCAGCTCTCTCTCTACAAACAATGTATGATTTGAGCTATTCATTCACTCATTTACTCGCGGCAAGCAGCTATTTGGTTCTGCCATTGGCATTGCTAAGTATGGGCGGGTACCATTTTACAGACGGGTCGTCTGCCAACCCTTGCAAAAGATATCATCATCATTATTGGCTTATTGCTGTCCACTGGACATAGGCCTCTCCAGTTGTTCGCCACTTGGGGCAAACATATGAAGGATATACCCATAATCGCCAGGCTGGGTAGGCGGGTTGGCGATCGCAGGGGGTAGCTTCTCGCTCCAGTGGCGAGTCATCGGTTTGTGGTATTTAGCTACGCTTTTAATTTGTGATGGTTATACCGCCACCAGTCGGTTGCCAGCGCCTCGTTTGCTATTCGGAAGGATGCACCACGGGCAGGTGAGGTTGGCTTGGAGCGAAATGATGACAGACCGCTCCCTTACATCCCGCAAAAAAATGTACTTTATCGATATTTTCATTCATTAAATATAAAAGAAAAAACCCAACATAAAAGTACTACTTAAGTATTTGTATTTGCTTTAACATGGCAATTCACGAAAAGCAACCACGAATAACTACCAACAAATAGGCATCGCGCAAGTTACTGGTTTGATTTATACTTCTCACGTTCCGTTACACGCCGTAAATATTCCCGGAGCGATAAACTCTTGTAAACACGAGAGCGGGCCGAGTAATTACGTTCCTCAGACGGGTATGCACAAAATTGGCCCGTTTTATTGCCTTCAAAGGGTTTTGTTTAAAAAGGCTGAGGTAGCGATCGGAGGTAAGACTGCGGAGGGAATGCCGGTGCATGTTTGTGGAGAGGTCGGATGTTATGGGCTTGATGGGGTGAGAAGAAGCGGGATTCTTGTAGTATTGACTGGCTCTGTAGCTCAATTGGTAGTAACCCTGCCTTCTGTGTTTGTTCCGTGTCTGGGTATTTATGTTTGTATTTAAGTATATATTTGTGGTACCTTAGTTGTTCTGATACCCATAGCACAAGTACTTGAGCTACTTACTTTGGGATACGAGCTATGTATGTGATGTTGTCTGATATTTATTTATTGATGATAGAGTCGATTTTGGTTCAAATCGAGGATTGGGTAAAGTGGAGGTTGTGTAGTACGTAATATGGCATTAAGCTGGGAATTAAAGGAGTCATCTATTATAATTTATTCGCTTCAAGCCACAATCACCTGCCTGTGGTGCATCCAGTCAAATAACAAACGAGGCCCTGACAACCGACTAGCGGCGGTATGACCATCACGATTGAAGGCCTAGCTAAATACCACAGGCCTATGATGCGCAGCAGCGTCACTGGAGCGAGAGGCTACTCCCTGCGATCGCCATCTTAGGTAAGTTGGCGATTTTGGGTAAAACTTCAAGGTGTTTGATTAAAGTGGCATTATGTTCAGCAGTGAACTGCAATGGGCTGATGAGGATGATGATAATTCACGTAGACACACACGACATTCAATGTACAAGCTTCCGAACTTACGCTCCGGCGTTATATATCAGCTTAGTGACCTTAGTTCTCTTGTTTAAAAAAGGACCTCTAAAAACAAAACACCGTCTTGCGCCTCGACCCCAATCACCGAGTCGTCCCTTCACCTCGCACAAGCGCCGCCCGCCACATTGGCTAATTTCATTACCCATGATTGGCTAACTTCATTACCCACCGGTGGCCGGCTCGCCTAATTAATCCCGATGTGTCCCCGGGGCCGGCAAATTGGTGTCGTCCAACTTTTTCCATTTCAAATTGTCACGGCTGTATTCTAAGACGTTCGCCTCCACTCGAAGCTTACTCAGCTCGAGACAAGTCCTCGAAAATACTGGCTTTATAACTTCACTTATTAATCCATTTTAACTATCAAAGGAGGTATTAATATTCTCAATGAAATCGCGGTACTACAGCAATCCAAAGGTTGTGTAAATATTTTTCCGTGCGGTGATTAGAAGATTATGATTCTTGTGTTAGTGAATCTTTTCTTTTGATGATCATAATTGACCTTCAAATGTTTTTACTATTTTAGTTAAAGCCTGACCACTGTATCCCTACTTCGTCCAGGACGTAGTCCACTTATAGGACCTATTGATATTTTTGACAGGCGCTGAAAGTGGATACAAACATTTGTATACATAATACATATTTTACATACAACACCTAGTGCAGGCTGCTAATACCTATTTGTTAGACAAGACGATATTAAATGGTCGATGGACGATAGTAAATCTAGGTCATCATCATCATCCAATCACAATCCACTGCTGGACATAGTCCTCTCCAGTTGTTCGCCACTTTGGGCGAACACCTGCAGGCTTCACCCATAATCGCCGCACAGTAGGGTGTAGCTTCTCGCACCGGTGACGGTGACGATTGGTAGGACCCCTGCCTTCTGAACCAAGGGTCGTGGGTTCGATTCCCACCCGGGACAAACATTCGTGTGATGAATACTTGTGTTTGTTCCGTATCTGGGTGTTTATATTTGTATTTAAGTATTTATTTGTGGTACCTTCGTTGTTCTGATACCCATAACACAAGTGCTTAAGCTACTTACATTGGGATCGGAGCAATGTATGTGATGTTGTCTGATAGATAGATAGATGCTGCCCGTCATCGGATTGTGGTATATAACTACTCCTTTAATCATGATAGTTCGCCACCTAGGCATACTGTCTAGGTCGAACTTCGAATATGCGCATTTTAGGCCATACGGTATCAGTGAGAAAAAATAAAACATGTTCCAGAAATCACAACAAGTCACGAATACGTACGATTTGATCCGAAAGTATTATGTAAAATTGGACACCTATTTCAGTTAAAATTTAACCTCTAATTTTAATTTATTTTTGGTATTAGATGTATAACTCAAACAAACTGTAGAAATGTTTCAGAATATCCCCGTAAGATGCCAACGCTAATTTTCTTTTGATTGCTCTCTTCCTTTAAGCCGGAGTTCCGTGATCGGACCCGTTTTCGGGATAATCAGGATTAATGCGGATTAAAATTGAATAAACTTTCAAAGCGTATTTGTTTTCAGATGGAATTGCTCGAGGTACATAGTTTCCTTTTTTTGTGGATTACAGCGTGGAAAGTGACCGAGAAGTATAAGTGTACAACCGCATTCAATTCCATGCAGTAGTTTTCACATGATGCGCGATCAAACATGCAGATAAAAATATCTCCCGTTTTCCCTACACTTCCCGTCACTGCTCTGCTCCTAATGATTGTAGCGTGATGAAAAGTATACTATAACCTGCTCAGAAGTATGAAGAATAATCGTAGCAAGTTTCGTTAAAATCCGTCCCGTCGTTTTTTTTTTCTATAACGAACAGACAGACAGACAAAAATTTTACTGATTGCATTTTTGGCATCAGTATCGATCACTAACCACCCCCTGATAGTTATTTTGAGAAAATATTTCATGTACAGAATTGACCTCTCTACAGATTTATTATAAGTATAGAAGATGTGAATTTCTGTTTGGAATCCCGAACGTATGAGACCAGCCTAAACGTTCCTACTCCAGCCAAATAAACTTCAGCGACTTTCACGAGGTCACTTACCTCATGAAGGCTCTTTCTCGAATGCATCCATTGCCTGCGTCATACTATAACATTAATTGACTGCCTCCAATAAACTGTTTATGGACCGTAAACTCGTAGTTACAAGCTAATTTTGTAAGGGCGCTTAATATTGTGCGGACTAATTATTTGATGAAATTTTGATGGTACCTGTTAAATTATTTTATACGGGGTAGCGTGGAATGGCTGCGTACTTTGTTAAATTGCGACGTTAAACGACGGATGGTGAATTTTGAATGTTTTTGTGTGACCATTGACTTATGAGCTATCGTCTAGATACACCATCAAACTTGAGTGTCAGAAACATGAAACCATTTTAGAAATATGTGCCTTTAGTAGACCAATAAAAACACATAATGTAATATAGATATTCTTTATGCTGTTGATACACTATGCTTAGCGTGAGGTATCATCATCATCATCAGCCCATTGCAGTCCACTGTTGGACATAGGCCCCTCCAGTTGTTCGCCTTCTCCAACTTCTGGAGGATGTACCCATAATCGCCACGCTGGGCAGGCGGGTTGGCAATCGCAGAGCGTAGCTTCTCGCTCCAGTGACGCTGCTGCCCGTCGTCGGTCTGTGGTATTTATCTACGCTTTCTATCGTGATGGTTTTACCGCCACCAGTCGGTTTGCCAGAGCCTCGTTTGTTGTTCGGCAGGATGCACCACGGGCAGGTGAGGATGGCTTGGAGCGAAAAGGTGATAGGTCGCTCCCTTACATCCCGAGCTATAATGCATGAGGTATAATAGACATTAATTGTACAATTTATTTAGGTGATCTTATTGCTATTAGTGATCTCTTCCAGAAAAACCTAGTAGGTATGTAATATAGGCTATTTTGTCCGTGTGATTTCCGGATTTGGAATAGGACCTTACATTTCATTCCATGGGTCTCATAGAGACGGGGGGTCTCAAGAAGGGAATATCAGGAATGGGCAAAACCCCTAAATGACAATTGTTATTGGGAGAGGCCTATGTCCAGCAGTGGACGTCCGCGTGCTGATATTGATGATAATGTAAGTTATTGCTACAAGCGATCTCGTTACTACTTTTGCTCGTTACTCGTTGCCCCTATTACTCGAGATAACTTTTGAGTAATAGGGGCAGCGGCAGACGACAGACTATCCGTGGCGCACTTTTTTGCAATATATGCAGTAACGCATACGACGCGCAAAATCTGTCGCGGATATTTCACAGACTCAACGCACACGACGCACATCTTCGATATTCTGTCGGCAGACCTAGACGCTCTTTTAAATGTCTCAGACGCTGACTCTATCGCACAAAAAGTGTGCCATCTGCCGCTGCACCTAAGACTTCGCCAGAGATCAAATCGCCATCAGAATACTTGTAAAAATAATAAAACAATCACCCAACGTCAAACAATAAAACCGCCAACGGAAACCAAACACAGCGCCAATAAAAATCGACGCCTCCTCGCCTGAGTCACCGGAAGCGGCCCGCCCCCCGCGCAAACTTCCGGCGCGAGCGACGCCCGGAAGCCGGAAGTAGTCTCCCATTTGGAAAAACTCCACAAAGGAGCGTGGCATATTACCCCGCTGGGACGCGCTGCTTAAGTGGCTTTAAGTCGGATTGTTTGCCATGCGGCTACATTCGGGATCAATCACCACGCAGAAGTTGCTCATGTGTTGCCACTCTATTGTCGAATTTCCCCTTTAATAAAATGTCAAAGGCACTTCATGCAGCCACAGATTTATTAGGATAGACATGAGTAACTAGGCTTTGAGAGGTAGGGCATAGCGAATCTTGGCTCGAATTGAGCTGCCCGTCGAGGAAGGACCTCCACCCTATAGAATACCGCAGCCAAATGACCTCCGGATCGTGTTTCTGCTGGTGAGTAGAATTTCCGGAGCTCGTGGGGCTAGGGTTGGGCCGGCATGGCTGTGGCAACTGACAGGTAACTAACCAGTTACTTGCCAGTTGTCACAGCGACTTGGGCTTCTCTTTCGCTTTCCATCAGGCGTAGGGAAGCCATTTTGTCGAGCTACTATAGAAAAAAAAAACACTTTTTTTTATATACTGGCCCGTTAAAAAGACTGCGTCCTGCCTGATATTAGGCTCTCTAATTTCTTTTTTCTCGGGTATGCCTTTACGTATACACTAGGGGCCTGGATACGGGACACTTGGGTTATGTGGGGCCCACTTCTATTTAGCGGAGAATACCCAGTAAGGCCGATGGTGGTCCGCTACAAACACTCTATCTGAGGGATGTCGTGATGAACAGAGGGACCCCCCACAGCGCAGTACTGCGCCGTCCAGTGTGGACAGCACACCTCGGGAGGACGGTGTGGTGTCCTCCCTGCATCTTGCGAAGCACGACGCCACTGACCACAGTGTCCGAAAGCACGTGTCGTCGTCTTCCTCGGGGCCGCTACACAACCCCAAAGGCCCTTTTAGTCGCCTCCTACGACAGGCAGGGATACCTCGGTAGTATTCTACGCCCCATTTTTTTTTTCTAACCAGTGAATATGCTTTTAGGTATATCGCCGCTCGGGGGAGCGGAGGATTATGTGGGACTCATCCCGCCTCGGAAGGATGGAAGTCAGGCAGGAAATACCTACTAAAAACACCGGTCCCTCCGTCACGCGCACAATGGGTGGTGCCATGGGATCTTTAGATTGCCATGAAGTACTCTACGCTCCATACCGCAGGGCGCAGTAGGCTTTAACATCGCATAACATCAAGCGAGTTGGAATCCAGCGCTACCATACCTATTTACTTAAAAGAAAAAGGAATAAAAATAAAAAAAGACATTTAATAAAACTCATTTAATTCCAACCGCGACCGTTCTCCCCGACAAAAGGACCAAACAATTTCCAGACACGTCTGAACACAGCAGAACACATTCCCCGATGAGCGATGATGACGCATCAATCAATACGACACTCGCGCTAATTTGACGCGCATCAAATGATGAATTGTCCCTTTTTTGCTTCACAATTCGTTTGTCTCCTGTTAGATTTCGATATCTGTTATTAGGTTTGGATTTTTCGTTATAAATGGTTGTTTTAAGCAATTTGGGATGTAAGGGAGCGACTTATCACCTTTTCGCTCCAAGCCATCCTCACCTGCCCGTGGTGCATCCTGCCGAACAACAAACGGGGCTCTGGCAAACCGACTGGTGGCGGTAAAACCATCACGATAGAAGACGTAGCTAAATATCACAGGCCGATGACGGGCAGCAGCGTCACCGGAACAAGAAGCTACGCCCTGCGATCGCCAACCCGCCTGCCCAGCGTGGCGATTATGGGTATATCCTCCAGAAGTTTTCCCTAGGTGGCGAACAACTGGAGAGGCCTATGTCCAGCAGTGGACTGACATAGGCTGATGATGATGATGATTAAGCTTAATTTGTTTTCTTTCGTGTCCTAAGTGGTGGATGAGGGGCGCAATCCACTCAGTGACGCGTAGCGACGTGGTGGGTGCAGCTACACTGTTGCATGAGCTCTACTTTGGGAGCATTCCATCGCTCTGTGGAAGCTGGGGTAGGAGTACTTGCCCTCCACGGACCAGGAGCTTCGGCCAATGCTGTCACCCAAGGCGCATTAGACGGTGTTACCGGGGTATTCTCGACTTCCCCGAGCAGCGGGTATGTCTAAACTGCATTTCCCCTTGGTGAAACAAAAAGAAAGAAGTGTCGGTCGCTTGTTATCAGCGGCTGACCAGAGGACACCCTTATCTGCCGAGGCCATATTCTTCTGCGCTACCAGAATCCCTGCAAGTAGCAGAATACTGGAGACACTGCTTGCAAGGCCTTTCCATTCTAGGAGGTGTAAGTTCCACACACCTTACTGACATCACGATGCCCAATGCATTCCCATCTCTCATCATCATTAGCCTATGGCAGTCTACTGCTGGACATAGGTCTCTCCAGTTTTTCGCCACTTAGGGCAAACATCTGGAGGATATACCAACCTATAACCACCACGCTGGGCAGGCAGGTTGGCGATCGCAGGGCGTAGCTTCTCGCTTCGGTGACGCTGCTGCCCATCAATCAAATCAAAGGTTTTCCTGTGTAAGATTAAAATCCACTACCACAAATTACACTTCCTCTGCCTGAAGAATGTTTGGAAGAGATCGTTTACTAGCGATAAGACCGCCTAGATTGTACCACAAGGTGTCTGTATCACCTTTTCTGTATTAATTTGTATTTTTTTGTGCAATAAAGAATCATCATCATCGGCCCGTATCAGTGTAGCAGTGGACCAATAAATAGTATAAATAGTATATATAGTATAAATAGTATAATAGTATAATATAGTATAAGTAGTATAAAAAGTATAAATAGTAAATAGTATAGTATAAATAGTATAGTATAAATAGTATAAATAGTATCTAAATAAAATTCCGTTTGCTCGAAAAGAAGACAAATTTATTGTCAACGCCTTACCTATATATAGAGTTGTCGAATCATAATGCTTTCGTGATGTAACTGGCGATAGTGACATCTATTGGTAAAACACTATTAACAAAGTTAGATATTGTATGGATATGTACAACGTAACCGTTTCCCAGAGATTGAACAGTATCTATATATTAAGTTTGCAAAACAAAATTTCCAATACTTACTTCGCACTTCCGCAAAACTTACCCCTTTACGCCAAACGACAGTCATATCCAACTAAAACTCTGCACATTAGTTTAAAATATTCCAATTTAAATCGATTTAAATTCAGCGTAGGTCGCGCACGCACGTTACAACTTGCAACCCCTCGCCTAATATACTGTCACCTACTGACCTTTCGCTGGCTGCCTGTGTAGTCACCCTGGCTTAGATTGTCTACTTCAATTATATTTATTTTTGTACCACTAGGGTGGCAACTGGCAAACAAGCTTACGGCCCGCCTCATGTTAAGCGGTTACCGTTGCCTTTTTTTTAAATTTATTGAATGCAAAGGTAAACAAATAGGTTCATCATCATCATCAGCCCACATCAGTCCACTGCTGGACATAGGCCTCTCCCAACACTCGCCACTTCGATCGGTCAAATAGGTTACAATAAATATATCTGCCAAACTGCTGAGCAGTTTGTCGGCAGCAGTTCTCACTTCTGTTACATAAATAACCTACTTACGCTTTTAGTTACGCTATTTAAATTAGTTAAGAAAAAACATTTTTTTTATGTAGGCATGCATTTATCTAGATAACTGGACATGTTATGATATATGTTGCCTGTGGACACCTGCAACACCAGGGGTATCACACGTGCGTTGCCGACCCTTTAAAAACCTCTTCACAACCTTTTTGAAGGACCCCATACTGTAGTCTTGGGGGAGAGCCTCGGCGGGGAGCTCATTCCACAGCCTGAGTGTACGGGGCAAAAAGTTTCTATTGAAACGTACCGTGCGTGGCCATACAGGCTCTAGGGTATGAGGCTAATAACCCAAGACACGCCACGCTGGGCCACACAGCGCCACCTAGTTCCAAACTAAGCCGAAGCTTGTACTATGGGTACTAGGCAACTGATAAACATACTTAGATACTTTTTTTTGTAAATAAATACATATTATACATATTAAACACCCAGACCAATACAAATAGACATGTTTATGAACACAACTGTTTGTACTGTGCGGGAATCGAACCCACGAACCTCGGCTCAGGAGGCAGAGGTCACTACCAATTGAGCCACCGAGCCAGTCAAAAGACCTGTAATATTGTATGGATCGGAGTGCTGGCCCATTAAGAAGTCGGATGAAAGAAGAATGCATGTCGCAAAGATGAGAATGTTGAGATGAATGTGTGGTACTACTAGAATGGATAAGATAAGGAATGACATTAGAGGAAGTATAAAAGTGGCACCAGGACAGAGAAGTTGAAAGGGAACCGTTGTCTTGGTACGGGCATGTAATGAGGAGAGATGAGAGACATGTAACCAAGACTAGTAATTAATATGAGTGTGACAGGGTGGAAAGGGCGAGACCACCCGACGAAAAGATCGAATGGACTGCGTGAATGATGATAATGGGAACAGAGCAAGCAAATGATGAGTTATTTTCGTAACATTCTTTTTAGGATGTCCTTTTCAGTTCTATCCTTGTATAACCACCCCATCTCATCCCGTGGGTACCATAGAAGACGAATAAGGGAATATCAGGAAATGGGCCCCAGCGTTTACTTGGGTACATCATCATCAGCCTATCGGAGTCCACCGCTAGATATAGGGTACTCCATTTCTTCGCCACTTTGGTCAAACATCAGCTTTACCCATAATCACCACGCTGGGCAGGCGGTTCGCGGTCGCAGGGCTCCTCGCTTCGGTGACGCTGCTGCCCGTCGTCGGCGTATGGTATTTAGCAATGCTTTCAATCATGATGGTTATACCGTCACCAGTCGGTAGCCGGAGCCTCGTTTGTTTTTTTTTTATAGTATGTCGACATAATGGCTTCCCTACGCCTGATGGAAAGCCAAAGAGAAGCCCAAGTCGCTGTGACAACTGGCAAGTAACTGGTTAGCTACCTGTCAGTTGCCACTGCCATGCCGGCCCAACCCTAACCCCCCACGAGCTCCGGAGACCCTACTCACCAGCAGAAACACCACCCGGAGGTCATTTGGCTGCGGTATTCTATAGGGTGGAGGTCCTTCCCCGGACGGGCAGCTCAATTTGAGTGAAGATTCGCTATGCCCTACCTCTCTCATGTTATTCGGCAGGATGCAACACAAGCAGGTGAGGATATCTTAGAGTGAAAAGATGATGGGTTGCTCCGGTCTTACCTAATTTATTTAATTGTATGTATTAAATTTTATCGTTAACTTAACTTGATACTATAATCATAACGCGTCGTAAATTAAATACACTAGTGTTATCTATCAGACTACCTTACTACGTGTATTACATTCCGGCGACATCACCCCGGCTGCAGCCGTCGTAAAGTTTATCCGTAACACCGGCACAATTTGCATTCAATTCGGGCTGCTCACTCGCTATCATGTTCCCGCCGACAATATACTTCGTACTTTCCACACTTATCGAATCTAGGTCGAATTTCAGAACTAGACTTGTGCTCATTGGCATTCAACTGCCGATTCGAATCAGCAGTTGTACGGGCGATCCGGAATGTCGCGCGCGTCCTGCGAGTTTGCGAACGCGTATGCTCACGTTACTAATGGCTCTGGAAGAATGTGTTTACTATTTTTGGGGAAACGTCCCCTTGTAATGCGGAAGCGTGACAAATGAAGCAATCGACTGCCATTTTAGACTGGCTCGATGGCTCATTTGGTAGTGACCTCTGCCCTCTGAGCCAAGGGTCGTTGGTTCGATTTAAGAGAGGTAGGGCATAGCGAATCTTCGCTCGAATTGAGCCGCCCGTCCGGGGAAGGACCTCCACCCTATAGAATACCGCAGTCAAATGACCTCTGGGTCGTGTTTCTGCCGGTGAGTAGGGTTTCCGGAGCTCGTGGGGGATTAGGGTTGGGCCGGCATGGCGGTGGCAACTTACAAGTAACTAACCAGTTACTTGCCCGTTGTCACAGCGACTTGGGCTTCTCTTTCGCTTTCCATCAGGCGTAGGGAAGCCATTATGTCGAGCCACTATAAAAAAAACAATCTCGCACAGTACTTACAAACATTTAATTTGTGTTCATGCGCATGTCTGTTTGTACTGGGTGTTTAATATGTATTTATTTACATGCGATCCCCGCATATTATTGACATCTGTTTGCATACATGTATGTTTGTTTGCTCCGTATAATATGTACCTGTTTGTTTTAAAACTGTTTTTGTTTTGTTTCAGGCACCACTACCACGAAGCAAATATCGGTTAATCGGATTTTGTCATTTTTCATGAAATTTCATAAATAATCTAGAATGTTCTTTCTCTGCCTCTCCATACAATCCAGGCCACGCCCTCGGATAGAGAGATACAAATCAACATTATCATTTTATTCTAATAACAGCGTTGGGCCGATTCAAATGAGCGCCACTACAGTCGGCCCTAATTCCGTATTCTGTGTAGACGCACCATCCCCTATCAGTACGGACTCCCTCCTCACATCTTGGAGGCTACTTATCAATTGTCTCCGTTCACGAAGTTTGAGTGGATCATGGCTGTTGTTACTTTTAATGTTAGTTGTAATCCTGATAAAAGTTAAAGTCACTGACTTGGTTTTGGAATGTTGAGGAACTAACTTGTGGATTATGATTTTGTCTGGCTTGAATGTTAGGGTGCGTTTCAACTGAAGCTGGGCTGCACGGAGCTCAAAAAATTTAACAATGGTATTGCTTAAATCACACATCTCATCTCTGCTTCTTCGGTTTGGTAAAACAGCATCGTTAGCAAATTTGTATTAGCTTTGGACACTTGCTTCTTTGGAAACACGCCTTTTGCCACGGCAATCATTTCATTGCTACAAATACTTTATTATGAAATACCATGATTCAAACATAGTTCTTTAAATCTAAATACTGTCGTACTACCAAAAATGATAGTATAGTTTTAGTGCGCTCAACAAGGCTCGAGCCCTTTTGAGGGCACTAAAACTAAAGTGCATGGATAAACTGAAGTGCTAAAGTGTATGAATCTTTGGATGAATTAATTAATTTAATACCAGCAGCTATTTTTCATTATCGCTTCTCTTATGTCAATTCAAGATTTCATCCTTACTATCATGTAAATCCATTACGGTACGTTCTCGAACGGGGTTGTTTAGAATTTGCTTCCATCGGCGACTTTTCTAATCGGTGTGACTTATGGACCTTCAAAAAGTGAGCCTACAAATTTCTCAAGAACCGGCAACGCGCCTATAAATCCTCTGGTGTTGCACTATCTATAAGCTGAAGTGATCACTTACCATCAGGTGACGTTCAGGCCCGTTTGTGTTTTGAGCATAATAAATAATATCTAGTCATCCTATTCTATACTGACTGGCTCGGTGGCTCAATTGGTAGTGACCCCTGCCTTCTGAACCAAGGGTCGTGGGTTCGACTCCCGCCCGGAACAAACATTCGTGTGATGAACACTTGTGTTTGTTCCGTGTCTGGGTGTTTATATTTGTATTTAAGTATTTATTTGTGGTACTTTCGTTGTTCTGACACCCATAACACAAGTGCTTAAGCTACTTACTTTGGGATCGGAGCAATGTATGTGATGTTGTCTGATATTTATTTTATTTATCCTATTCCATAGCTAGTGAGTGTTGACCTTTTTATAAGACTGACCATTCACACCACCATTTGTAAAGAACGTGTCGCAGTAATCAGGAAACACAACCAGGAACTGGTTCAATAGCTAGCTTTAACCTTTTTATAAGACTGACCAATACCATTCACACCAGTTGTAAAGGAAAATCCAGCAGCTAGTTCTCGAAAGGCTGGATAATAATAACCTCGATATTTATCATCGCTCTCGATCCATTAGGCGGCGGCAGCCGGTTCCGGTTTCCGGTCGCGTTGCGACGCGGCGGAACACATGACCGCGGCCTGCGGAACGCCGAGGTTTACTCGGTGTGGCTTTTACACGGAACGATAGGTGTTTGTTCCACGACTGAGATGTGGAAATTTCGGATCCCTTTAATACCCCTAGGCATATTAAAATCAATTCTTGTCTTGACCAGTAGGTCTCGGTGATACGAGATTGATTTTCCGAGAGATCGACATTTGATTTCTCACTAAGGAGAAGATCGTCTCCCATCTATCAAAAAGACAGTCGAAAATTAACATTATCATCATCAACAGCTTGAAAACGTCCACTGCTAAACATAGGCATTTTTAGAGTTCCGTAGCCAAATGGAAAAAACGGGACCCTTATAGATTCGTCATGACATGTCTGTCTGTCCGTCCGTATGTCACAGCTAGTTTACTAATTTTTTTTCCCCGGGTAAAAGTACCTTGACTAAATACTCCGAGCCGATGACGGGCAGCAGCGTCAAAAAGCTACACCCTGCGGTCGCCAACCTGCCTGCCCAGCGGGGCGATTATGGGTAGGTATATCCTTCAGATGTTTGCCATAAGTGGCGAGTAACTGGAAAGGCCTATGTCCAGCAGTTGACGGCAATGGGCTGATGATGATACAAAACGTGATGAAGGCAGACGACTATCTTTCAAATCGTGGCGTTGAGAAATTTAAACATGTAACATAAATCGTATCATGTAACAATATCTACCGACACCGGCCTGTGGAACGCGATCCATGCTTTGTTAAAAATGTGCGATGAAGCGTCCAGGATTTATTTTGTACGGCTTCGGATTTGTAGCGTTAGTTGCTGTGATTTCACTTATTTATCGTCATCCGGATTCGTGGAGCAGCCGGTCATTAAAACTTAAATAAATAATACGCCTGTTATTGGAAACTATTATTTTGTTCTGCACAATACTTGGTGTTTTCAGAAATACTAGTAGGTTTCTAACAGTGTTCGTTGGCCTCAAACAAAATGAATGGAACAAAATGAAAGGAATCAGTGAACTGGGTATCGACATGATATAAAATTTCAAAACGATTTTTCCTCTCATTTTCGGGTACTTAGTATTTCGAAAAATATTACAAGACGTATTAATGAATAGAAAGATCAACGGATCTTAATTAAAATGAAGGATTGATATCGAACATTATTTCTTTTTTTATAGTAGCTCGACATAATGGCTTCCCTACGCCTGATGGAAAGCGAAAGAGAAGCCCAAGTCGCTGTGACAACTGGCAAGTAACTGGTCAGGTACCTGTCAGTTGCCACTGCCATGCCGGCCCAACCCTAACCCACTACGAGCTCCGAAAACCCTATTCACCATCAGAAACACGACCCGGAGGTCATTTGGCTGCGGTATTCTATAGGGTGGAGGTCCTTCCCCGGACGGGCAGCTCAATTCGAGCGAAGATTCGCTATGCCCTACCTCTCTCAAATTAAAAAAACAACTCTTTAAATAGTTCGGCCTTATCCGAATAGTTCCGCACTTCCATTCAATTCCAAGTACACACATTAATCATAAATTCTCACAGGCCACGTACTTTGTTACAACCGAACATCGTGTAGGGTCTTACGTGTTTTTGTTCCTATTAACGAAGACCCTTCAACTACACCCGATTTCGTATTCGGTCCCAAAACTATGTATTTGATTAAGTACTTCGAGTTTTATGAGGTCGTGGAGCTGGGATCTGATGAAAAGCAAAGTTTCGTTAGCAAAATAGATACTTTGTTAGTAGTTTTCCATGATTAAGTGGTCGGTGCTTGTTCGTTAAGCTATTTTAGGCTGAAGTTTGTTGGAAGATAGTACGGTTTATAATAGACGTATCAAATGAGGAGCTGTTTAATTGAAATCGAATTAAGATGTTGCTTTGTTTGGGACTTTCGTAGTTGCTTGTTATTTGAGAGTTGACGAATGAGCGTTGTTGCAAACTTTGTATCGTGTGTAGCAGACGGTAAAGCAAAATTTTGGAAAGTTCAACGATAAGTGTTTTTGTTTGTTGCCGGTTGTTTTTACTCTGAAGAATGTTGTGGGAACTGTGCTGCAATGTGTTTTAGCTCGTGGTCTAGGAATGTTCCAACTTTTCACTGTACTTTAAGGGACTGTGCAATTTAAATGTCCTTATCCAATTTTGAATCGCTTGGTGATAATGGGACAAACTTATGTTATAAAGTTCATTTATTAAGGACTCTTTTTTTTACTTCGCATGAACGATTGGAAAGTTGTAAATTCGTTACCCAATCGGTTAATTAAAGGAAAAAACTCTTTTTAATGTGTTTTTCGTCCTTTCATGTGGAGACTTATATCTTACTTAATGTCATTAGACATAAGTTACCTATCAAAATGCTCCGAATAACTATTTTTATTCCATTTTATTTAAAGCCATAATAATAGTTCATAAACATAGAAAGATATTCATAAACATAGAATATTGTCTGGTGGATTTTGTAAAATGGACTTGAATTGTGAAGTACTTGGTTTATAAATTAATTAAATAGTTTACCATAATTAATCAAACTCTACCTGTCAATTTTTTATCTTTTTATGTTTCTTATTTGAATACGAGATAAACCAACCTTACCTAGCTTCTAATCAGTCTGACGTAGTCACACAGGGTAGTACATCAAATTATTATATTCTAGCTTTCAGATAAACCCTTAGAAATTTATCTGTCGTTAGCAAAAAGGAATAGCTCAAAGGAATAATACCGGTCTTGAATTAATTTCCAACCCGCATTTTGTTGGTAACCTCGATATGCCCGTACCAAGAGTTTTAATTTTACCTGGGACTTTTAACTGGGTTTCATGTGATAAGGTTTAATCAAAAATAATTGCGCCATAAAGTGAAATTGAAATTCACCTAGCAATGTTCAAAAAACGTAAAGTTTTTTCTTGTACTACCAGAATTACTAGGATATTGTATTATTACTAAGGGTGTCTTCCAAAGTAGGTAATCACATAAGTCACTTTGGCAGTTGATTCCTAAATTGACCTGACTGGGAAATGAACTTGAAACCTTGTAATCGTCCCCATTCTAGGCCCAGAGCTAAACTTACTTACATTAAAACATCGAGAACGTGGTAAAAATATATAAGTAACATTCTACGATCTGAAGTCCACTATTTGATATAATAACCTGACCGAGAATCGAATCCGTTTTGCGTTTTCTGTCGTTAATTTTTAGCTGATGGAATGTCGCTACTAGATTTTCTTCTCGGAAAAATGCAAGGTATGCTAAAGAATGATTACTTACTTGAATCTAAAGGAGTTGAAATTCGAGGAACTTAGTTTGCAAGTATAATCATATCAAATCTTTACTTTGACTTATTAGAATCAGAGGCGTAGGCATTTAGGTATTCGAATTGTATGTTCTACTATGATAAGTTTTTCAATATAATTTATTTTATTTTACATTCAAGGAATGTAATAAGAAGATTTACGAAATAACTTATCACGAATTCAGCTGTAAAAGGAAAGTTTTGCTTTTGACATTGACCCTGATCATTTCCAGCAAAAAGAATTGCAGAGATCCACCAAGTTTGTTCTTTTATCGTGTTTACAAGCGTTCAAATTGGCAGATCTTTTTCAAAGAGCAAAATTGAACAAAGGAATTTCATGTTGACAAAGCAGGCATTTCGATTAGAGTCTTAAGGAGATAAAAAAGAAGAAATAAATCCTATTTGAAATGTTTTTTCTTGAAGTGATGTTTTAATAGAATCTCAATGTGACGCTATGGCGTTAAATTAATTGTTACCAGTGTTTACTTAAGAATTTTTCTTGGTACAGATTTTAAATGTTAATTTTATTCTGATTCGAAATGTGGAAAAGGAAAACAATTCAAACAGTTTTCTTTTTAATAAGTTATGATGGAACGGAGGGAAATGCGGTTTGCATTGTCAACATTATGTGTGAAAATTTATATTATTATCATATTAATTTATCAATATGAGTATTTATGAGTATGAATTATATTGAGTATAAATGTGGAAGGATATACTTAGGGGACGAGGAAGATCGAATAAGGAATGGATGGCCTGTGTGAGAAATGATATGAAAGTGGAGGTGACGGCTGATAAGGGCTGGAGAAAGATATTTCATCAATATGAGTGAAATGGGCGTTTTCAAAATTGTTTTACTGATTACAAGAGGTAGCACCGCCTTACAATTAAAATAAAAATGTTTATGTAGTCATTAATAACAGTTTAACAAGAATCGCACTGGTATACCGGTTCATATTAACACGCGAAGACTTTACTGAATACGGACTACCAACAAATTTCAACCAAGAATTTTTGACATCAAAATTTTATAGGTCCTCGTAACAAAGCAGTCGTAAACTATCACTTGAAGATTGCAACTATAGTAGTGGTCTTGGCCCACCCACGCCGCGATGCACGTTTCGATAACTTTGTCTCTCTCATTAAATCCGCGCCTGCCCATTATTTGACGTCACGACTGCACCGCCCTCTGGCGTAGCCGCGACTTGTGGCTGGCTGGTAGCGTGGCGTTCGAGTCCGATGGAAGTTATGGGTTTATTGATTAGCCGTATTATTTTTTTTTATGCAAGAGGCGGCAGACTAGCAACTGTGATGCCTGATGGTAACCAGTCGACACCGCCTATGGACAACAACTGAAATCGAGTTCTGAGGTCGCTGCCGGCCTTTTAAAAAGGAGCAGGTACGCTCGTTTCTTAAAGGCTCCCATGTCGTAGCTGTTCGGAAATACTGACGCAGAGTTGGTTCCACAAAACCGATGCGCTTGGCAAGAAGTTCCTCATAAAGCGTACAGCGGAGGATCGCCAACCATCGAGATGATGAGGATGGAATTGCAATCGGTTACGCGCGGTGCGGTAAAGAAACTTAGCTGCAGGCAATATCACGCCTTTGATTCTAACTACCTATGTTGTTATTTTACCAAGAACGGCAAGCTTATTTAGGACACCCTCATTGTTTTTTCTTAATAAATAATAAATTTAATAAATAAATAATAAAATAAAATAAATTAATGACTACGATGATGGCCAGGGCGGCCCTGTCATCATCGCCGGACTGTGAGGGGAGCTGAAGTCTCTCACCCACTAATCATACTAAGCAACACAGCAAAAATGACTGGCTCGATGGCTCAAATGATAGTAAGCACTGCCCTCCGAGCCAAGGGTCGTGGGTTCGATTCCCGCACAGTACAAACATTTGTGTTCATGAACATGCCTGTTTGTTTTGGTCTGGGTGTTTTCTATGTATAATATGTATTTATTTACAAAAAAAGTATCTAAGTAAGTTTATCAGTTGTCTAGTAAGTATACAAGCTTCGGCTAAGTTTGAGGCTAGATAGCGATGAGTGGTCCAGCGTGGCATGTCTTAAAAAAAATGTATTTATTTAAAAAAAAAAGTATCTAAGTAAGTTTATCAGTTGTCTAGTACACAAGCTTCGGCTAAGTTTGGGGCTAGATGGCGATGAGTGGTCCAGCGTGGCATGTCTTGGGTTATTTATTAGAGGGCGCCCCCTGTTGGGGCTCGTGCCTCGGCTTAGGGCGATGCTGGGACCAGGTGGACCAACAATATGCGCAGGATTGCTTCTGCACGTGGATACGAGAGGCCCAAAGACGAGCTAGGTAGCGAACAATTGGCTACGGCTGTAGTTTTTTTTTTTATAGTAGCTCGACATAATGGCTTCCCTACGCCTGATGGAAAGCGAAAGAGAAGCCCACGTCGCTGTGACAACTGGCAAGTAACTGGTCAGTTACCTGTCAGTTGCCACTGCCATGCCGGCTCAACCCTAACCCCCTACGAGCTCCGGAAACCCTACTCACCGGCAGAAACACGACCCGGAGGTCATTTGGCTGCGGTAATCTTTAGGGTGGAGGTCCTTCCCCGGACGGGCAGCTCAATTCGAGCGAAGATTCGCTATGCTCTACCTCTCTTCTGTACTCTACTGTATGCAGCAGTAGACTGTGGTGGTTGATAACAAAGAATATTCTTAATTCCCTTCAGGGTATTTTTTAGTCCTGGTGAAAACGTCCACACAACAGTGTGTTTAACAATGGAATGTTCGTTCAGGAAGTTATAGTCTGAGGATTAGTTTTACACTCGGCATTTTATCTATTTGCAGAAAAAAATCATTTTATTTATTACTACCGATAATATAATGAATTCATAACCTTCCCACTACAATATTGGTCGTGTTACTTGTTAACTACTCGGACTGGCTCGGTAGCTCAATTGATAGTGACCTCTGCCTTCTGAGCCAAAGGTCGTGGGTTCGATCCCCACACAGTACAAACATTTGTGTGCATGAACATGTCTGTTTGTATTGGTCTGGGTGTTTTCTATGTATAATATGTATTTATTTACAAAAAGAAAATGTATCCAAGTAAGTTTATCAGTTGTCTAGTACCCATAGTACAAGCTTCGGCTTAGTTTGGGGCTAGATGGCGCTGTGTGGCCCAGCGTGGCATGTCTTGGGTTATTTATTTATTTAACTAATAAATTGAAAGTGCTTCAACCCATATTTAAGCTATACGACATAATGATGATGACTTCAACCCTAAAATACTCTCCTACCGAACCACTTGAACCACCGGGGCATTTGAATATAGTAGGTATGAGTCATTGTTTGTTCTCAAGGCAGTTAAAATTACCTTACATCGTCTTATATACTCGTACCACTATCACCTTACCAAGGAAACTAATGGAAGTAGAAAAACGGACATCAATTACTCCCATTAGAGTGAATCTGAGGAGCGGTCTAATGATCCCCGCGCGGCCATACGTCTCGCGCTGCGCCTCGAGGGTCTCGGAGGACAAGGTTCGATTCTTGGTTTATGTTTAGTTGTATCGGTTTTGAGCACAAGTTTTCCGTGGGACAATATAACGAGTCGGGGCTCACTAGCCAACAGTGTGCCAAGCACGACCATTTTCGAAAAAGTATGCGTAACGTTTCCGTAAACATTTGTTTGAAACTTGGTACAGCGCCCCTATCGTGCGTAAGAGGTATTACGTTTACGTAGTGAAAATTATCGCCCGTTTACGGTTACGTTACGCATACTTTTTCGAAAATTTTCTTGCGGGGCACACTGGTCTCAAAGTAAAGTTGGTGCTATGCGTTATGATGATAGAGACAACCCTATCATCAGCGCTCATAACAGTACCAAACTATAAAATTACTAGTAATAATGATAGTCGCGTCCGCAAGAACACCAAGTGATTTGGTTATCTGTTCTCTCGCTTTCACTTTCTATCAGGCAACGGGAGGCCACTATGATGTACCTACTACTATAAAAAACCAGACTCGAACCAATTAGCAAAAGTTAATTGATTTTTCAAAGATCCGAGACAATTTACGATTGATCATTTCTAAGGTCTTTATGCTCTAGCCTATAACCATTACACCATCTTGAACTGTTTTTATTACTAAACATGGATAGATAGATTTTTTATTACAATAATAATAATAAATAATAAAAATTCTTTATTCACAAGTATTGAGTTACATTAATTAATTAGTAGCAGAATTATACCACTAGCTTGACGGTGAAGGAAAACATCGCGAGGAAACCTGCACATCCAGTTTAATTCTGAATGTGTAACCATGATCCAAATTTGTCTGGTTCCCCCTTCTGACGGTTACGAAGGTCAGATGGCAGTCGCTTCAATGTAATAACCAGACTCGCTAAATCTAGGATCATGGTCAAAGCGGACCCTGGGCCTAGAGGCACAAACCGGGACAACGCTAAGGGGATGATGATGAGTTACATTAGTTAGTTATTGCCAAGAAGACATTATCATCATCATCATCCTATTGCAGCCCACTGCTGGACATAGGCCTCTCCAGTTGTTCGCCATCTAAGGCAAACTTCTGGAGGATATACCCATAATCTCCACGCTGGGCAGGCGGGATGGCGATCGCAGGGCGTAGCTTCTCGCTCCGGTGACGCTACGTGCGATGGAATTACATTGTACAAATTTTAAGGTATCAAGGTGTCATGTTCATATTAACACTGGAAAAATATTTGCAACATTAATATACCTATCTTTTCCCCTCCTAAAGTTATATCGCCAAATAAAAGTACACACTGCCGGCAATTAAGCACATCTGCCTGAACCTAATTTGTTACTTAATCGGAAAATAATCATATGAAACGTTAATTAATTCCGATAATTTATAGGGGTTAAGGGTTATGGGATAATTTAATTGATACTGCTTAAATTGAAAAGGATAGGGGACCTTATGTTATGGTATTCGTATTAATAAAGATATTTTCTTCATTATCTATATTTTCGTAGATAGGTACAGAGGGCTATATAATAATACCATCCTTATCTGTTTATCCTCCAAAAAAAGAGGATGGATTTCATAATTAATTATAGTTGAAATTCATTTTACAAAATTAACAGAATTAAATGTCATAATTTCGGTAGGTCTATGTGTAACCGTGTGTATTTCACTGTTATATCATCATCAGCCTATTAATTACAGTCCACTGTTGGCCATAGGCCTCTCCAGTTGTTCGCCACTTAGGACAAACGTCTGGAGGATATACCCATAATCGCCACGCTGGGCAGGGCATAGCTTCTCGCTCCGATGACGCTGCTGCCCGTCATCGGTCTGTGGTATTTAACCACGCCTTCAATTGTGATGATTATACCGCCACCAGTCGGTTGCCAGTGCCTCGTTTGTTTTCGGCAGGATGCACCACGAGTAGGTGAGGTTGGTTTAGAGCGAAAAGATGATCCCCCGGTCGCGGTCGTTGAAATCAGCGGCGGAATGAACATCTTTTCCGCCGCTGGGACCTGGGCCGTCGGACACGGGGTCGTCATCATACTGGCTTCTTTACTCCTTACTTGAAGCAAATGAGAAAATATGCCGACTTATAGGATAGGCCCGGAGTTCTCCTTATATGTTACGTTTACAAGTTCCTTTTTTTTTGTTGCACCGGGGGAAAATGCATTTACGCATACCTGCTACTCGGGGACGCAGCAGGTTATGTGGGACTCACTCCGCCTCTAGATGGTAGCGAGACGGAGAATACCCACTAAAAACCCCGGTCTACACCGGATGAAAGAGTTCCTAATTCAACTCTATCTAACGACACCCACAGAAAGAGATGAAAATTAACTTTAAAACCATTAGCCATTACGTGAGTAAAGTACAAAAAAAAATTACAATACAAAGAAACTGCCGCATATTTCTTTCCACTTAAACCTAACGTTCGACGATGAAAACGATATCATTAACCAATCTACTGATTATTCCTTCTGTGAGGTGACAGTATCCAATTAGTAGATTAAAATTATTGTAAAATACCATTTAATGTCTCCCGGGCGCCATCTGGTGCGATCCCAGTCCTTTATAAGCTTCGTTAGCGTTTCTTCTCAATTTGCCAATCTTTCCAACGTAATTAAGGTAATGCTAACCGATCGCGTCTTTATTTTGCAAAAGAAATTTCACGGAAAAAGGAATTGGAGAAATGTGGATAAAAGTTGCAGAGTTTCAACGAATGATTCGATGAATTTTAAGAATGTACAATAGAAACTTAGTCTGATGTCACATGCCACTCTGAGCCATACATCGCCATCTAGCCCCAAACTAAGCCGAAGCTTGTACTATGGGTACTAGACAACTGATAAACTTACTTAGATACTCTTTTTTGTAAACAAATACATATTATACATGGTAAACACCCAGACCAATACAAACAGACATGTTCATGCACACAAATGTTTGTACTGTGCGGGGATCGAACCCACGACCCTTGGTTCAGAAGGCAGAGGTCACTGCCAAATGAGCCATGGAGCCAGTCAAATTAAAATAATTATTTTTACTTGTTTTGAAGTCGTCTTTAAATAACGTTCTCTACCTATCTATACACGTAGACGGCCCTCTGATGAAGTCATACATTTTGTTTCTAATTAGGATATGGAGTCCATTACCGAATTTATTAAGGTAGAGAAACATCCCCTCAAAAATACGAGGGACCCGAGTAAAAAATCTAATTTGACTGATTTACGATCGGGCTCCTCATCTGTTGTACCGACTTCCTTAAAGGTAGCCAGTGAATAACCAAAAAAAAGAACAAGGAAACACAATAATCCTCCCCGATTATCCGAAACCTACGGCCCTATCCCCAGGTGATCGTTGAACGAATGAGTGAGCGAATGAATGGAGGAATGAACGGGGCCGGCTAATGGGCCACGTCAAGACTGCTCTTGGCAATAAAACAAAACGCCGACATTATGGCTCGAGTGCTTATTAATCATGGACCCTTCCTTGGGTAGCTGTTTCTTTTATTCGTTGTGTAAGCATGTGAAAAATAAATGAGCTGCAACCGGACGGGGTGCAGTGGCGATTTGTAGCTGTTGCTAATTAGGTTTTAGTTTTTGTTCTAGTTTGTGCGGTGTTTTAGATGGTGGTGGCTGGGGATTTAACTTGGCTTCTTGCAGTAGATTAAAAATGCGAATAGTTGGTAGTTAGTTTTTCTGCAAAGGCGCTACTTAGCATGTAGGTGTTAATTATGAACTATGTTCGTGTTTGTACTGCCTTTAAGGTACCGATGCTTTTTTACTTGTAATATATGGTACTAAATTTGTAGGCAGTCACAAGTCTCCATGGTATACCTGATAAACATTTGTTTCTACTTTTCGTTTTTTTTATAATGTGGAAAGTTTTACTTATTGCTAATGGATGTTTTCATAATTTCAATATATTTTATTTAGCGAGACAGTCTTAGATATAACGTTAAACCGACTCTGTAGAGCAGTAGTACTTTAAGAACTATTATGAAAATCATTTCCGTGGTTTACTTAACCTTTATACTGCCACTGTTGGATTCGACCAATAAACAACAGTTTTGCAATTTATTGTGTCTTTAATAATCGCATTTGAACTTTTGAAGTATTTAATTAAGGATTACTTTGATTGAATAAGCGTAATTGATTGGTTATATATCTAACTTGTATGTTTCCTCCACGTTTAATTATTGCTTATTTCCAGTTGGATGTGTTCTATTTTTCTTTTTTTTTATAGTGGCTCGACATAATGGCTTCCCTACGCCTGATGGAAAGCGAAAGAGAAGCCCAAGTCGCTGTGACAACATGCAAGTAATTGGTCAGTTACCTGTCAGTTGCCACTACCATGCCGGCCCAACCCTAACCCCCCACGAGTTATTTAAAGTTAGAAAAAAATTACAAATCAATTTTAGCAACATTTTGAAGTTTTTCCGGATTTTCAGATTGTTGTTTTTATTAAAACCATAATCGTGTAGCCCGCAAACATTTTCGCGCACAACAAACGGCGTGGTAAGCTGAAACATTATCCCATAGGGCACAGTTTACCATTCCAAGTGAATTATGGGATCGTTATCGTCAATTTTGTTAAATTGTGCAATAATGATATTCCGGATCGCAGATGCTTTGCCGGTGAATAATTCAATAGATCGGCTTTTGTTGGTGCTTTGGGCATGTTGTGCGTGTATTATTTTGTGATACATAATAAAATTTTGTTTGTAATAGCTAGTTCGGTGGCGCGCTGGCCTGGCACCGAGTATAAAGATTTTACTCATAATGTTGACACTGAGCCAGAAATACTTTAACTGGCTATTAATATTACTCAATGGAGTTAAAAAGAAATGATCTTACTTCTGCTCGAGTCCTTGTGGTGTAATTTATATTTATCGAAGCCAATCTGACGCGGCCGAAGTAAGTGGATGGAACTCTTGCATTCTCCCGGGAAAACGACACAGGGGACATTCCTACTATTTCCTACGACATCTAGATAACGTATACATATCGTAGCAAAAGTAATAACACTAATATTTATTTATTTAAAAAGGGTTTTAATGATTCGATATTAAGGTAATATTTGTTGCGACTCAAGTAAATGATGTCTCTTGATGTGTCAATATTTTGGTTTATTGTAGAGCTCGCTCTGTTTCAGGTCATTCAATAGTAACTTAGCGTTTCTATTGAAGTCCGAATGTTTTATTGGCATTTTTACTATTCTGTTTACATGTATAAGAAATCACAAAATGAAATAACGTTCTTTTCCCATTAATCCCTATCGCCTTCCTTACACATCTAATCTCAACAAAAACTTCAACGCAACTTAAAACAGCTATTTAAAACCAAATTTCCCCATCGTCGTTCGCGAAAGCGCTCCGCCCGTTAGGGAATACTCCGGCAAAGTGAACTTGTGGAAAAAGTTATTTAAACTCCGTCCGAGTGTATGACAATTGATAACGCGGCGGGTTCTGAGGGCCGGCGAGAGTTACCGTCCAAGTTTCGCTACACCGATGAGCTGGCGAGTGGTTCGGATGACGGTGAATTAGTTTTGCAAGTGATATGATTTAGCGTTGTGATGAGAGGAAGACCGGTAGGGGTAGAAAATAACACCCATGTCTACAATGGAATGTAAAGGCATGATCTATCCTCTTTTTGTTGCAAGCCACCCTGGCTAAAAAGAGGATAGATCGTGTATTACAACGTTCATAATAAATTTGCGTGAAGAGGGATGTAAGGGAGCGGCCTATCATCTTTTCGCTCCAAGCCAACCTCACCTGCCTTTGGTGCATCCTGGTGAATAACGAACGAGGCTCTGGCAACCGGCTTGTGGCCGTATAACCATCACAGTTAAAGGCGTAGCTAAATACGACAAGTCTATGACGGGCAGCAGCGTCACCGGAGCGAGAAGCTACGCCTTGCGATCGCCAAGCCGCTTACCCAGCGTTTTGATTATGGGTATAACCTCCCGGTATTTTCCCAAAATGGCGAACAACTGGAGAGGCCTATGTCCAGCAGTGGACTGCAATAGGCTGATAATGATGATATCATCTGAAACTTTTCTAGGGTTCTAATGCTGACAATTAGCAATGTACAAGTAAAGCTAAGCCTTTCGCTATCGACAGAAATCATTCTATGGATATTGTAAGCTGGCGACGAAGAGAGGCTGCCCTTTTGAAATTCGCGTTTGTGGTATTATAGCACAACAATAGAAGATCATAATACCATTTCACGAACCAAACCATACCTCAGAACATAGCCTGTCTGATAACGTTACGAATAGATATCGGCGTACGGGAATATTAAGATAACAGCTGTACGTGAATGGGCTAAAATACACCCAGTGCCCTTAACTGAGAGTTCATTGTACATTAACAGAATAGGCATTGTGTATGTAATAGTGAGATCAAATGCCTATGCTGCTAGGCGTTTTGGATTTTGCATGTTTTAGTTATGAGAGTAGTGGAGTATGAATTGTGATTAATAATAGTAGAGATGAAATTTGATTTGCAATTGATTGATATCAGAATAAACTATGTATTTCAAACTAAGTCTAAGGTTGAGAGTAGTAAAAAGACTGACAGTTGCCTAAGTCTTGCCACACCCATTTGGTGTCGATTTGTTTGCTCTAGATTCATTCTCTCCTTGGTAAGCAAGTTCAACTTGAAGTAATAACCCAAGACATAATAAATAATAACCCAAGACATGCCACGCTGGACCACACAGCGCCACCTAGCCCCAAACTAAGCCGAAGCTTGTTATATGGGTACTAGACAACTGATAAACTTACGTAGATACATTTTTTTTTGTAAATAAATACATTTTTTACAAAGAAAACACACAGACCAATACAAACAGACATGTTCATGAACACAAATGTTTGTACTGTGCGAAGTTTTTGTAGAGACTCTCACGTAGAGAAGATGTAGTCCGAATAATCTTCAGATCTAATGTGCTGATTTCAAAACATTCAGTAAGTATCTTGAGTAACATATGCTATATTATTGTTAGAAAATATAAGGTTTCCTTACTAAAACGCCAATAAGTCTAATTCAATGCTCATAATGTGAAATAGCCGAAGCGAAGCGAGGGCTGTTCGCTAGTCATGGATAAATTTAGTACTTGTATTTTGGTGTACTCACATAACCAAATTTAATTTCGACTTACGCTGGATGATATTATATTTTTGATTATTCCAAAGTGGTTTGTTTTTTAGTATTTCAAATGAGATTGCTCAGTTTAAAGTCTAGACGCGGGGGCGATACGCTTGGCGCACGATGGTTCTACGTTATCTTAGTACATATTCAATGTTCAATTATACATTTAGTGCACTAACTTTTGCAGCCAACATCAAGAGATTTACTGGCAAATAGTTTGGAATCCGAATTAAAATACTGGATTCTGTTACAATAAAATGAACATGAATTTGCTCATGAGTCCAAAAATGTAATATGTTTTATAATCCAAATGGACCGTGTGATATCCGTTTTCAGCATAGGATCACCTCATGTCATCCCGTAGGTATCGTAGAAGATGACTAAAGGAATATCAGGAAACAGGCAGCAGCGTTTAAATTTACCTGGGTACAAATAAAACCCACTGCGGTCTGCCAACCCGCCTGCCAACCAAGATGGCTAAGGTCATTGGGGGAGGCAGTGTGGATATATCCAGCAGTGGACGATTGCAAACCAATGTTTCATCATCGTCAGATTTCAAGTACTTACTTTGATGTTATGTAGATGGATATCTATCCATATCTACCTATCTAGGTAGATATGCACAATATCCACTGTACGCTTTATGAGGAACTTCTTGCCTCGCGCATCGGTTTTGTGGAACCAACTCTCTGCATCAGTATTTCCGAACAGCTACGACATGTGAGCCTTCAAGAAACGAGCGTACTTCTATTTAAAAGGCCGGTAGCGACCCCAGAACTCGATTTGAGTTGCGGGTGTCTATGGGCGGTGTCGACTGCTTACCATCAGGCATCACATTTGCTCGTCTGCCGCCTCTTGCATAAAAAAAATATGCACAAGATACAAACATTTACAGAGAATGTATTACACGACTCCGGTACTTTGTAGTTGTCTAGTGACTAATTTTGATGAAACCGTTTATATATTTTTTTAAATTTTGCGTATTCCTTTGGGAGGTTAGACAAAGCGCTATTTATATTTTACTGTTGACTTAAGAATGCGGATACACAAAGAACATTGTGTGAAGCGGACAGAAAACATTTCTTATGAGGTGCCCCCCCATAAATCCATCGTCACGGGCAATTCACGAAAACTTTTGATATAACCTCCCTCACGAAACTGCCTACTGAATATTTCATTATGACGGACATTTTTTTCTCTTGAAGCACCGAATTTGCATGTTATGAGTTGGCTATGCTATGCCACCTTATGGAGTGTTGCGCGGTGGCCTTGACAATGTTTCGTTTAACCTGTTCCTATTCGAAATCAGGTCATAAGGACCCTTACCATTCAAATTTCTTTGCACATTTCTCGTCATGGATGTCGTAAGATTCGACTTACGGACTTCTTGAGATTTAAAAAATATAAACTATTTCAGAGTGCCCTTAAAAATGTTTCATTTAACCTGTTTCTATTCGAAATCAGGTCATAAGGACCCTTACCATTCAAATTTTTTTGCCCATTTTTCGTCATGGATGTCGTAAAATTCGACTTACGGACTTATTGAGATTTAAAAAAATATATAAACAATTTCAGAGAAGGTACAGACAACTTGTGCTGCAATTTAGTCGGTCTTATCGCTAGTAAGCTATCTCCTCCAGACAACATTCAAGTAAAGGAAGTGTAAGAGCATTCTCTACTGAGTTCAATAGAGGGTAATGGAATAATAGCTTTTTTTATGGGAACTTAGTTTTTTTTACAAAACCAGGCGTTTTCCAAAACCTCTCGTAGTCTTTCCGAACAGCTATGAATTGTGAGCCTTCAAGAAACGAGCGGATTCCTATTTAAAAGGCCGGCACCATCACATTTGCTCGTCTGCCGCCTCTTGGATAAAAAAAAGTCAACGGAAGACCAGTAATCCACCGACGCTCTCTCATCAATTTATCCAATAAATGTACAAGCCACACCTCCACTGAGTGGTGGTCCCTTCCAAAAGCAAACACCGATGATACATCACACGTCACGCAACCTCAGACGCCATTTTAAATTCATCTCGCCGGTCGGTCCAAATTGAATCTTTCCGTTGCCGCCCGATTAATATTGATTAATACTTATAAATATTCATACGCGGATCCACCACGGATACGGTTAACATTATTAAACGTTGATTCGGATTTTTTGGGTTCCGCGGTACGTAATGAGATGGAGAGAGGTTTTGCTTTCTTTGTCCCGTTTTTGTTTCATTCTAACAAACAGTGAGACTGGTTGCTTGGTGTATCTTTTTACCTGTTTCTACTTGAAGGATGGTTCTGTTCTTCGACAGTGTTTGTAGTTCACCATCAGGCGACAACACTTTGGATTGATATCATAATTTACTCTGTATCTGTGTCGACATGTCCTTCTACGAGTGTGGTTTAAAGAGAGCTCTTTACTCATGGTAGGCAGCGGCATGGCTGTGCCCCTGGCATTGCTGATGCGGCGGTTACTGTTTAACATCAAACAGATAACCTGCTCGTCTGCCACTAATAGCAAAAAATAATTGTAAAGAAATGTGTTGATCATTTGTAAATAAATAATAAAAATTATTTATTTCCGAAGAAAATGTACAATCACTTTCAATATTGCCCTGTTTCCAAAAGACTACGATGATGGCCAGGCCGGCCTTGTCATCATCACCGGACTAATGGGGGAGCGGAAGGCTCCCAATCTTAGAACAATACAATATTGTCTTATACTGCATCGTGTAAAAATTCTAAGCATGTTGTACGAGCTATGGCACAGAATAACTAAAAAAATATAAGATAACTTAAAGTTTCTACATCACAAGAAACGGACGCTATGTCGATAATTACAAACGACACGGAACCGCACTCCTCAAAATCGGTGCCCACTTGATATTTTTTTTAAAAAGGGAACGCGAATTAATGGCGCGGTAAATGTACGTTCGCGCCGTCGCCATTTTGTTTTTATTCCCGGCCATTGTCCGTAATGCCCGGTGAATGGTGGACAGCGATTTGGTTGATACTCACCTTTGTGGTTTTACAGATGATTTGTGTGAAACATTTTTTTTTTCGGTGCACAGTCTGTTTTGAGTTGGTGAAACTTGTATGCTTGTTACTTTCAGGTTTTTGTGTGCACATTTTTTTTGATAAAAAGAGCTTTCAGGATGACCTCACCTGATGGTAAGCGGTCGTGAGGTCCAAAAGTTAGGTCAACAGGCTTAATAGAACATTCAGTAGTTTGTTAATACTAGACTTTTTGTAAATTTTTCTTCTCGACTTTTTTCAACAAACTAGCAGGTAAATGAAGCGTCCGATCATAGAGACTAGAGTTATCCCGAGCTTAATACTCTATTTTATATTAAAATCTTTAGGCTGTAGCCAATATTCCCATGTAAACAATGTCGCAGGTCATCATCTTCTATAGCAGTCCACTGCAGGACCTCTCAAGTCGCAGGTACTTACCTGAAGTTACCTATCTGGTACTTGCGATTTTGTTTTATGTGCTAGATACTACTCGTATTATTATAACACAGATAATGGCGGTTATCTAAAAGTTGTGCAACGATTTCCTGGATAGATGGATGTTTATCTCTTTCTCGCGAAAAGTACCAACTTTTACATACGAAATTTAACAGTAATATGGCCAAATCATACGTCAGATTAACACACAGACTGTTAATACAAATGGGCTATATAGTCTAAGTATATTATAGTTTCCCGCAAGCAAAGCCGCCGGCTGCAGCTACTAAGCAATAAAACATTTCCGGTTATAAAATGCCTATCGCTAACTAACAAATTTCAGTTTTACGAGTATAATCTCTTCAGCATTAAATAGTTCAGTGATATAGAAGCGGTAAATTCACAAAGTTCCTAATTTATCGCCGCCGCTGAATTTTATGACGAATTATAGAGTAGTTTATAGTCTTTTAAAAGAAACTTAACGCGAAACGAACGACTTGATGCTTGATAAAAGATTTTAGTGGCATAATTTCATTAGGTAGCTTTTAAAATGAATTTTCAGGTGGTGTTTGAAATTCGTCAAGAGAGTCTTAATAGGCTAATTTTGGCTAAAAATTGTAATTAGTCCGTTTTTTAGCTTATTCAAAAATAAAAGACACGTATTTTTCTTTTTCTCATTCAAATAAACAAAAGCAAAGATACAAGGTATCAAAAGTTAGGAGTGGGAGTCTTTGACGTCACTCGCATTGTCGTGAAACCAGACATGATTCAAACTCAAATTCTTTAGTACAGATCGAGTGATACATTTTGGTCCTCGTATTATAATCATATACTTCTTTAGAACTTATTCACCCTTTTCGGGCATTGTAATGATACAGATCGTCACAGTATTCTTTTAGATAGTCGTCTATGGAGTAATAACCTAATAGAAAATATGTAGGGTAAAGGGCTCCGGCGACACCATGGCAGTAATCGTGTTCAGTTATCATTACGAAATTATTATAACGGAGTAATTCCATGTGCCTGAAAAAAAAATATAAAACAATAAAAATTCAAAAACATAATCTTAGAAACCAAACGCTCTGCAACATACTCATACTTCCATCACAAAACATAGAAAGTGAAAAACGAAAAACGTTGCCAACCGTTCGTCCAATCCTCAGCGGAACGCTAAAGGGCTCAACACGTGTTCCAATCCGACGTGTCCCGAACCAATATTCGCGTCGAATCGGAGCATAAACAGCCCGGGAGACGTCTTGAGCGCCGCCAATCGGACGGTCTGCCGCTCCGACGGGTCTGATGGATGCCCGGGCGCGACTTACACGCTCGTGTAACGTTGCTTTTGCATCACGCGATGCGACTTTTGACAAAAGTCTTTGCAGCACACCACTGGGTAAAAAAATACGGCACGAATTTCGCCTTTTGTGCACTATATCTGGTGATGATATGATATAGGCCTTTTATTCCGAGTCTGAAGTATGTCCCTTAGCTCGGTGTGCCTTTTGGCTTAGGCATCCTCCAGCTCTCTCCAATGGGGCTCTGTCCTTCGCCACTCTGGTCAAGTATGGTCTCAGAATGGTATATAAATAGCTACAAAATTTAACATCACTTAATTTCAACACTAAGTGACGTGATAAAATTAACGTTACTCGCAGTCCATCAAAGCGTCACCTCAAATGGTCCTTCGAGCCGGATCCTAATCGGTCGACAACCCCAATCAAGCTCAAACTGCACTTTAATCACGACCCGACTACGATTATGTAGGAGACGAGTCGCCGCCTGTCAGTCAGTTCCAATAAGAATTCACAAACAAGAAACTGGATCTTTTGGCAGGTGTCGGACGACAAAAAGCCCTGAGTCCCCTGGGGCGGTCCTCTCTGTCACCGGATGTACAAGTGATAAGTGGGAAGCGGTGAGTTTAATAGTCTACACTAATAATATTAAGAGGGAAGTTAAGTATTTTTATACACACACACACACACACAAATACTAAGTAAAGAATAAACTGCAAAACTATTGTGCCAATTTAGAAAAAATTAGGAATTGGTACATTTTGCCTTTCAATTTAGATTATTTAAACATAGATAGGTTAAGTACGCTCAAGCAAATAAATATGACGTCCTCAAAATCCTCGTGCGAAGATGTCCCGAATCTTCAAGAAAAGAGCATCTTCCTTAAAGGCCGGCAGCGCAGATGAAACACCTGATGTTGCAGATGTACATGGGCGGCGGTTATTACTGACCAATTGCTTGCTCGTCTGCCCCCTATTCCATAAAAAAAACGAATCCAACGCGCGTAGCTCAGTGGTTTCAAAGAGAGAATGTGGTGTTAGAGAAAACGGTTCTTAAAGAGCACTCATAGTCACTACTATATAATATTGTATTGGCTCTAAATAATAAACAATAACAACTTTAGGTATGGACAACCCATCTTTATCTTATACCTTGCGCCGCAAACAGATTCCTGACAAATTGAATCTTACTTGTCCGCTCTGGGCAAGACAAAAGGTCGATTCCCATTTTATTTGCCATCTGATTCCAGCGTCGTGGGCCCCTTCATTTTCATCACCAACACGTAACGGGATTTCAATTACAAGAACCCTGATGTGCCCTTTTAGGTACACCGAACCTATGTGTTCGGTACATACCTTACATCTGCATACATACTGCTTGAATATAGGATGGATTTTTGTGGCACATCGACCAATTTGTTTGAAAGTCGGTGTGGTGGAAATTTTTGGTACAAAACAGATGGACGGACTGGCCTGGTGGGGACCCCTGCCGTCTAACTCCTAGAGTCATGGGTTCGATCCCTACCCGGGACAAACATTCGCGTGATAAACATTTGCGTTTATTCCATGTCTGAGTGCTTAAACTTGTATTAATAAGAATATATTTGTGGTAGCTTCGGTGTTCATAAAACAAGTGCTTGAAGAAGAAGTAGCTTTACTTCCTTTGGGATCGGAGCAATTGATGTGATGTTTGATATTTCTTTTTAATTAGAGGTGTTCTTTACGTTTAAATTTTATTGTCCAGTCAAATTTGGAGTTGTTGTGAACAACTTATTGTGAACTTACTTCGTTGATCATCATCATCGTTATACCAATTTTTTTCGTTAATTATTATTCACCATAATCAAAAGTGACCCAAGTTTTAAGAGAAGCCTCCACATTGCCATCCGCTGAAAACTTTCAAATGCTCACGATTTATTTTTAATGTAGATTTATTTGGTGTATCCCGTGCGGCTTGCGATACGATCGCGAGAAATTACACTTCCTTCCTTATTGTAGGGGTGCTAATACGATAAGGCAACACGAAACCTAATATAGGTACATCATAGTAGATAGGATAACAGTGAAGTAGGGAAGTAGTAGCATAGCATAACGGCATTTTCGGGAAGCGAAAGAGTTAATCTAGGCTTGGTATAGTCACTGTTCGCGCCACTATCGAGCGTTAACAACCAATCGTCTGCCGCCAACTTCATCGCGTCCAATTAAGGCGAAGCAAGCGCCCCTATTACACGCCTTGAGCCAATCACAGCCGCCGACGTGCTCGCGGCCAATAGCCAACGCAGCTGTCAAGTGATAGCTGTCACATTACCGAAATAGAAGATCTACAAGCACGCTACCGGCAAAGTGCCGTCTATTTTTTAGTGCACAAAATCTTAGAATAATCGACGTGAAACGCCAAAAAAAGGACTATCTTCAGCACCAACGGGCTGCCTCTGTTTTGCGTCGATAGTCACCTATGAGCCAGACTGATGGTAAGCGAATCATATCCTGCTAAGATGTCGATTGTGAGGCATTGTAACCTTACCTTAAACCGTATAATCCAATCCATACCACAGTTGTCCGTGTGGCTTCTGAATTAGATAGATAGAGAGATACAGATAGAGACTACGTAGCTAATTTTAGGTACTGAATAAGTATGTAAAAATGATTATCTACTTCAAGTCCAAATATTCTTCATATTTGCACCAGACATGCCTTACTGTTTTATTGCATACTGTGTAGGACTTAAGTTACGTAGAGCATCGATAAATCTACGATCTTGCTAAGGGTGCGAAAGTGAAGCTTATAAATGAGGATTTTCTTGATCTATTTATTATACTCCATGGAGGTCAAAACTGGTAAAATGCACTAACCATTTAGTAGTAACATTTCTTTAGGAAGTTAAGTGTATATTAGATATACCTAATTTCTACTAAAGTTATGAACATGGCAAAAAAACTAAAACTGCCTCATTGATCTGGTCGTTTAACTACCTGACAACCGAATGGTCCCAGGTTCAAATGCAGAGTAGGGATAAAATATATTACTATGTTTTAGGTAAATAAATTAATAAGTAGTATTTCCAATTCTTCGACTGGTTTATCCTGCGGCTTTTTATTATGTCATCAGTCCATTTCGCTAGAGGGCGTCCCAGGCCTAGTTTCCTAGTCGAAAGTCCCAAACTTTTGGACCCAACGGCCAACGGTTCGTCTCTCTATGTGTCCTGCCCACTGTCACCTCGAGCATTAAGTATCTGTTCTGTCACTAAGTTTAAATCCTTCGCAAAATTACTCACCGAAATGAAAACACTACGAATGATATGTATAAATCCTCTCTTCCTTATTCGCACTTACGTTAAGTTGTTCGCAATACGTCGTTAACATACAGAATACCGTTTTTAACGCGTTCCTTCAACGCAATTAATAACAGAAGCCTTATAATGTACAACCACACATTAAACTGCCAATACGCATATTCTTACGACCAATTTATGGATTCCAAAAACCCAATCAGTCGCTTCAACATCTACACAGGAACGGCAAAAAGCGGGCAAGTGCGAGTCTTCTACTTAGTATTTGCTAGTTTGATTGTTTTTCGCCTAAACGTTTCATATAAAAACATTTGACCGAAGTCTGATTCAGCGATAATAATCACCTATGAAAAATGGTGGGTAGAACATGCTTACTCAGACAAAGCCTATTCACTCTAGCCTTAAATAACTCCAAGTTGTTCAGGAAAGACGTCAGCTGGTAAATAATTCCAGATTTTAGCCGTTCGCGGCAAAAAGGACACTCTCTTTGTACATATATATATATATATTGTATGTCAACCACGTAAGGATGGAAAGTCAACCTATGTGATAGTCTTCTTCTTCTTTGCGTTTCGATGGCAAACCGAAATCAAACCCGGTGTGCCCATTACTCCACCACGCCGCATCCCCGGTCACGGGCATAAGCTCAGCCAGTGAGCAGATCTCTCCACACGTGAGACAGCAGACCAGGTGAGACATACTCTGGAGAGGAGTACCACAATCGCAGGCGAGGTCCGATCCATCAGTGTATCCCCACCTGAACATATTCTCCTTGCTGCGGCCAACCTGGGTACGAAGTCTATTTAAAGACTATGTGATAGTGACTAAAATCTACTAACTTTTCATGTTCCTATCGAGTATTTATTGCATTTTATCCCGATGTGTGGGTGTCGATGATCATGAATCACCCAATCACAGACGCATTGGTGAAATACTTACTCCGCTAGCATGAAAAGTCCCCTCGATATCAATCAATTCAAGTAGGTTCATTAATTTCAAATCACAAATTTGAATTGACCCAAAAGCGCTTTAATACCAACTGCTACACACACGAATACAAATGGTTGTTACCGAAGCCAAAAATACAATGGTTACATCGCAATCGAACTACGGTTTTTCCGCTCCCACCGCGGATCCCAAACAAAACCTGAATAAATTACACCGTGCCACTTAATTTACACCATTAAGTACAAATTGGACGGCGCGCGCGATAATGGCGCGATAACGCGGCGATCTCGCAAATTGCCGCCAATAATACCGATCGCGCTCAACAGGTCGCGAGATGTAATGCTCGTGCTGTCTTTAGCTGGTCCCTTTTAGGGTTCCATACCTAAAAGAGACCCTATTACTAAAACTCCATTATCTGTTTGTTTGTAAGAAGGTTATATTATCTCGTGGACCGATAATGGGTCGATAACGCGGCGATCTCGCAAATTGCCGCCAATAATACCGATCGCGCTCAACAGGTCGCGAGATGTAATGCTCGTGCTGTCTTTAGCTGGTCCCTTTTAGGGTTCCATACCTAAAAGAGACCCTATTACTAAAACTCCATTATCTGTTTGTTTGTAAGAAGGTTATATTATCTCGTGGACCGATAATGGGTCGATAACGCGGCGATCTTGCAAATTGCCGCCAATAATACCGATCGCGCTCAACAGGTCGCGAGATGTAATGCGCGTGCTGTCTTTAGCTGGTCCTTTTTAGGGTTCCATACCCAAAAGAGATCCTTTTACTAAAACAGAAAGTGAACTGTTTGTCTGTCTATCTACCAATTCGTCCGTCTATCTGTAAGTAGGTTATATCATCTCATAGGCCGATAATGGGTCGATAACGCGGCGATCTCGCAAATTGCCGCCAATAATACCGATCGCGCTCACCAGGTCGCGAGATGTAATGCTCGTGCTGTCTTTAGCTGGTCCCTTTTAGGGTTCCATACCTAAAAGAGACCTTATTACTAAAACTCCATTATCTGTTTGTCTGTAAGAAGGTTATATTATCTCATAGACCGATAATGGCGCGATAACGCGGCGATCTCGCAAATTGCCGCCAATAATACCGATCGCGGTCAAAAGGTCGCGAGATGTAATGCGCGTGCTGTCTTTGGCTGGTCCTTTTTAGGGTTCCATACCTAAAAGAGACCCCATTACTAAAACTCCATTATCTGTTTGTCTGTAAGAAGGTTATATTATCTCATAGATCGATAATGGGTCGATAACGCGGCGATCTCGCAAATTGCCGCCAATAATACCGATCGCGCTCACCAGGTCGCGAGATGTAATGCGCGTGCTGTCTTTAGCTGGTCCTTTTTAGGGTTCCATACCCAAAAGAGATCCTTTTACTAAAACAGAAAGTGAACTGTTTGTCTGTCTATCTACCAATTCGTCCGTCTATCTGTAAGTAGGTTATATCATCTCATAGGCCGATAATGGGTCGATAACGCGGCGATCTCGCAAATTGCCGCCAATAATACCGATCGCGCTCACCAGGTCGCGAGATGTAATGCTCGTGCTGTCTTTAGCTGGTCCCTTTTAGGGTTCCATACCTAAAAGAGACCTTATTACTAAAACTCCATTATCTGTTTGTCTGTAAGAAGGTTATATTATCTCATAGACCGATAATGGCGCGATAACGCGGCGATCTCGCAAATTGCCGCCAATAATACCGATCGCGGTCAAAAGGTCGCGAGATGTAATGCGCGTGCTGTCTTTGGCTGGTCCTTTTTAGGGTTCCATACCTAAAAGAGACCCCATTACTAAAACTCCATTATCTGTTTGTCTGTAAGAAGGTTATATTATCTCATAGATCGATAATGGGTCGATAACGCGGCGATCTCGCAAATTGCCGCCAATAATACCGATCGCGCTCACCAGGTCGCGAGATGTAATGCGCGTGCTGCCTTTGACTGGACCTTTTTAGGGTTCCATACCCAAAAGAGATCCTTTTACTAAAACAGAAAGTGAACTGTTTGTCTGTCTGTCTACTAATTCGTCCTATCTGTAAGTAGGTTATATCATCTCATAGGCCGATAATGGCGCCATATCGCGGCGATCTCGTAAATTGCCGCCAATAATGTCGATCGCGCTCAACAGGTCGCTAAAGGTAATGCGCGTGCTGTCTTTAGCTGGTCCTTTTTAGGCTTCCATACCCAAAAGAGACCCTATTATAAAATTCCAACATTTGTTTGTCTGTCCCCCAGTTCATCCGTCTGTCTGTATGTAGGTTATATCATCTCAAAGGCCGATAATGGCGCGATAACGCGTCAATCTCGCAAATTGCCGCCAATAATACCGATCGTGCTCAACAGGTCACGAGATGTCATGCGCGCTCACAAACAGACCGTGCCGTCTTAAGCTGGCTTATCTTACGTGTTCTTATGGGTCATTTAGGGTTATCTAAGCTAGCACGAGCGATACAATTAGGGTGTTTCAAAATGAAATATCCGATAGAAGGCGTTATGTAGCCCTGCGGTCCAGCTATCATGTGATTAGTCATTTGCTATGTAAATGTCAGTTACAGTTGGACCTGCTGCCTAAGTGATGGCATCTGGTGGATTTCTTTTTCAGAAAACACTCATTGATCGAGCTCACGGTTCTAGTCTCTCCATAGAACTCCGTTGCTGCCTCCATTAATGTGGAGTTGCCATAACTTATCATTTTGAGGTGACGGTTATAAAAAGCGCATGCAAATTGATCGTGCGCACATTACTTACGCGCGCAAGACATTATACTGTCGAGGTGTGAACCCGGGGCGGTGCGCGCGCGCCGCGTGCTCAACGCGACCGGTCTGGGGCCAGGCCAATTTTACTTAAGTAATACCTTTGCATAAATACGTAATACAAAGGTGATCTTTCAAAATTAGGTCCTTATGTTTCAGATAGCCATTGATGTGGAATTGTGAACTCATTAAACCTTTACCCAAATAGGGTATTTGATATTATAATAACAAAAAATCTAATGATACGTACAATAACCGAGAAAGAATATACATACTCGTATATTACTGTCTAATGAGTATGTGAAGTATTGTACAGTTAAGTAGGTAGCTTACTCGCCTGGCTGGCGACCACCACTCCACACTCGGCGAGGGACCCGTGAAGTGGCTCTGGACGAGATTGTTGTATATCCAAAGCAATCTTAAAGGCAGGAATGGCGACATCTACTGACAACTGATTAATGTGTTTTCTTGTCCGTTGCTGTAATGACTTGTGTTTTACGTTTTCTTAGTATAAGCCACTAAAAGGTTGGAAACGCTAGAATGACGCAACGAGGCAGTCAATTTAATTTAATTAAAACATTAAAGCGTTATAAACATAACCTAAAACAAAACTCTACCGAAACAGTCCATAAAAATATAACCTTCAAAAGTCTCATATATAACTGCGAAAACACCGTTGAGCTCCTTAACGCTTCGCATAAACAAAGAAGTAATTAAAACTAAACTAAAAACTGCCCACATTTCCGGTGAAATACGACGAGAAAACAAAACGCGAGCTATCTAGGAGAACATAAAAATTATTTGGCCATTTCTCCGAAAGTCAGCATTGAGATTAACTCGTCACGTCTACGCCATATTTCTTTCTGGGGACAAGACGAGAGAGCGGTATCAGCCTCGTAAATAAAAACAGAAGTGGCAAGAGGATAATTTATCGTTAAAATGTTGTGGTTACATTGTTATGGACTTGGTAAAAAGGTATTCGTTTGTATTGTTCGCGCGTGGGTGGCGCTATTCAACTGCTTTTTTTCTGGAGTAAGGATGGTTTTCTTTAACGTTATACGAAAGGCTCGGTGGCTCATTCGGTAGTGAACTTTTTAATTGAGGGTCGTTAGTTCGAATCACTCCTGCACAAATCATTTTGGTTAAGTTACATACTGCCTGTCCCAATGTTCGCCACTTTGATCGATCCTGGGCTTCTCGGATCCAGCATTTACCAGCAGTGGACTGATATAGGCTGGTGATGATGATGGTAAAGATGACGTACTGCCTCGTTGGTCTAGTGCCCGGTTTGAAAACTGGGTCGAGGCAAACATTATTACTAGGTTTTTCTGTTAAAGCAATTACTATATCAGCTCCAGATTCAGGAAGTAGGGGGTTTTACTGCACGTCATCTCTCTTCGACACGACCTTTTGGTCATACTTTCCTTCGGATTATGATAGTGAAGGAACAACAGATTGGATATGTGTTTGTGCACTTGTCCACTTAAATACGAGTATAAAGTCATAACGAAAGCAAACCCTATGCTCGTTATCCCAGAGTCACAAAATCCGCATTAGTTTCACTACACATTAATAGATGGCGCTGCGTGTACTTCACATCGCGGGATCATATAAGGTGTCGTCATAGGTCTAGAAATTTTAATAATCTTAGTTCGAGTAGACTTCCTAGTCATCTTAGACTTACATCTTTTGTTTGGTAATTGTAAAGCTCCAAGCTTAGTGCTTTTACAACAGTAAAACACTCTACGGAGACCAGGGTGGAAAAACACATTTTTTCCTCTCCCTATCATGACCATTGTCCTCGTGCTCTCAAGGACACTGTCACTCGACCCACCACAACCGTTTACATAGTATCTTTTTCACAGTCAGCATTTCTCTCTATTCTCCGGTACTTCAAGCACATAACACGTGGTAATCAATAAGCGCTCGCTGCAGCCATTACTCAGCGGCAGATAGTATCGGCCTACACCACGGCCCGGCTTGAACAAACACCACTTAATGCAGGTCTTTTATGTACTCGGTACGATAAACGTAGTTCATAGTTTGTTAAGTTTCAGTAGAACGCGTATACAATAAAATTAAATAATAAGTGTCTGTTCTTTGGGTAACTCTCGTGTTTTGTGTTAACTTTTTATTTGTTATATTATATTACTAGCTGTGCCGGCGGCGTCACACGCGTGGATATCGGGTTTCAAAAATAACGGACTTCCATAAAATGGTACCTACTTAAGTGAGACCTGTAGCAATATATTGGTGAAAACCGGATTCAATTCCATGCAGTATTATACAGTACCCTATTTCAGTACTTCTAACAAAGCGTTTCCAAAAATCAAAGTAAATTCATTCAGCAGATAAGCCGTAAAAATTAACAAACAATTGAAAAAACTAGCTTTCGCATTTATAACAGTAGTTTTTATCCTTTCATTCACAGTTCTAACATCAGTCGAAATAATACCAGTGCCCAAACCGACAAGTTTCCTTCAAAGCCAGACTGGAGGGGCCCATCTTGCAATTTGCAACGAAAACACTCCTCCATAAGACCTGCGAGCGCAAAGGGTTATTCGGCACTCTAGTGCGTTCCATTGAAACGGGAGGTAAGGAAAAATCGGGCCCTCCTTCTTTTTTCTTTCGAGCGCTTTTCAAGCGAGCTTGAAAGGGGTTGTCAATATTTTGAGCGCTATGAATGGGCCGTAGATGTCAATGAAGACTTGAGTGTGCGCGCGGTTTTCCACTTGGCGTTAATCAGGAATGCTTTTAAGCTAATAATCCAGTTTATTTGGCACACCAATTGTTTGTATGTTTGAATACGACGAATAGGCATCGTTAAATGGTGCAAGATACAAAGACTCGTACAAAGCGTTTCGTCTCCTCTTTCACACTGCGAACGCCATATACTTGTATGTTCTTTTAATTATTTATTATGTAGTCTCCATCTGGATATCACAGGAAAGTTCTTTGGAATCCTAGCGTGGGAGCATAGGCCAAACACGTAGAGGCCTCTTAAGAAAATCTGTGAGACGAAATAAGTTTTATATATATTATTATTATTATATTTTAAGTTTTCGTTTCTCTAGCCGACTTTGTGGCACACAACCTTAAAATAAGTGTTTGCTTGGCCCAATGGTTGCCTGGTATAAAACGCATTTAGTGCGCTTTTTGTACACTATTTTATTGCACAATAAAGATTAAATAAATAAATGGCCAAACTATTTGCCGGGCCTAACGGGAATAAGGTTTCTATGCGTTCTCAATTTTAATACCTAATATTTATTATAAAATACTTTTTTTATTTAATACTAAGATTCATGTTATGCAAATATCCTTTTTGTAATTTAATGCTATGATTTACATTATAAATATATTTTTTAAAATAACTCGTTGTTATGTAAAGAATATTATGTATAACTAGCTGTGCTCGCGACTTCGTCCGCGTGGAATAGTTATTTGTTCCCCTTTTTTTACATTTTCCATTATTTCTTCGCTCCTAATAGGTGCAGCGTGATGTTATATAGCCTTAAGCTTTCCTCGATAAATGGTGTATTCAACACAAAAAGAATTTTTCAATTCGGACCAGTAGTTCCTGAGATTAGCGCGTTCAAACAAACAAACTCTTCAGCTTTATAATATTTGTATAGATGTATTTTAAAATAATTCGTTGTTATGTAAAGAATATTATGTATAATTTATCAGCCACATCACCACGCGTACCTATATCAAAAGCTTGTTACGGTCCCGGTTGAAAATGCAAAAGTTCCGTCGGCTCAAATGGGAAAGCGCAGGTATCGCAAGAAGACCCTTTTGAGATAGCTCAAAGCCAATTAGATGCGACGGCGCGAGTGGCGAGATAGTGCGCGGGATCTCTTTACGGCGGCGGCTAACTTGGTAACTGTATTCGCTGTGTGGTTGGTTATTTGTAACTTTCACAACTGGTGAAGGACTGTGTTATATGGACAAACGTTATTTTCTAAAGGAGAAGATCAGGTATTGCAACAAGACCCTTTTGAAATAGCTCAAAGCCAATTAGATGTGACACATGAGAGTGGCACACGGCCGGTGGGCCGTCCCAGGTATCGCTGGGCGGATGAAGTCCAAAAGGACTTGCGTGAGCTCCGTGCGGACAGCTGGCCGAAGGTTGCGCAAGACAGACCTAGATGGAGGCTCTTATTATTGGAGGCCCAGACTCGGCTTGGGTCACCGTGCCGATCTAGTTAGTTAGTTAGTAAGTTCAATTAGATGCGACGGCGCGAGTGGCGAGATAATGCGCGGGATCTCTTTACAGCGGAGGTGGCTAACTCGGTAACTGTATTCGCTATGTGGTTAGTTATAGCACTTTTGGTAACTGTCTTTATAGTGACTGTAAACAACTGGGTTAGGGACTCGATGTAATCCCTCATAGCGTTCAACGTGGGCGGCACACCTCGCTTGGACGGTGTGGTGACCTGCATCGGTCTGTGGTATTTAGCTACCAGCACCAGTCGTTTGCCAGCGCCTCGTTTGTTATTCTGCACGATGCACCACGGGCAGGTGAGGTTGGCTTGGAGCGAAAAGTTGATAGGCCGCTCCCTTACATCTCACTCCGCGTCTCCTTAACTTTATTTAATTGTTGGTAAATACAGACAGGCGTTATATAAGCTTGATGAGAGAGAAGCGCAGAAGCGTGATGCGAGCCGCGCGCACCACTCGACAAGCACCTGCCACTGAGCCCACGTTTAGCTAAGCCTGGCCTTTAGTGACTGGGATAAAGCGATTTTTTCATATGGTGGCACTACATTATCGTTTCCTTAACTTAAAATTTGTCTTTTTAGTTATTATTTTGAGATACCAACAGTAAATACGTACTTAACTGCTTTCCTCAAGCTAAAACTTAACGAGCCTTTCAGGCTAAAGATTTGAATTGAACGTTATAAGTCTTTGAGTTTGTATTTTTTTTTCTATTTTGAAAAACATTTGTTTATAATTTTTACTTTCACAGTACATACGAATCAAATTATACTTCTCAAGCTTAAACCCGTCAAGCCGTTTAGGCTATACAACGTATGAAACAATTGCACGTACTACGTTATTTATTCGTCACACGAGAGAGGTTCGTTTAGAGGGGCTTACCTCTGTGTACTAAGTATGTACTTATATATAGACTCGAAAAGCATAATCCTTTTTCTAGCTAGCTCCTTCTAGTAGCTATGACAATGATAAATGCCAAAAATCTTAGTACCCAGTCAGTTGCCAATTCAGCGCTGGTCTACAAGATGCTCCTTAATGTTCCGTTTAATTAAAGGTTTAAAAAGTTATTGTAGGAATGGGGAAATACATGCATAATAGGAAGATGCTTTTCCACCCCTTCTAAAAGGCTTGCGTTTGTAGTACGTAGAGGTCTCTTGAGGCGCTTTAATTTGTAAATTAAACCACACTCCTAACCGGGCATTACTTCTAAATACACTAAGTTGCACTTTAGCACCGGCAACTTAAGTATAAGTACTATAGCTTGATACGAGTAATGAGTGTTGGAAGTGGGACTATCAAAAGAGGTTCTTGGGGACTGGATAACTGGGTTATAAGATTCTCTTAATGGATGCCTACCTACTGTTACATTTAAACCATATACAAACTGAAAACTTGACAGTCCGCTTTCCAATATCTGACTATACCAAGCGAGACTTGGTATCTACTCTTTTGCTTACCTTCAAACAAGGGGAAGCTATTTTGATATCGTACTAAAAATTACACTATAGTTCGCGAATGAACTATAGCTAGGCCTCTTAGATATTGAAGAAATAAATACGGACTGGATGGAAATGGACTTCTACCCGACTTTTTTTGTTTTTATTTAGATGTGTACTTTTGATGTTTAGATACGCTCGCTACAGCGAGCAAAATACGATGTATCGTGTAAAATTTGTTAGTGTATTTTGTTTTCTCAGTAAGTGAATTATTATTGTTATATGAGAAATAATAAAGTTCTTAAACGAGAAATAATCCTAGACATGCCACGCTGGATCACAGCGCCATCTTGTTTCAAACTAAGCGAAAGCTTGTACTATGGGTTCTAGATAGCGGACATACTCTTTTTGACCAGATTGACTGACTTGGTGGGTCAATTAATAGTGACCCCTGCCTTCTGAATCAAGAGTCGTGATAAACATTCATGTGATGAACATTTGTGTTTGTTCCGTTTCTGGGTAAAATAAAAATAAATAAAATAAATAAAATAATTTATTTCTGCAAGTAGATTTACAAGTAAATTCTTTTGCACGTCAAACTTTTTTTTCCCTACTAGCACTTCGACGTGATAAGGATGAGGCCTGATGAGAAGAAGTGCCGCAAGAAACTCATCAATTTTGGCTTTTTTCAAAAATATACATAATCATTATACAGGTTGATGTCATACATTAATACAATATTTGTTAAGTGCAGGCGAGCAGCTCATTATGTCCATGTAATATTATCGTCTAGGAAGTCTTGTATTTTATAATATCCTTTTTTCATAAGACATGACTTAATATGAGACTTAAACCTATGTATTGGTAATTCAACAATATTCTGTGGTACTTTGTTAAAGAATTTTACACTTAGCCCAGCAAACGAATTGCCAGTCTTATGCAGCCTGAGATTTGGAACAGCAAGTTTGTTCTTGTTTCTCGTGTTAAATTTATGGCAATCAGCATTTCTTTTGTAAAGATGAATATTCTTTCGTACGTGCACAATACAGTCAAATATGTATTGTGATACTACAGTCAAAACATTAATTTCTTTAAATAATTCTCTAAGTGAAGCACGCGAGTTAAGTCCATACAAGAAACGAATGGCCCTCTTCTGCAACACAAAAATGGTTTGGATATCAGCAGCTGATCCCCACAGAAGCAGACCATACGCCATGATACTATGGAAATAACTAAAATAAACAAGTCTTGCTGTTTCAATGTCTGTTAGGTTCCTAATTTTTTTAACAGCATATGCAGCCGAACTGAGTCTTCCAGCCAAGGCGGTTATATGAGGAGCCCACTGTAATTTATAATCTAACGTTACACCCAGAAAAGTGGTCGAGTTGACACATTCAATTTGTTCATTATTTATAACTATATTAGTATTACTTTGCCTCACATTTGGCATTGTGAATTTAACGCATTTGGTTTTATTAGAATTTAACAAAAGATTATTCGTATCAAACCAAAGCAGAACTTGGGAAAGAGCACTATTCACTTCGACGGAAACCTCCTTGTGTCTGTCAACTTTAAAAATCAAAGAAGTATCGTCAGCAAACAGCACTGTTTCGCATAAACCTTCAACAAAATATGGAAGGTCATTAATATATATTAAAAAAAGTAAGGGTCCTAATATTGAGCCTTGGGGCACCCCCATACGTAGAAGGGCGCCTGGAGACTCAACTCCATTTACTACAACCTTCTGTATTCTGTCTGTAAGGTAAGACTGCAACAAATTTAGCGCAACATCTGAGACACCATAATGCTGTAATTTCATAAGTAAAGTAGTATGTTCAACACAATCGAATGCTTTTGACAAATCGCAGAAAATACCTATGGCATCCTGCTTTCTTTCCCATGCGTCAAAGATATGTTTCATGAGAGCCACTCCTGCATCGGTAGTGGACTTACCTCTAGTGAAGCCAAATTGTTTTTCATGCAACAATTTATTTTCCTTAAAGTGAGATACAAGCTGGTTAAAAATTATTTTCTCAAAGATTTTGCTAAGTGCTGGCAATATAGAAATAGGTCGAAAATTTGAAGGGTCACTTTTTTGTCCCGATTTAAATAATGGAACAATTTTGCTACACTTCATTAAATTTGGAAACTGGCCTAAATTTACGCACTCGTTAAATATTATAGCCAAATGTGGGGCGATAGTGGGTATAATTGTTTTTAGAACCACAACTGAGATTCCCCATAAGTCTTCAGTCTTTTTTAAATTTAATTCTTTAAAGGTCTCTAATATAGTGATGAAATCTATATGAGAAAATTTAAATGAGATTTGGCATGTACTTACTTTGTCCTTAAGGAAAGACTGAGCCAGATGTACACATGACTTTACTTTACTTGTAACTGATATAGGTATATTAGAGAAGTAGTTTTCAAATTCATTTGCTACTTCTGCATCAGTTCTAAGGTGATTACTACCTACTTTAAGAGAGATCTTGTTATTATGTGATTTTATTTTACAAGTCTCTTTATTAATTATTTTCCAAGTGGCTTTAACTTTATTATTGGAATTTCTAATTTTTTCTTTCAAATAATTTCTTTTGGCTATAGCACAAACCTTTTTAAATAATTTTGAGTAATTTCTAACATATTCTATGAATCTGTCATCCTTGGAATGAGCCTTGGATTCATATAGATCAAATAACTTTCTTCTGCTTGTATAAATACCTTTGGTAGCCCAATCACTAAATTTTGTTTTAGGATTGTCTACAATAATTTCTTTCTTAGTGAACACACTATTAAATTCCTTTTTAATGGTGCCAAATAACTTTTCATATAATTTATCAATATGACTGTCTATGAAAGGCATTATGGAAATCTTATGATTTATATTTGATTGAAATTTTTCTATTCGATTTGCAGTTATAGGTCTATAAACATAACTATATTTAGTACCAACATTCTGGCGCTCAAACACTGCCATCTGTCCAGTATGGTCAGAATTTATAAAATTTATTATAGTTTTTGTAATGACTTCACAATTACAGAAAATATTGTCTAAACAAGTAGCTGATGTGGCAGTCACTCGCGTCGGTTCAGCAAATAGATGATTGAGATTAAAAGATGTAAATAAATTTATGAACCTGACCGAGATTTGGCAATTATCTAAAATGTTTATATTAAAATCACCACATACTACTACTTTTTTGTTACATTTACATACTTTCTTTAGAACATCTTCCATTGTTGATTCAAATAACTGGTAATTTCCAGATGGAGGTCTATATACACAGACTATAATGTACCGCTCAAGCTCTGCACATGATATTTCAATGGTTCGCTCAATAGAGTGTGATGATATATCTTTACGATCTTTGCATTTCAATAAATTTTGATCTAACAATATAAGTGACCCTCCTCTAATAGCTTTTTCCCTAGTGAACGAACTAATGACCATGTAGTTATCAATACTAATTATCAATTCTGATTGACGTAACCAATGTTCGGTTAGACACAATACATGGATATTTTTGTCCTTTAAAAATAATTCCAATTCAAGTTCTTTGCCAGAAAAGCCCTGTATATTTTGGTGAACAATGTTTAACTGATTAGACTTTTCCTTTGTCATTACATTTAATTCGCTAGAGTTATTCTCTATTGTCCTATGGTATAATTTAAATTGCATGGAATAGACTCCAAGCATTTATCAGTAATGTCAATAGACTGCTCAATAAAAGCAGGTCGGGTAGCCAAGTTCTTGGCTGAGTATTTAATATAAAAAGCTAGCGAAATCGCTATTTGTTTTTAAAAATTATTCGAAAGATAGAATCTATCTTTTGTCCAGTATAAATGTTTTGTTAAATTATATGTCACATTATTATTGATGTCAATTAATTGGAATTTATTATTATTATATGTCAATGTACTCATTGTCAAATTTATTTTGTACCTTGCATTGTTTTCCAAATGTGACAAGCTGTCACTATAAGGAACTGTAAACAAAACAATTTTATTTAAGTTTAATATAGAATTTAAACTTTCAAAATAGTTATTAAATTCAGCTTTATTTACATTTCCCCTATTTGCTACCAATATAATTAAGGTACTATTCTCTTTGAAACTATATTTACAAATAAGTTTCATAATATCTCTAAGTGACCTATTGGGGTAACAGTGATTTGAAATTTGAAGTCCCGTATGGTTCTGAAATAAATGGCCCATGTTTATACCAAGTTCATCACTAAACATAATATAGTCACTTTCACATATATTTTGTGACCGAGGGAAGGAACCGCTGAGTTTATTTGCACTGGGCAAAGCCGTCAAGTTATTACAAATTGAGAATGATGAATCACACACTGTCCGAGAATGGTCCAAATTACTACTATTACTGCAATTATTATTACTAATACAGGGCAATGAAGTGTCTAAAAGGTTTTTCAAGACCAATACGTGTTCCTCATTCTCCTTCTTAGAACACTGGTACATGTCATGTACCTTCTGGTCATGGTTTCCAAGGATTCCGTTAAATTATGAATTTTTAATTCTAATTGTTGGATATTGTTTTTATAGGTGGTTATGTTGTTGTCCAAGGCCAACGTATATAAGTCCAATTCATCACCTAGTCGCTGTCTTTCTTTAATACATTTAAGCCTATCATATGTAACATTTTGTTTTTTTATTAATTTTTGAGTTTTGTTAATATACCTATTAATTTTGATATATTTTTTTAATTTGTTCCTGCTGCATTTAACAGTCCGCACTGTGTGGTGTTGGTTGGTTGTGGTTGGTGGGTGTTTATATTTGTACCTATTTAACTATACATTTGTGGTACCAAATAACCGCCCCTCTTTTTATCGCGGATTAAAAAAAAAGCTCATCTCTATCATACGCGATCGCTACATCCGCAGACGTACCCTAAGCCTAGTCTGGCGTACATTCTGCACATGTGTGCGCTGTGCTAATGATCAATTGTGTGACGGGCAACGCTAGTCGTCATTATTGGACTAGCTAGACTTTCAACTGTGTTGTCATTAGTAACATTTTTGGAATAACTTTTCACTAGGAAATTTACAAATCATATTTTTTTTATAGTGGCTCGACATAATGGCTTCCCTACGCCTGATGAAAAGCGAAAGAGAAGCTCAAGTCACTGTGACAACGAGCAAGTAAATGGTCAGTTAGGTAACTGAACATGACAGGTGTCAGTTGCCACCGCCATGCCGGCCCAACCCCTACCCCCCACGAGCTCTGGAAACCCTACTCACCGACAGAAACATAACCCAGAGATCATTTGACTGCGGTATTCTATAGGGTGGAGGTCCTTCCCCGGACGGGCGGCTCAATTCGAGCGAAAATTCGGTATGCCCTACCTCTCTCATTATTATTTCATAGAAGATTGTATGTAACCAAACCATGGTTTGGCATGCCATATCTAAGCAATAATCCCTAATGGTATTGTGCTTACATTAATTTTCCTATTTTGCCTTTGACTAAGGCAAATGAGCTCATATGACTATGAGCAGTGGACGTATACAGGTTGACGATATCATCATCATCATCAGCCTATCTTAGTCTACGGCTGGACATAAGCCTCTCCAGTTGTTCACCACTTGGGGCAAGCATCTGGAGAATATACCTATAGTCGCCACCCTGGGCAAGCGAGTTGGCGATCGCAGGGCGTAGCTCCTCGCTCCGGTGACGTTCCTCCACTCCGCTCGCAGGCTGAGATAATGTTTTTTTGGCAAGTCGAGCGCATTAAAACACTGATTACTGGAACCGAATTTTTAGCCCCTAATTGAGAACCTCTGGTTAAGACCAGAATGCTAAGATTTTCGTCCTTCGTCTGTCGTGTAAAGCTATAATCACATACTTAAAATCCAAAATTTTAATACAAGATCTACACACGTAGATCTGTTATGATAGTTTACGTGCTAAAGTACCTAGTATCGCATTAAAACAACATTTGGAACCCCGTGAATGGAATCAGATGTCCGAATAAGAGGTGCTTTCTTAAAATATTTTTCGCATTTTTTCGGCGCTCATTTTCAGCTTGAGTCGGGCTTAATTAAATCGCAGCTAAGATTGATTAGTTAACAAATTAACTGAAATATTTTAGAACTGATGTAGAATAATCTGTTCAAAATTTGCTTGGAGTATAATTTTGTGAGTGTACATTTTGTGTTAGTTAATTTTATAAAATTTTGGTATTTGGAGATTTCGGTTTGGATTCCCGTTAAGGGTTATTTAGGGAATACATTTTTATGAATTTTGTAGTGTCTTCAGTTCAGTTAGTAACATATACTTAGGAACTATGGCACACCTGCTTCATTGTCCCGCGTACCCGAAACTCAGTGTCAGGAAGACTTGCTTACTGTCAGCGATAAAGCGAATCGCGTCTCAGAGTTTTGGTCAGTTTGTACTTTTTTTTTCATACTACTAGGGTTAACAAAATGGCTGCCGGCCCGCCTGATGGTAAGCGGTCACCGCAGCCCATGAACGCCTGCAACACCAGGGGCATCGCATGCGCTTTGCCGACCCTTTAAAAACCTATTTATTTTAGACTTGAAGCGCCCCATACTGTATTCCCCTGAGAAAACTTGTACAGGGAGCTCATTCCACAAACGCAACGTTCGCGCGAGGAAATTCCTTAAATACAAATTTAAACAATTAAACATGGAACAAACATGTTCATCACACGAATGTTTGTTCCGGGTGGGGATCTAACCAAGGGCCCTTGGTTCAGAAAGCAGGGGTCACTACCACTCAAACCACTGGGCCAGTGTATGGGATACTCCTCTCTTGTAATGTTTGCTTATAAACTCCAATTATGCTAAATGATCAGTTAGGTCAAGATTATCTAGCACGTTACCTAATCCAAAAGTTATCTGTTTTCGAAGTGTTGGGAATTGAGATCGACCGAACACAGTTTAGATGCTTCGAGCTAACTTGTCGGTCCAACGCTTCATTTAATAGTTTACATCTAGTAAAGTTTCAATTTGTATATGTTATGAATTTTAGTCTGATCTTATTCAGATCTCTCTTCAGAAAATAACACTTTCTCAACTTTAAGGTTGTCTGGAAGAGATCGCTAGCGATAATACCGCCTATATTGTACCTACCGTAGCTCACTGTCATGTAAATGTTTGTTTTTTGTGCAACCTAAAGAATATCTATCTTATTATATCGCTTGACGGCCTCATCGGTGCAATGGTTACAGGTTGTAGACTCAGTTCTGACCGAATTTCGGCTATAGCGGCTTGTCTTTAAAATCGACTATAGTTGGGTCAAGATAATAGGCCACATTTGATGTCTGTCAGTTTTTACTTCGTAGTGAGGTGACCTCCTTTGTTTTCGATTAAAGTGAATTAATAGATACGTTTTTTTTATAGTAGCTCGACATAATGGCTTCCCTACGCCTGATGGAAAGCCAAAGAGAAGCCCAAGTCGCTGTGCCAACTGGCAAGCAAATGGTTAGTTACCTGTCAGTTGCCACTGCCATGCCGGTCCAACCCTAACCCCCCACGAGCTCCGGAGACCCTACTCACCAGCAGAAACACGACCTGGAGGTCATTTGGCATCGGTATTCTATAGGGTGGATGTCATTCCCCGGACAGGCAGCTCAATACGAGTGAAGATTCGCTATGCCCTACCTCTCTTAAACTCTCTAAACGTACTTCGAATTATGTGAATCGAAATAGAAAATACTACTTACTTTGGGTTCGGAGCAATGTAGTTGTATATTTATATTTATTCTTAGTCTGACACGCTATTCGGAACCCTCTGAGTCGACAAGTCGACCACCTGCGACCACTAGACCACCAAGGCAAATATAATTATAGACTCAGGATAAGTATTTAATATAGTTATAGAGAATCGAATTTATAATGAAAATTGAATAGATTTTTTTTATAAATTCACCTCCTAAGAGATTGAAATAGATAATGGAAGCCATTGCTAATGGAAAATCCCTAAGGCCACTTAGGTACTAACAGAAATACCTTGCTTATCTTGCTTTTTATTTTTACTTAATTAATATTCGGCTGTTTCTAAGGGCTTGTTTAAGGAGACACGGCGCGTTCAACGCCTTTCCCTAATAGGCGCTCCTTAAAACTATGCGTGCAGGCTTACTGAAAACTGAAAACACTGTGTAGACAATCAGCACTCACTGTAAAATACTGTTAACCATCATCATCATCATCAGCCTATTACAGAACTGCCCATTCACAAATTCAAATTCAAATCATACATGAAGTCCTTACTTATAAAAGGGGGCTATTATAGAGTAGAAGATTTCCTCAACGACGACATCTCTTGGACTGCTGCTTCGTAGTAAACTTTGCATTGTATAGACTCAACTTTTATTTTGCATTGTTTAACTTTAAAATATTAAAAAATGTTGTAATACCTAAACATGTAACAATTGGCGATTTAAAAAGAGTAACTACCGAGTTTCTTGCCGTTTCTTCTCGGTAGAAATCTACTTTCCGAACACGGCGGTAGCTTCTTTTAAATTGCTTTTATTCACATTCTTACTTTACTTTTTGTATTTCTACATTATTTTTTACTTGACGATTCATAAGTGCTTATTTTAAGTCTATGTGAATAAAGGTATTTTGACTTTGACTTTGACTTTGACTTTGACAGTCCACTGCTACACATAGGCATCTCCAGTTGTTCGCCACTTAGGGCAAACATTTGGAGGATACCTATACCCATAATCGCCACGCTGGGCAGGCGGGTTGGCGATCACAGGGCGTAGCTTCTCGCTCCGGTAACGCTGCTGCCCGTCATCGGCCTGTGGTATTTAGCTACGCCTTCTATAGTGATGGTTTTACCGCTGATACGGCTGGAACCGGGGGTGTGGAATCAAACGAGTAATGGGAAACCACGAAAACACTTTAATGGTCCAGCCGCAGCGGACTGTTAACTCAACTACTAGATAAATAATAAACAATAAAAACCATAGCAACTAGAATATTCTTAAAACACTTCTAAATATAAAACTATGTACAAAACGTATTATAAAGGTAAAACTATATAAAAAGGTCGTTCTGTCCGCAACAACCGCCATCAGTCGGTTTGCCAGAGCCTCGTTTGTTGTTCGGCAGGATGCACCACGGGCAGGTGAGGTTGGCTTGGAGCGAAAAGGTGATAGGTCGCTCCCTTACATCCCTCCCACATATTATAACCTGTATGTGACTCTAATAACGTTTTTCTATTCTTCTATTCTATTCTTACTATTTATACTTAAGCTCTTCGTAATGAATCAATGTACCTGGTAAGCGGACCATTGCAATCAGCTCCCCAACTGACGTAATACCCGGTTATAGGATGGGCATTTGAGAAGTTGGCAGCCATTTTGTCCGGACGGTAACCGGCCCGGTCCGGTCGCTGCGCCAAATGAAACTGTCTGAGCAATTCTAATCTAGCCTGTCTCTTGCTCGCCTAGGCCATTGGTTCTCAAACGTTTCTGTTTAGACCACAAGAATTCTAGAAAATCCTCTTTTATTTGTATAATTGTCCGTTTGGTTTCCGGGCTTAGAATTGGATCACGCCATCTCATCCCGACGCGCGGGATGAGATGGGTATCAGAACAACGAAGGTACCACAGATAAATACTTAAATACAAATATAAACACCCAGACACGGAACAAACACAAGTGTTCATCACACGAATGTTTGTCCCGGGTGAGAATCGAACCCACCCTTGGTTCAGATGGCAGGTCACTACCAATTGAGCCGCCGAGTCAGTCAAATGTACTTCCTAGTTGGTCCTATTGTCACCTTATTCATGTTAGTTTTATTGCAAAAAATTCTGTTTAACAAAATACCTTCCACTCGCACCAAAGACGCCGCTTTGAGAGCCACTGCCCTAGACAAATGCACTCGCATATTGCACTATTTGCATAAGAGGGTGCATCGTTTGAAATGTTTCTCGTTTGTTTCAAACGTTGAAATTAAGCCTTCAACTGTATCTGACAAATGCCTTTCCTTATCTTATTATGTATGAATCACACGCGGCGTGGAAACGTAGAATTACCCTTTTTACTAAACCAAGATAAAATAAATAAATAATAATAATAAATAAATAAATAACCCAAGACATGCCACGCTGGGCCACACAGCGTCATCTAGCCGAAGCTTGTACTATGGGTACTAGACAACTGATAAACTTACTTTGATACTTTTTTTTTGTAAATAAATACATAATATTATACATAGAAAACACCCAGACCAATACAAACAGACATGTTCATGCACACAAATGTTTGTAGTGTGTGGGGATCAAATCCACGACCCTTGGCTCAGAAGGCAGAGGTCATTACCAATTGAGCCACCGAGCCAGTCAAAGATCCGACCACAGCGACCTCTTAGGAAATTAACCAAGTCCTTATCATTATTAGTGTGTCGTAGTCCACTGCTGGACATAGGCCTCTCCAGTTGTTCGCCACTCCTAGGCATGTGGGTTAGCAATTTCAGGAGGGCGTAACTCCTCGCTCTGATGACGCTGTTGCCCTTCATAGGTCTCTGGTATTAAGCTGAGACTTCAATTTTTATACCGCAACCAGTATGTAGGTTGCCATAGCCTCGCTTGTAATGTAGCAGGATGCACCATGGGCAGGTGAGGATGGCTTGGAGCAAAATATGATTAGTTTAAGGACTAGACGGGTCTGTGAGTTACTTTGATTTTCAATTGAGCAATCTTTTTTTTTTTATAGTAGCTCGACATAATGGCTTCCCTACGCCTGATGGAAAGCGAAAGAGAAGCCCAAATCGCTGTGACAACTGGCAAGTAACTGGTTAGTAACCTGTCAGTTGCCACTGCCATGCCGGCCCAACCCTACCCCCCACGAGCTCCGGAGACCCTACTCACCAGCAGAAACACGACCCGGAGGTCATTTGGCTGCGGTATTCTATAGGGTGGAGGTCCTTCCCCGGACGGGCGGCTCAATTCGAGCGAAGATTCGTTATGCCCTACCTCTCTTAAATCTTTAAAGATAGTTAAATAAGTCACAAACAATTTAACAGCATTTCCGTGTTGTTTTACATAGTAAAATAGCATTCAAAATCAGTGGCGGCAACGAGTCTTAGAGTATGCAAATATATTTAAAAGCCGGCATACACGGAACGACGCGATAAAACGCTCCGGGGGACTCGGGACGGTATCTCGGGCTAGCACACAATTACTTATGTTCAATATACTATGTTCAAATTCGCGCACAATTTTAAGAGAGGTTGGGCATACCGAATGCCTGTCTGCTGCCCGTCCAGAGAAGGACCACCCTATAGAATACTGCAGCCAAATGACCTCCATGTCTTGTGAGTAGGGTTTCCGGAGCTCGTGGGGGGTTGGGGTTGGGCCGGCATGGCGGTGGCAGCTGACAGGTGACTGACCAGTTACTTGCCCGTTGTCACAGCGACTTGGGCTTCTCTTTCGCTTTCCATCAGGCGATGGGAAGTCATTATGCCGCTTTTATAAAAAAAAAACACTATAAATTGGTGTATTTAAAAAAAAATTATAGAGATCATTCTAGTTTAAAGCACATTAGATGCTCATTAGTGCAAGATTGTAGCGCGTTGAGTTAATGACGTTTGACGATAATTATCATCAGCCTACAGACGTTCTCTACCTTCCACAAAGATTTTTCGACCTATTTTTTTATACTACGGCCCGCCTGATGTTAAGCGGTTACCGCAGCCTATGGACACCTGCGACACCAGGAGGATCACACGCGCGTTTCCGACCATTTACAAACCTTCGCAATCTTTTTAAAGGACCCCATACTGTAGTTTTGAGGGAAAACTTTGGCGGGGATTTCATTCAATGGCCCGAGTGTGCGTGGCAAGAGAATTGGCCTTAGTCAGCACGTTTGGTGAGCGGGATACAGGTACAGTTTTACATATTATCAGTTAGGGATTGACAATCTTCTTAATTTTGATTTTCTTAGTTTTTCTTTTCTCCAAGATAAAAAAAAAATATAAAGGACATTTTGTTTTTATTCCGTTTCTTAATAATACTATTTTAATAAACAACATTTTTGTTTCCAATATTTGTAATAATAGGCTGATGATGATGTACAGAATTGACCTCTCTTCAGATGTATTATACGTATAGATTTAAGCGGTCATTTCGCTATAAATAAATAAATAACTCAAATTATATATTATCTTTTCCAGACATACTTAACCATTACAAAAAAGCATATTTTATCAAATCGTCTCTCAAAAACTTAAGCTTACAAGCTTAAGTTAAGCTTAAGTAAGCTAAAACCAATATAAGTTCATGCATTTTTGATTAGCGCCACTCCAGGTATATACAGATACACACTTTAAAGGAAAGGTGAAAAATTAATTCAGTGCCAACCCGGTAGAAACTCCAACTGAGTGCGGATCCGAGCTGAGAGCTCCTCTTAGCGAGATACCATCTCGTCCGGGCTACATTGTGTAGAGTATAAATACGCTGCAACTAAGTAAGACCGACTAAAACTAGCCGATTCGAAAGCTAGAGCTTTGGAATCGATTATTATCGAATGGAATGAGAATTAGAACGAAGTTAATTTCAAATTAATATTCATTTGTATAGGTTCTTAAAAACACTTACATACCGTCAATCTACCACCGGTTCGGAAAACATTATACTACCGAGTTGACACCGACGAGAATCTTATTTTATGATCTCTTTAGAGTCTTGATGGAAAGCGAGTTGCTGTAAGAAGATACCTATAATTAGGACTACAAGATACATTTTTATGCAATAGCAAATGTGATGCCTGATGGTAAGCAGTCGATACCGCCCATGGACACCCGCGACTCAAATCGAGTTCTCGGGTCGCTGCCTTAAATAGGAGTACGCTCGTTTCTTGAAGGCTCCCAAGTCGTAGCTGTTCGGAAAGACTGTCGCAGAGAGTTGGTTCCACAAAACCCATGCGTGAGGTAAGAAGTTCCTCATAAAGCGTGTATAGTACAGACCTTTGGATCAGAAGTTACTACCAAATGAGCCATCGGGCCATTTTAGTTACGCTTCAGCAACTTGGGCTTCTCTTTCAAGGGAATTCTGCTGTTATGTTTTTTATGACCTTATACATTAAAGATTATTTGATTTGAACTTGACTCTAACTACCAAATGAGCTCCCAAATCAGTCAAAAAAGTACTTAAATTGAGAACTGCAAAGAAAAATCTAGTCCAAAATAGCTTCGAGACTTCACATTTTAAACGCTCCAACTGAGTGCGGACTGGAATCGCAAATACACCGCCGAATCCAGCTTTTCCGAAACACAAAATGCCTTTTAGTAAATCCCTTAATTTATACGTATTATTTTTTTAAAGTCAGCTGTGGAGCGGTCTGGGCGGGGCGGTTTTTTAGTGTCGCCTTGTTAAATGAAAATGTATAGTACATTTACGGGGTGAGATCTTCTTGTAGCGGTTGGTATATGAACTTAGATATTTTTCATTAAAACCTTATAGTACGTACGATCTACGATTATTAAAGATAGCATGTTGACCCTCGGGTCATTGTTTCGAAAAATGCAAGTAAAAGTTCAAGATGAGGGTCGAATAAACATATTATTTGAATTTGAAAACACACCAGTACTTCAGACAAAATAGGCGCTCAAGGGTCGAATTGTGGAAAATTACAAGTTTTGAACGTCTAGCTAACGAACTAACAAAAGACAATTTAAACACATACCTATACATACCTGTACATACCTATGTAGAAGATTATAAACCGCTGCTCCAATGTGTCATATGCCTTAACTAGAGTAGATGGAAATGGTATGTGTCCGTATAATATTTGATTTCATTCAACATTGTAACTTCACTAAATAGACCTGCGTATAAAGAGGTATCATCATCATCAGCCTATAGTCCACATAGGCCTCTCCAGTTGTTCGCCACTTAGGGCAAACGTCTGGAGGGTATACCCATGATCGCCACGCTCCGGTTGGCGATCGAAGGGCGTAGCTTCTCGCTCCGGTGACGCTGGTGTCCGTCAGTCTGTGGTATTTAGCTACGCCTTCAATTGTGGTTATACTGAAGATGGATTTATGTAAAGAGGTATAAAAATGTTAAACTGCGAAGCTCGTTCGTGTTGAGTGACGTCACCGCAACTCTTTTAAAGCCTGACTGACGTAACTAGATAAATCTAAAGGCTAACCTAGTAAATTCGTCGAGGCCCGTTTATGCGAAGGCGGCCGTAATATATTCGCGCCGAGAAACGGGTCGCCCAAAATTACTTTGTAAACAAGTTTATCATGATTTATGAAAGAAGTTGGAAATAAATAATTTTTAGGGGCAAAAGTTACTCGTCCGCAGGTGTCCTTTTTACATTTTTTTTTATGAAACATCGCCGACGATGTAATGCAATTATGTAAATCGGAACGGAGTCGGGCGTCTTTGCCGATAGCGGTCTGTTTGGCCCCCGAAACGATGTCGCGAAGTTTCCGTGTAAATTTCGTCGAGTACGCTACGCCTCCTTTGGCGTCTAGTGTTACAGATACGCGTTTGAAACAGTTTGAATATGCAACGAGTAAGAATTTTGTATCGTAACCGATAGTCGGAGTTTGTTGAACAGTTTACGCAAGAACTTTTGGTATTTTAAGTACTTACAATTGTTTGTATTAAAACTATTGTATAAACATTGGCGATGAAAAAGAGTAACTGACGAGTTTCTTGCTGGTTTTTCTCGATAGAAAACAAGTTTCCCAACACGATAGTAATTTTTATTTGTACCTTCATAATTTGATGACTCATTAGTGCTTATCATGATACCTAAGTCTATATTATAATTAGATCTTAAAAAAATAAGGTTCTTGATAGTGTCTAATAAATTGCATTGTCATTCATCTTGCGATGGCCAACCCCACTGCCCTGGAGTGATCATGGGTAAATCCTCCAGGTGTTTGGATAAGGTGGACAAGAGACCTATGTCCAGCAGTGGACTGAAATAGTCTGATGATGCTGATGTTATTCATTTTGGTTTTGAACGCATCACTTGTTCTCGACATTCGTTTCGTATTTAACATCGAGCAGAATGCAGCTTCGTTATCGTTTTAAATTAAAAATATGTTACAAAGTACTTAAAAAACTGCTACTGCTCTGATTCTATTCCTATTAGAAGTTGGTAAATGGCTTTAAATATTTTCTATCTGAAAACGGCAAAGATATTACAACAATATTCCTGGAATACCGTACGTCAGGTCTAAATAATGAGCATCTTTATACTTTGTGTTCCCTTCGCTTTGAACATTGTTTACCGTTCAAAGAAGCTCTTCTGTATCTAGGATGTTGTAGGTAGTTAAAAATGGATGTTATCAAAGGAATTAATGGTTAGGATTGGTTCTAGAGGCAACCAGCATATTGATACTCTGGATGTGTAACCATAGGACCTACTTTAAAATTGTTGTTCCCCGCACTGCACTTTCAGCCTCTGGATGCGTAAAAATAGGACCTAAGTACTTTAAAATTGTGTGATTTTTTTCCGCGAAGATCTGTCGGTGTTCAAGGCAAACAAATGAAGGAAAATTAACCTGGTACAAGTTTGTAACTGATCTTTCGTAACCTGCTACGAACTCGAAAAGCAAGAATGTTTTTCTTGCTTTTATAATATAACCAGCTGGTTGTGGACCATATGAGAATAACAAAGATATACATCTTAACTAATATTATAAAGCTGAAGAGTTTGTTTGTTTGTTTTTTTGAACGCGCTAATCTCAGGAACTACTGGTCCGAATTGAAAAATTCCTTTCTGTGTTGAATAGACCATTTATCGAGGAAGGCTTTAGGCTATATAACATCACGATGCAACTATTAGGAGAGAAGAATAATGGAAAATTGTAAAAAAAAAACGGGAAAAAATTACTTTTCCACGCGGACAAGTCGCGAGCACAGCTAGTTATTCATATAAATTTATGGCGGGCTTTTATGAATTGTCACAGTATGCTTGTCAAAGCTTGAGCTTATTTTTTTCATCAGGCAAGGGTAGCCACTAAACCGCCCTAGTTCTCCTATCATCACTAGGTTCCACCAAGTGTCCCTCCATCTGTCTACACTTCAGTAAGCAAACTAAACTACATTACATTTTCCTAGAACTAAAATCACACTAATATTTTGCAAAGTATTAAAACGGATTAATTTTAATATATAACGGGGAAAGTATCTTACCCGCTATCATCAGTCATCTCAACAAATTTTACTGTGGGCGTTTTTGCATGGGAAATGTCGGTAGAATAATAACAGAATAGAATTACATACAGTCTCCGGCTCTTATTCTCCTTGGCAGTTACACTCGGTAAATCTTAATAAATCCAACGCAGAAGCCCAACGATACGCGACAGTTTCTAGGCGTCCATTTTTCAGCTTGACGTTCCCGCACTAACTCAGATGACAATCGGCTGTCACGCTCTCTGGTCGCGCCATAGACTCTGTCAAGCGCTGTATGAGGCGCTGGCACATCGTCTCTTCTGATGTGATGCTGGCCACTAATATTCCAACATATACAATACTAACGTTAGTAATGAAAATGTTATAGGTATTTATTTGGATCGATCAAAGTGGCGAAGTCAGCAGTGGACTGATTCGGCTTGATGATAATAATGAAAATGAGGTTTATTTGAAATACGTAGGTATTTTAAATATATATTATTTTTTTTTTTTTACTAAATGACTACGATGATGGCCAGGGCGGCCTTGTCATCATCACCGGACTGTTGGGGGAGCGGAAGGCTCTCACCCCTAAAAATTTAAGCAACGGCGCTGAGGGCGCCCCCTGTGGGGCTCGAGCCTCGCTCAGGGCGTTGCTGGGAGATGCCCTACGGACGTATGTTTGGGGGAGAAAAGCGACCAGGCGCGGGCCGGTAATCTAGAAAAGGGCGCGAAAGCTGGGGGCGACGCGACGGGAGTCCCCCGATTTTCATTTGATTATATTATTCGTTTTACGAGTAGTAAGGATCCTTCACCCTTTTTCAGCAATAAAATTATAGCCGGGTAAATGTAGCTTTCTAATGTGAAAGAATTTTTTGATGGTCAATAAGTAGTTTTTGAGTTAATTCACTACAAACTTACCTACACACAAAAATACAAATCCTGCCTCTTATAATATTAGTGTAGAAGTGTAGAATAACACGTAACATAATTAACGTAAGACGTAATTTAGCGTCGGGGGTAACTAGCACTTTTTTGACGCAAATCTTCAAGTTGGGAGTTAAAGCTTAAATTTCACCAGTTACGGAACTTTATAACAAATGCCACGTTTAGTTTAGTGCAAGACGATGGAGAATAAAGATTGTACTTTACTTGTTTATACGGAACGGTACAATAGTTAGTTAAATTATGAAATCATCTTAACCTTGGCGCCAACACCTAATGGGATACTTCAATGTGATGTGTGGCACCAAATAAACTGATTTCTTTCTTTCAATTTACATAAAAGCTTGAGTAAGATAAACCTTTAGTAAAATTGTACTAACACACTTTTTAGACACAGCTGAATGACAGAATTTACATTGAACATAGTTTGTCCACATAATGCTAAACTTAGTATGGAGACATAACAAAATGTCTGTCCCAAGCTTAAGAGAATCAAATCGAAATCATCTTTATTCGTATAGCTTTAAAAAAACTTACAAATCGTCAAATTACCTGGTAATGGTAATTCCACAGGTAGTAGGTGTGCTAGTCCACAAAAATGTTTATAAATATACGAAATATTAAATAATATAAATCAACAATGCCTTTTAAGAGAGTTAGGGCATAGCGAATCTTCGCTCGAATTGAGCCGCCCGTCCGGGAAGGACCTCCACCCTATAGAATACCGCAGTCAAATGACCTCTGGGTCGTGTTTCTGCGGTGAGTAGGGTTCCGAAGCTCGTGGGGGGTTAGGGTTGGGCCGGCATGGCGGTGCCAACTGACAGGTAACTGACCAGTTACTTGCCCGTTGTCACAGCGTCTTGGGCTTCTCTTTCCTTTCCATCAGGCGTAGGGAAGCCATATGTCTAGCCACTATAAAAAAAATAAAGGTTTCCTACCCTGGACTACATTACGAAACCCATTCATACGTAACACAGTTCATTAAAAAACTCACAATGCAAAATCTGAAACTAAGCGAAACTTGTAATCACAGTTCCATTGTGCCCAACTTCTTGTGTTTCCCCCCCGTTAGCGGGGGCTAAGTGCTCGAATAATTCAAAATCTTACGCACAATCGCCGGTCCTACAAGAATTCAACACGAAAAGAAGCGAAAAAAAAAACCTTTTTTCGCAAACAAAAGTTTCGTACGTCGCGATATTATTCAGGAGGCCAATTTTATCGGTGGAAAATTTACGATTATTCGAAAAGTAATCCGTGATCTAGGCCCGTGGGGTTAACAAGGCGATGCTCTTAGTTATTCCTCCCGCAGGACACCTCTTTGTAAGGAATAAACTAAAGTTTAGCCGGCTGAACGATTTGCCGCTGGTACTCTTGGGACAAAGAGTTCTAGCTATTCCGAGAATGCAACCTACCCAGTTTTTAAATTGGTGGGTAATTCTAGGAAGAACTATTTTTATAGCAGACAAAGTAAAGCTTTGCAGCACACTACCTACACTTTTATTTCTGCTTAGCCCAATGGTTGACTAGTAAAGAAAGAAAGAAAGAAAGAAAATTCATTTATTTGGTGCACACACATTACAACACACACACATTAACAAAAAATATAATAATAATAAAAAGAATATAATAATATAAGAAAAAAAGAATAGTAGAGAATGCCTATGCGGCTTTACGTCCGCCTTTAGTACACTGTTATAATTGTGCAATAAAGATTAAATAAATAAAGGGGAAGCTCATGTTTCTGCCGCGGCAGACAAGTAATCCAATCAATCACTTGTCAGTTTCCACCACCATGCCAGGTATCTACCGATGGATCCTTAAACGCGACCGAATTCACTTCAGGTCGCTACTCCGAACTGAACCGTCAAAATAAATAACCAAGACATGCCACGCTGGGTCACACAGCGCCACCTAGCCCCAAACTAAGCCGAAGTTTGTACTATGGTACTACACAACTAATAAACTTACTTAGATTTTTTTTTTTGTAAAAATACATATTATACATAGAAAACACCCGGACGAATACAAACAGACATGTTCATGAACAAAATGTTTGTACTGGTGGGGAATCGAACCCACGACCCTTGGCTCAGAGGGCAGAGGTCACTACCAAATGAGCCACCGAGCCTGTCAAAATAATAAAGACGGCAGGACCAGAGACGCATCTAGAACGCTCTAGAATTCCAGAACAGAAGCATATTATTATCGCAGTGGACGCTTAAAATATAGAGAAGAAGAAGATTTTTACTAAGCAGGAGGTTCATGCTTAATAGAATGAGGCAATATCAAAATTAATATGTTTTGGTAAATTACATATTAGAAATCTGTACTATTAGTAGTAAATAACACCGAGACATGCCACACAGGGACACAGAGCTGCGTCATCTTGTCCCAAGCTAAACTTCTACTATGGGCAATAGACAATTGATAAACTTACGAACTTTTTGTTAAAAAAATACATAAGTATACACAGCAAACAATGCAAACAGACATGTTTGTTTATTGCTCATAAATGCTTGTACTGCACGGGGATTGCACTCGCTACCTTTATTTCTCTTATAATACCATCAGAGGTAGCGATCATTGCCACTGAACCAAAATAGTCTTCAAAATAAATAAATGCTTAATATTTAGCATAATGAAAGCACTAGATTAGCTTCATAGTAATAAGTCACGAAGGTCCATGACAGAAAATGTTGAGAAACATGATCTATAGTAAACGATTCCCGGTTTAATTTACCTTTACACAACGTTTTTACAGGTCTTATTACCAAGAATAAAGTCCATTTAAAGGCTAAAGTATTACGCTTGATGTGCAATTGACCGTACATACTACATCAGACCGAAAGTATTGTCCTCAAGTGTAAACGCCGGTCCAAGTAAAAGCTCTTATGCTTCAAGAAATAGGGCTCTGGAAAAAGGTTGGTATGGAAAAGTAGAAAATTAGAACAACACATTATAGGAGTTCGTGAATTGTTGATGGGGTACCTAAGTCTCGGTAGGTTTAGTTACAACCTTAATACAATAACTCTTTGTAACGGCCGTATGCTTTCTGGTGAAAGGTTACCTTGGAAGGGAATGACTGTGCCGCATAGAGTAAAAAGTATCTAAATTTGTTTTGTAGATTTTTTTATAGTGGCTCGACATAATGGATTCCCTACGCCTGATGGAAAGCGAAAGAGAAGCCCAAGTCGCTGTGACAACGGGCAAGTAACTGGTCAGTTACCTGTCAGTTGCCACCGCCATGCCGGCCCAACCCCAACCCCCCACGAGCTCTAGAAACCCTACTCACCGGCAGAAACACGACCCAGAGGTCCATTTGACTGCGTATTCTATAGGGTGAGGGTCCGTCCCCGACGGGCGCTCATTTCGAGCGAAGATTCGCTATGCCCTACCTCTCTTAGGTTTCCCCTAGATTGTGGTTTTATCAGTTTTACAAAGAAAGTACAATTATTACTGCTAATTTGTAACATGCTTATAACTGTTTCATTGGTATAGTGCTGTGGTGAGTGTCGCCTAAGCACCAAGAGGTCCCGGGTTTCAAACGGGGCCGGTGGCTCATTAGTAGCGACATCTGCCATTTCTGCCATTCTGAGCAAGGGCGCGGGTTTTGCACCGATGAGAAATTTATGAATAATAACTATATTCATTTATAAAAAAAAGTATCTTAGTAATTTATCAGTTTGTCTAGTACGAAATGAAAGAGTGAGTAGACAGAATGAAATTCCTAAACTGACAAGAGCGGGGATCTAAATTTTGGTGTAATATCTAGTACCCATATTATAAGCTTCGGCTTAGTTTGGGGCTAACTGGCGATGTGTGACCCAGCATGGTATCTCTTTAGTTATTTATTTATTTTCTGGTATTCTCTTAGACGTTGGTTATATTTTAAATCCGAATAGCAAACGGACAGTCGACAGAAATTATATCTATTACTAGCTGTGCTCGCGACTACGTCCGCGTGGAATAGTTAGTTATTTTTTCCCCGTTTTTTTTTACATTTTCCATTATTTCTTCGCTCCTATAGGTTGCAACGTGATGTTATATAGCCTAAAGCCTTCCTCGATAAATGGTCTATTCAACACAAAAAGAATTTTTCAATTCGGACCAGTAGTTCCTGAGGTTAGCACGTTCAAACAAACAAACAAACAAACAATCTATTATTTATTTAGGTGACTCGTAGACGTAGACTAAGCCACGCGTCAACACTTTCTAAACTTACCACGGTCGCTGCTAAATCTGCTCATTTCACCACCTGCTGGATTACTCGCAATATAATAATTTGCACAGTTGTCTAAATAATCATGGAGGGTTTTGGCGCGAGCCGGGTGCGGCGATGCATCCGTTTGCACGTTAATTAAATCGCTCTCGAGCGCTTCAGGTAAATGCAGGTTCGCACTTTGAGTATGTCACTAATTTAGTTGCAATTTTCTTCACATTTTTATAGGTCATCATCATATAAATAATAAAAAATAACCCAAGACATACCACACCGGGCCACACAGCGCCGTCTAGCCCCAAACTAAGCCGAAGCTTGTACTATGGGTACTAGACAACTGATAAACATCCATTGGATATAGACCTCCTTAAATGACGATTTGTCTTAGTCACCACAGTTGGCAGGCGGGTCGGTGACCGCAGTATGTTTTATATTGTGTGTCAATGTCACGTGTTTAAGAGTAACGTAGAATTGCAGTTGGTCCGGAATTTTCTTTCTTCTTTTTTTGGCATAAGTACCAGCTTGGTAAAGACGATACCACTTTCTAAAAGTCATCACAATGTAATTATCAGCTTGCAGTCATCCATTGCTGGACATAGGCTTCCCCTAATGAGATTGTCATTTGAGGGATATTTGCTACAGTCATCACGCTGGGCAGGCGGGTTGGCGATCGCAGGGCGTTGCTCCTCGCTCCGGTGGCACTGCTCTGCCCGTCATCGACCTGTGAAATTTTATAATATGGGTTTGCACTTGACTGCAATTCACCTGATGGTAAGCGATATCACAGTCTACGATGGAGTGCGCTCACCCATCAAAAACCGGTTCACTCTCGCTTTGAACATCAGAAGATTGTACGTCTCAGGGAACAAGGAGCCTGACAAAGAGTTCCATAGTTTGGCCGTTCGTACTATGAAAGTAGAGGCGAAACGTGCTGCGCGAGTCCTAGGAACTTGCACCATATAACGATGCATGTTCGCCGTATCCCTGCTCGTCCGATGATAGAAGGGGGCCGGAGGAATCAACTTAAATAACTCCTTTAAACGTGATGCTCTTTCTTGAAGATTTGAAGGTCGTATCGGTCCGGAAACACGGCTGGCGACAAAGCATTCCACAGTTTAGCATTTCACAGGTTATAGAGATACAGAGCCTCGTTTGTTATTAGGTCGAATGCACCGCGGGCAGGTGAGGATGGCTTTTAGCGAAAAGATGATAGGTTACTTCCTTACATCCCCCATCCCCTACCTCACCTGTATAATACCTAATTATTATTTAATTTTACTGTACGAAAGACGGACTTTATTATAAGATTCTAGTTTTATTGCTTACATTAATAGCTCCTAAGAGCGTGTTAATGTGATCTGGCGCATGCAGGAGCTGCAATGCATTCCTTTGCACCTTAATTAAAGCCGTCTTTACTACTTCAGCTAAACGTAGCGAGTCTCGCAATATATGCCGTTTTACAACGAATAAAATGTGTTGTTTTGTTGCACTTTATAGTGCCAAATAGATGTATAGATCTTTAACTTTTTAAAGTTTTTTTTAGCTTATTTTCTGGCGATACTGGCGTTAGTTCTAGACTCATGGGTTTAAATCCCAAAATACTAGAGATGTTCTCCTTTACATTGTCTATATGATTTATTATTCTGTGATTGCCTCGTTGATCTAGTGGTAGCAGTCCCGCCTGAGAGCTGAGAGGTCTCGGGTTCGAATCCCGGGAAAGGAAGGAATAGATACTTTATCTGTCCGCTAGCAAACACATTATGTGCATTTTAATATCTCCTGCGTATCTGCTTAGCTAGTTTTTATAAGGATAAATCTTGTCAGGGTAGTATTATGTGGAACGGTGTGGTGGGTGCAGCCACACCGTTGCCCGAGGTCCGTCAGGGGAGCACTCTATTGCTCCCCGGATTCGGGGGCAGGGGTATTTGCCCTCCCCGGACCAGGAGTGACGGCCGCTTATCATCTGCGGCTGGTCAGGGCAGGCAGGGATGTGGCCGTATGCTTCGGCGCTACCCGTGTCCCTGCAACTTGCTGCCCACTGGCGACACAGGGGGGTTTAGTGGGTATGCCCTCCCTTTTGGGAGGTGTGAGTCCCACACACCATGCCGCCTCCCCCCGGAGACGGCATGAGGGTGCCTAATGCATTCCCCTCTTAAAAAAAAAGTATTATGTGGAAAGTTGATACCTAGTTTTATAACTATTGTTATTGTTTTATAACAATACCATAATATCTGAAAAAAAAACTTTAAGCGCGAAACGTAAATATTTAAAAACTTTTCTATCGTAAATTTTTAGCGCAATCGTCCTTCAGAGAACTATCTGATTCAAACAAGCGAACTCTATTCACTTAAAGTGAACTAAGTTACAACACCAGTTCCCACCGTAGACTGCATTTAACTGAAGCGCTAGAGCATGCTTTAATTAACGACCAGGCCGGTTCACATTCGCGACCTCTCGGACCATTATTACTAAGGTGCTATACTCTGTCTGCGTTTATTTTCTGTTTGATAACTCATGTCTATGAATAGGGAATATGCATGAAAAATAGTTTCATGTATTTACCAATTGGGATGTAAGGGAGCGGCGTATCATCTTTTCGCTCCAAGCCAACCTCACCTGCCCGTGGTGCATCCTGCCGAATAACCAACGAGGCTCTGGCAACCGACTGGTGGCGGTATAACCATCACAATGTAAGGCTTAGCTAAATACTACAGACCGTTGACGGGCAGCAGCGTCACCGGCGCGAGAAGCTACGCCCTGCGATCGCCAACCCGCCTGCCCAGCGTGGCGATTATGGGTATATTCTCCAGGTGTTTGCCCAAAGTGGCGAACAACTGGAGAGGCCTATGTCCAGCAGTGGACTGCAATAGGCTGATGATGATGATGATTTACCAATTTATCGTAAAATAGATAAAAATATACTATGAACAGTGAAAACAAAATCAAAATTGGCTGAAAATTGGGCGGGATACAGTCGTTGAAAGTAAACATATCTGTCTCTCTCACGCGAAACACATTTTTCTATGGAGTTTGTATGGCGCTCACGGTACGTGACGTCATCCGCCACGTAGGATCTCTCTGTCTAAGCAATAACTTTAACGCTTTATAACTCGCATAATAGAACAGATAATTTAAAAATTCTTCGATATTTATGTATCTGGAAGATAAAAGATCTTAAGAAATCCATAAAAAAAGTCATGCATATTGCCTATTATTTTTATATTATGAATTGAATGAGATTGTGATTGTGAATGATTCACTACGGTTATGTCGGTGGGGGAGCCCGCCGGTTCTGCCTAGGCCTAGCAGACGGCGTGCGGTACATTCGCGGCAAATGGTCTAAGTCCCGCGATGCAGTCACCCAAGGGACATAAGTCCGTGGGTCCAGTACAAAACCCCGGTTTTTAGTGGGTATTATCAGCTATTTAGCGGATCGAGTCCCAAATACCCTGCTGCTCCCCCGTCACTGCACCGTACCGAGACCGAAACCGTTATTCAATTTATTAATAAGAAAGGTATAGGTATAGAGCTACCAAAATCTGATGGCAAAAAAGTTAGAAAATAGCGATTTTTATAACGCAACAAAAAATGTCATCTGTAAGCTGAAATTCGAGTAATTGTTTTTGGTTTGGCTTCAAATTTCCTTTAAATAATGGTGGAAATGTCGAATCAGTCTTAGTGGCTACAATAATTTCTTTTTTCTATTTTTGCTATTATATCCTGGTTGGTATACCTATAGTAAGGTTGCAACAACGATCCCCAACTAACATTCGCGGCAGGGTCCATCCATACCATTTGGAAACTTTTCCATCCAGAACTGTTCGTTTCCAACGTTCGTTCTTTCTGCGTACAGGTGTAAGCTCTGGAATGAGCTCTCAGCCGCGGTGTTTCCTGATCGCTACGACTTGTCCTTCTTCAAACGTGGTCTACAGAGAACTCTTTCCTCACGGTAGGCAGCGGCTATGCTGTGCCCCTGGCATTGCAGAGTCTATGAGCGGCGGTAATCGTTTAACATCAGATGGGCCGCTTGCTCGTCTGCCACCCATAGCAATAATAAAAAAAATAAAAAAAACATTCGTACTCGTGCTTGGTGCAAGCACCGTTTAGTTGAAACGGCCTTTAAATAGAGACAATAAATCCACTCGTAGGCTTCAAAGCCACATAAATATCTGGAATATTTTCAAAACATCCCCGTAATAAAAGACGGCGCCATTCCTCCGGCTACATAAACACGGTGCAGCCTGACCACTCGTGCGCCCATTTTATGTGCTGCCGTTAAAATATCTCGCTCCTGGCTTTGGCACAGTGCAGTCTGTTAGAGTAAGGAAGATGTTTTGCGCGCAATTTTCGACCATTTCGTCATTTGACCGTATTAAGTGTAAAACGGCTAAGTGAAGATAACTGTTAAGTTTTTTTATGCATGAGGCGGCAGACGAACAAGTTTGATGCCTGATGGTAAGCTGTCGACACCGCCCATGGGTGTCCATGCGACTCTGAATTTTTTTTTATAGTGGCTCGACATAATGGCTTCCCTACGCCTGATGGAAAGCGAAAGAGAAGCCCAAGACGCTGTGACAACGGGCAAGTAACTGGTCAGTTACCCGTCAGTTGCCACCGCCATGCCGGCCCAACCCTAACCCCCCACGAGCTCCGGAAACCCTACTCACCGGCAGAAACACGACCCAGAGGTCATTTGACTGCGGTATTATACAGGGTGGAGGTCCTTCCCCGGACGGGCGGCTCAATTCGAGCGAAGATTCGCTATGCTATAGAAGTAGGCATCTCGTGTAAGTAAGCAAGTTCTTGCATCTTTACGCGAGGATGTTGCGTTTTCTGTTTTTTTTTTACCGTTTATCATGGTGAGTGTTCGGGAGAATTATTTAATTAGATACCAGCTCTATTTTACATCATCGTATATATCTCGAACTAATTTGAGATTATCCTTATCATCTTGGTAGTTAGAGGTCTTCCACGGTACATTTTGCGCGAAATTTTGCCTCATACCTACAACGGTTATTTAGCAAAGTAAGAGGAAATCAAAATATTCCGTTGCCAGTGATATATTATGTGGCAACGGAATATTTTCATTTCCTTACTTTGATACTTGTGTATGTTGTGGTCTTTGTGGGGATTTTAAAAAGTTACACGTTCAGAAGAGATATAATATAATAAATAAATAATAAATAACACAAGACATGCCACGCTGGGCCACACAGCGCCACCTAGCCCCAAACTAAGCCGAAGCTTGTACTATGGGTACTAGACAACTGATAAACTTACTTAGATACATTTTTTTTTTGTAAATAAATACATATTATACATAGAAAACACCCAGACCAATACAAACAGACATGTTCATGAACACAAATGTTTGTACTGTGCGGGAATCGAACCCACGACCCTTGGCTCAGAGGGCAGAGGTCACTACCAAATGAGCCACCGAGCCTGTCGAGATTGTGAGAATTTTATTTGACCTTTCAAATTTCTTGCTAGTAGTTTTAGTGTAGCTACATGTTTCATTTTAATTTTAATATCCCACTAATATTATAAACGCGAAAGTTTGTTTGGATGGATAGATAGATGGATGGATAGATGGATGGATGTTTGTTCCCTTTTCACGCAAAAACTACTGAACAGATTTTAGTGAAACTTTAGACGAATATTGTTTATGCATCAGATTAACATATAGGCTATAAATTACAACGATTTATTAATTTTTTCATTAAGAATTTCGGAAAAATATGTTACGGAATGATTAAGAACTTTTTGAATACACCATAGATACTGTCATTTCTTGACTTTGTCAGCGAAATTATCAATTTGACATGACAGGTACTGATGTCGAGGTAAATACGGCAATAATCGAAATAAATTCGCCACTAATAAGTACACATAAATTGTGAATTAAAATTGTGCGGCTTATTTTCGGACTGCAATTCTTCGAAAAATATTATAAGTGAAAAGACGACCAACGTAAAAGGACAACCACCGGCGTTGTCTACCAGAATATTGCTCAGTTTCAGAGGCACCTTATTCATCAACAAATTAGAACAAAATTTAGGAATTGTGTACGGTCAAAACAGACCTTCTGCATCTGATAATGAATCACAGTTTAATGAAGATCCAAAAACCAAAAACCTAACTGCATTCTCAGAAGGCTCACAACGGGCCACATGTCTAGATTGGATGCGACGAAACTGCTATCAGTGTATGCTTAATAAACATTTTTTCTAATCCAGATTGTTTTTTCTGTCCTCAATACTAATATTATGATATTTCAGCCTAATAAAATCGTTTTAATTACGTATGGCGGAAGAAAATAACGCTTTGAAGTATGTTAAGATTCATACACCGGCCAAGTGGTCGCTTTTTGGTCGGCGTGATACTTAAAATGTATTAACATGTACATAGTTAGGTACCATTATATAGACAAAAAAAATCTTAATAATTTTATCGGTAAATAATGCTCAGAGGGATGCTCAGTATGAAATAATGAAAAGCCAAAAAATTGAAGATAGTATTTTTAGCATGGCTTTTCAATATTTGTTGATACACAGGAAATCCAGCTTGCTTTAGATAGCTCGAATAATTTATGTTCAGGGAGTGTATGTCGCTCTAGATAAGTCGTCACCAAAACTTACAACTATGTGAACCATAGCTTAAGACAAGGTGGTTCCTGAAGAATGGGCCGCGGCTTTCAATGGCCAACAAGATGTACCTACATTGTGTTTGTCCTTTTTTTACGGCGGGAATGCTTTTACTCAAACACCAGGGCCCTGGGTACGGGACACCTGGGTTTTGTGGGGTCCACTCCTATTTAGCGGAGAATACCCACTAAACCCGACGGTGGTCGGCTACGAGCACTCTGTCTGAGGAGGGTCGGGATGCCCGGAGGGATTGGACTCAATAGCGCGATAGCGCTGCGCCGCCCAGCAAGAACGGCACACCAGCAAGAACGTGCCCGGAGGCACGTGTCGTCGTCTTCCTCGAGGCCGCTAACTGGAGCGCAAGCCACAACCCCGAAGGCCCTTTTAGTCGACAGGCAGGGATACCTCGGTAGTATTCTACGCCCCATACCGCAGGGCGCACATTGTGTTTGTCCTGTGTCAACCTATGTTCATATTTCTCAGTACTCGAATCGAATACCTATATATTCATCATCTTTTGAGCATTCATTCGTAAGCCCGTGTAATAAAATAAGAGACAAAGACGCGTACATGATAAATGACAGAGTAAGCTCTTTATGACAAACCGATGTTTACGCAGGCAAAGCCGCGGGCAGCAGCTAGTATATTATATTATATATTATATTTCATTTTAATATCAATATTATTATGCATTTCTTGATTTTCTATTCATTAGGGAACTGAAAAATGTTCAGTCAGTAGTTTAGCTTAAGAGATTCACCATCGCATTATCGAAATTCAGCCATATTTATGCAGAATGGTTGTGGAAAATTTTGACCACACGCCAAGTGCGTATATGTATGCAAAGCCGTGGAGGTTATTTACCATCGTTATTCCATAAATAACCTTGTCCTATGTTCTTAAGACTCAACAAAAAACTTACAATCGTCAACATCGTCATACTATGTCTTCTGTTTCAAATCTTGAGTTAATAAATAAAATAAAATAGTTTATTTCTGAACGTGTAGCCTGCTGAGAAGAAGTGCCGCAACAAACTCAACAGTTAGCCTTTTTTTAAATATATAATACAATACAATAATACCGTTTTAAAAAGCGCAAGCGAGCCGACTATCATGTCCATGTAATATTGTCATCCATATAGTCTTGTACTTTATAATAACCTTTTGACATTAAAATGGACTTAATGCGAGATTTAAATCTATGTATAGTTAGATCAACAATATTTTGCTCACAGTGTAATTGTGAAACACCTTATATTTGTAAACGCTTTTGTGAACTCTTAACCGATTCTTTGAGTTTATTGGACTTCTATTAAAATAGTACATAATGACGACAAAATGCCCTATCTATAAAAAAGCACAATGTAAGTTCTCAAGTGCCCACGTAAAATATGTGACTAAGTATGTTTACAAACGCTACATTCATACTAAGTGAATGCTGCACAGGTTCAAACCGCGTCATTCATTGTGCAGTTTCAAACTAGCGGAGGCGAGCATTCAAAAGCTGCAGCAAACACCGGCATCAATGTAAATGCGACCTATGTTTGTTCGGGAGCAGCTAAATAAGTTCATTGCATAATAGTCGAAGCGCTCGCTGTGAGCAACTGGCTGAAATATCTGACAATAGTAAGTACATCGTATATGATGCGTGTCTTGTTACATTGCGATCACGATTTTCATTTTGGAAGCGAAATTGCGAAGTAGTACTACTTACAAGTAGTAGTAGTAGTAGGGGATGTAAGGGTTGTTTATTTATCTGGAGGCTTTGCCGCCCGTAATCGCTGTACTAGCGGGTTGAGGACCGAGGTTGATGACTATTGTGAAACAAAAAAAATTATGATAAGAACCTCTTTTTTCAAATCCACCTTACCATAAATAAAACATAAATGAAACATCAATCACGAGTGCTATCTCCGAACGCGGCGGGCATCGGAACTTCCGTCATTAATTTGTGTTGAATATAAATCATTTTTAAGCGGCGCCACTATCGCCCGGCGCGTTTATTAATAACCGGTTATTTCGTGTAAAACCGGTCGCGGATCGGAAGCAATCTGTCAACCGGTTATCCGGTTCGGGCGGGCTTGTCGAACGCGAAGCGATGGCGGTTCTTGGACAGGTTAATTTTTAAATTATTCGTTCCTTGCGTTAAATTAGCATTTTTTTCTTTGATTTGTTTTAAAAGTGCTCTTATTAGCCATAAGATAAATAATCATAATAATGACGAGCCTAGATATCACAAATGTTGCCTACTCGGCATAAGGTTCGCCTTTTGTACACAAATTAATGAATGTATTTTTTTATGACAGGCTTGAAGGTCTCCTGATTACCATCACTTGATCCCATGGACACCGCAAGACCAGAGGCCCCATTAGCGTTGCCTACTCTTGGGAAATTCGTAGGATTCGTCCGTTAATATCATAGTAACGAAAATATAGGTAACTAGCTGTGCCCGCGTTGCCCCCCATTTTAGGGAAATGATTAGAACGGGGCAAAAAGTAGCCTATGCTACTCTACATCCCTTCAACTATCTCCACTTAAAAAATCACGTCAATTCGTCGCTCCGTTTTGCCGTGAAAGAAAGACAAACATTCAGACAGACACACTTTCCCTTTTTTGATATTAGTAAGGATTATTATTTAGCAAACTTAACTTGCAAACTGACACATCCCATTAACAATTCTCTGTGTCCAAGCAAGATTAGTACGTAGATCAGCAATCACAAATGTGTTGTACCGAGCACATTAATCTACGCGCGGTCGCGTCACCTGCCAGGTAAAGTCTGCTTGCCAGTATAAGAGCAGCTTATATTTTATTTGTTTTTGGATGAATGGGTAGCGCTTGATCCCAAATAGCCTGATGTTAAGCGATTTTGAAGCCTAAGATGGAGTATAGATGTAAGAAGTAGTAAGAGTTATAGATGATTGTTTAAGAAAGTCAAACTTCTTGCATCTGCACTTACGTGCAGGGGCGTAAGTGCTATAGATAGACGGAGCCAGTGGTATATACCGTAAGTGCCGTACTGTAACTAATATAGATAGATATCCTTTAGAGTACATATCACAAACATGTTATAGTACAATGTCTGCGATATTATAGCTGAAAGCAATCTCACAACCTTCAGTTAGAGGATAATTGCTGAAGAGTGAGGTAACGCAGTTGCCGTTGCTCATCGTTACTCTTTCAGTGTAAAATTACCCTTAGTGACTCTGCTGAAGAGTGGTGACGTCATTTACATACCAACTGTTACAAACATAATACCTATATTTCGCAACTCAGTATTATACAAAGTGCATACGCAGTAATGACTCAAACGAAACGCAACGGAAATTAAATAATAAATAAATAACCCAAGACATGCCACGCTGGGCCACACAGCGCCACCTAGCCCCAAACTAAGCCGAAGCTTGTACTATGGGTACTAGACAACTGATAAACTTACTTAGATATATTTTTTTTGTAAATAAATACATATTAGGTATACATAGAAAACACCCAGACCAATACAAACAGACATGTTCATGAACACAAATGTTTGTACTGTGCGGGAATCGAACCCACGACCCTTGGCTCAGAGGGCAGAGGTCACTACCAAATGAGCCACCGAACCTGTCAAAACGAAAAAATTATTATCTTAGCATAATGAGAGTTACGAAATGGCTATCGCAGGGCATAGCTTCTCGCTCCGGTGACGCTGCTGCCCATCACCGGTCTGAGGTATTTAGCTACGCCTTCAACTGTGATGGTTATACCGCCACCAGTCGGTTGCCAGCGCCTCGTTTGTTATTCGGCAGGATGCATCACGGGCTCACTCCCTTACATCCCCCTGGACTCTCGGGTTATTTATTCATTCATTGATTTGGTATGCAATAAAAATTATCCATTTATCTTTCCCTTCAAAGAGCTTTATTTCATAAGGGATTCCATCAATGAAATGGCTTTTAGTTACGTCAAACTCACACAAAGCCGCAGTTTGACATCAGTTAAAAACTAGCCATCAATGCGGACAGGCCCGCATTGGATTAGTGCGAGGATTACAGCGGCATGTTGAGTGGCAAACAATAATAGAAATAGCTGTAGAAGCATTCGTTTCGTTAGATCCGTAAGTCAATCAGGTAGAGTCTATTTTTGAATGTCACATCATCTATTTTTTTCTTAGGACTTCAAAATGCGGGTTTGCTAGACACGGTAGAAAAGTAATTCTTACGCGGACGAAAACGACGACGACGAAGAGAGGTAGGGCATAGCGAATCTTCGCTCGAATTGAGCCGCCCGTCCGGGGAAGGACCTCCACCCTATAGAATACCGCAGTCAAATGACCTCTGGGTCGTGTTTCTGCCGGTGAGTAGGGTTTCCGGAGCTCGTGGGGGGTTAGGGTTGGGCCGGCATGGCGGTGGCAACTGACAGGTAACTGACCAGTTACTTGCACGTTGTCACAGCGACTTGGGCTTCTCTTTCGCTTTCCATCAGGTGTAAGGAAGCCATTATGTCGAGCCACTATAAAAAAAAAAAAAAAAAAAAAAAAAACGGCAATATGGCAGTTAATGAGTTTGTGTATTTTTTTATACTACTAGGGTTGATAAAATGGCTGCCGGCTCGCCTAATGTAATCGGTCACCGCAGCCCATGAAAGCCTGCAACACCAGGGCATCGCGTGTACTTGCCGCCGCTTTAGAAACCTATTTATTTTAGACTTGAAGCGCCCATACTGTATCCCTGAGAAAACTTGTGCAGGGAGCTCATTCCACAAACGCAACGTTCGCGGGAGGAAATTCCTCTGAAATCGGACCGTGCGTGATCAGTTAGGCCTCGACGTGTGAGGATGAACACCTGTCGGTGGCGTGCGGTGCGATGGCAAAATAGAGCTGTTGCATCATTTAGAATAATTCTTCAGAACATAATTGTACCGTTGTACAATCACATACGAGTACACGTATTTGATCACATTTAACAAATTTAACAGGCTCGGTGGCTCATTTGGTAGTGACCTCTGCCCTCTGAGTCAAAGGCCGTGGTTCGATTCCCGCAGAGTACAAACATTTGTGTTCATGAACATGGTCTGTTTGTATTGGTTGGGTGTTTTCTATGTATAATATGTATTTATTTACAAAAAAAAAATGTATCTAAGTAAGTTATCAGTTGTCTAGTACCCATAGTACAAGCTTCGGCTTAGTTTGGGGCTAGGTGGCGCTGTGTGGCCCAGCGTGGCATGTCTTGGGTTATTTATTTATTTATTTTCTCATCGTCATAATCATTATTTAGCCTGCAAAAGTCCACTGCATCATCATCAGCCTACACAGGTCTCCTCCATTGACATTTTTTTTTATAGTGGCTCGACATAATGGCTTCCCTACGCCGTTAGGCTGTGTGCCGTACGTTTAGCCATTTAGGCTGTGCATTGATATGTCAGTCATCAGCCAGTCAGTTTCTCCTTTTAAATATTTAGATTATAATTAATTAAGCCCTAAAACAATCCTGCAAGAAGTACAGTGCTGCATTTTAGTGCAATTTAAACGGCGACCGTACGTTCGAAGCAGCTTTGCCGCGGAGCAATATTGTTTATGTAAAATGCAGGTGCATTGCTAAACGGGATGTCGCTTTAGTAACCTCCGTATCAGACCGGCGGCTTTTCTTAGGCGTGTTTGAAATATTCTTCTTTTTTATCACAGCACAGCATAGTGGTAGAATAGGAAACATGCTAACCTTTTTTCAAAAAGACATGAATCAAGCACTTTTCGTCATCATCATTCTCCTGTCCTTATCTCACTCTAAGTGGGGTCGGCACAACATATTTTCTTCTTCTATCCTTTCATGTTGTAGGGAGGTAACTATAGAAAAGTTTTATAGCCGGTGGCCACCCTCTTTGGGATTGCTTCCGTTGGTGATAATCCCTTTACCTGTGGTTGCCAAATACAGCTCAATGTAATGTTCAGATGTTCAGGCAACAGCTGGTGTTGGGGACGCCGAAATGGCGGAAGCGCCATTCCGACGAGACGGTAGCTAACCGTCACAGACCTGGTGATCCCAGGAACAGGGGTAGCCTGGGACCACTCAAAGGTCCGTCGAAGTAGGAATGTGGTCCGTGTTCTCGGTACATCCCTAAACGCGCATACGCGCGCCTGGCGAGCTGTTTGGACAGCGCATCGCAGTACTGGAGAAGCTGTGTAGAATCATTCGTGGACCCACAGTTCTCCAGATTTGTGAAGCTGACGGGAACACCGGGGAGTTTAGTGGGATAACCTGGCTCCACACACCACCGTCTGCCCCCCTGTGGCAAATGGTGAAGGTCCGAAGGGATTCTCCTCGAAAAAAAAAAAAAAAAAAGGCAACAGCTGGTGTTTACGGCACGGGTTGACGTGCCATGATGGAAGGATTTCAACTAGAATCAAGCACTTTTATAAATCGTTATTTTAACGTTAATATAAAAAAAATACCTATTTCGTCGTCAGTCACACGCGGCGTGCCAACCGCCTGTCTGCCCGACCGCCCAGTCTCCGGATGTGTATTTTTAATCACGTACATTCATTGTCTTGCTAGTTAGTCGTTTCCAGAACTGCGCGGTACTACGTTCCAGCTAATTGAAATTGGATATTTAATGTGCGGCACAGATGTGCGGTTACCGAATTAATTAGTGGGCTAAGTGATACTGTTGTAATAAAATTTTAAATGTTACTTGTGGTTGATTGTTTAAAGTGGGAATTATTATGAGTTTTGAACTGAAGATGGTCAAGATCTTATTTATTTATTTTATTTATTTAATCTTTATTGCACAATTATAACAGTGTACAAAAGGCGGACTTAATGGATCTTATGAGTTTTGGACTGAAGATGGACAAGATCTTGGAAAGAAACGTGGACTGACTACGTTTTTTTACATTTAAGGGTCTTGGACTGAAAATGGACAAAATCTCGAATATCGTATTTTTTTTTAAACGTGCTTCGATGAATAAATATCACACAGAGACCACGATGAAGCGCGATCGCCCTACAAGAACTGATTCACTCTCGCTTTGAAAATCTGAAGATCTTAATCCTTCTGGGAACACGGACACGGCAGAGAGTTTCATAGTTTAGCCGTTCACACTATTCATAATGAAGAAGTGCAACATAATAAATATCGTGTTTTTATCTCATAGCATAGCATAGTCCATAAATAATTTTAACTTAACACCATACAAAGTTAGCCGAGACGCTCCACTTAGCATAAACATGACACCACTATACCAAACCGGTAGTACATTACAATAACGTATACCTGTAAATTTAAAACTACATACTATTGCAACAATTTATCCGTACTACGTTGAAATGTATTCATCGATAAATTGCCTCGTAGCTTCGGAAACTGCTACGACGTAGCAAGTGTGCTACGCGGAACGTTCGAAGCGGGCCATTTCATTGAAACTAGTCCACTTAAATTACGGAATGCTACGATGGATGGAAATGATTCGTAGTAACTTTTTCCGATCGGTTACGTTCAAATGAAACTTGTGTTTAGCCATGTTAGGTTTATTTTGACGACTTCATTATTAGTAGCCTTGATTTTAAACTAAGACGAACCACTAAGCGGGTCACCATCATCAGACTTAGATGTAGGCCTCCGATGGATATAAGCCTCCCCCTATGACCATCTCTCATTTTGAGAGATGAAAGGTAGCGTCATCACCCATCATATTTTCGCTCCAAGTCACTCTCACTTGCCTGCCCGTGGTGCATCCTGCCGAATTACAAACGAGGCGCTGGCAATCGACTGGTGGCGGTATAACGATCACAATTTGGAGGCGTTGCTAAATATCACACGCCGATGACGGGCAGCAGCGCTAGTAACTGCGCCCTGCGATTGCCAACCCGTCTGCCCAGTGTGGCGATTATGGGTAAAACCTACAGGTGTTTGCCCAAAGCGGCGAACAACTGGAGAGGCCTATGTCCAGCAGTGGACTGCGATAAGCTGACGATGATGTACGGTTAAAACTAAAGGTTAAAATACAGTAAAGCTAGAGCAATACGCATTAGCGGCCCAAGCGGAAGCGTAATGTACTGTCCCGCTAAGAGTGCGCGCGTGAAGTATGCGCGCTAAATGCGGGCGATAAATACAGCTGCTGCAGCCCGCATTGGCAACGGTTTGTGAGGGAACACACGGCCAGCAAGCGTGGGAAACATGTTTTTTTATTATTATTCTTTTTTTTTTATATTAGCTCGACATAATGGCTCCCTACGCCTGATGGAAAGCCAAAGAGAAGCCCAAGTCGCTGTGACAACTGGCAAATAACTGGTTAGTTACCTGTCACATTACGGATGGCTGACTGACTCTTATTACATTACGACTGGCTCGGTGGCTCAATTGGTAGTGACCTCTGCCTTCTGAGCCAAGGGTCGTGGGTTCGATCACCACACATCTATACTTATAATAAATCTGTAGAGAGGTCAATTCTGTACATTAAATATATTTTCAAAATAACTATCAGGGGATGATTAGTGATCGATACTGATGCCAAAAATGCAATCAGTAAAATTTTTGTCTGTCTGTCTGTCTGTCTGTCTGTCTGTCTGTATGTTCGTTATAGAAACAAAAACTACTCAACGGATTTTAACGAAACTTGGTACAATTATTTTTCATACTCCTGGGCAGGTTATAGGGTACTTTTCATCACGCTACTATTAATAGGAGCAGAGCAGTGAAGGGAAATGTTAAGAAAACGGGAGAAATTTTTTGAACGCGCATCTCTCAAAAACTACTGCATGAAATTGAATACGATTTTCACTAATGTATTACTAGAGGTCTAACTTAAAACTTAGGTATAGGTATAAGTATTTTATGGAAGTCCGTTATTTTTGAAACCCGATATCCAAGCGTGCGACGCCGCTGGCACAGCTAGTTACAAATATTTGTGTGCATGAACATGTCTGTTTGTATTGGTCTGGGTTTTCTATGTATAATACGTATTTATTTACAAAAAAAAATATCTAAGTAAGTTTATCAGTTGTCTAGTACCCATAGTACAAGCTTCGGCTTAGTTTGGGGCTAGATGGCGCTGTGTGGCCCAGCGTGGCATGTCTTGGGTTATTTATTTATTTCGTCGTTGAACTCTAAATCCGTATGTATCGAGAGTAATACTACAAAATTTGGATTGCACTGCGGTAATTAATGTTAAACGCTACCGGTTAGGTTTCGCCCAGGCTGGTGTTTTGTTTGGGCGCTCCGCTGAAGACGCCACTTTATTTTTGTGTGCCGTATCCTTGTTTCGGTTTATGTATTTTTCTTTTCCTGTATACCTATATATTGAACTTTTATAGGATTATGAGTGGGAAGAAATAGAATGCGCATTTGTAATTGCGTACTTACTGATGTAAAGTTTTATAAATTTTTTATCTATCTACATAAATAAAAATGGATCTTCGAAATGTATGTAATTGTACGCCCATGACTTTCGAAAGTGTAAAATATATTTTGTATTTTCGGGTATTTGTAGGTTTGACCTTCTTAAAATTTAATATAATACCTGTAACAAACTTACTTTTATTATTATCGTTCTAGTATCGTTAATACTAATGTATATATTTATAATAATAAGGCATCCAACATTGTGAGCCAACATGACAATGTAATTTCAATATCAGATAATCCCCGCTACCAGTCATTCGTACATCTCGCGAACACTCTTTCGCGCTCAGAGAGCAGACGTGTCACGCCGGGCCGCGTCACGCGGGCGTGAATAAGGCCCTTCGCACATGGAGCTACTCAAATATGACGGAATTAATCAGTAATTAGAATTACAAACTAGTTATAGACTGTATTTCGCACACGACGCTACTCACATTGCAAGGTTTCAGTCACTCCTGTTATTTCTACTACCAAATAAACACGTGCGAAAAACCTAGCAAGGGGAAATATTGGAAGCAATAAAAGTGTCGAGTGGATCGATCATCTTCGCGATGACGATGTCATTATACTATAATAATATTATCATCATAACAGACGCCGAAGGAATCGACGCAGATTTACCTATACCGATTCACCCATATATCCAAAATAATGTGAACTGCAGATTGTCAGTTGCAGCATTTCTGCACAAATTTAATATTTAAGGCTTGATCATTCATTTTTCAGTGATTTTTCACATCAAAACACAGTAAACTCGGTAACCTAGTAGCTTGGCGACCGGCACGACGAGTCGCGCGCGATCAGTTGCCAACGCGTTACTAACTGGTTAGTGACTAGTCGCGTCGTGTGCGAACCTGTATGGCAATGTATGGGCGGTGACGCTCAAAAAACTCGTTAGTAATTTGAGTTTGTGATTAGTTCCTTTTGAGTAGCTCCATGTGCGGACGGGCTAAGACCCGCTCAGACGGCGCTACACCCAGCCGCGTCGCGTGACAAACGGAGCGGTAAAGGTCACGGGTTGAGGTGTCTTAGTTAGCAAATAACGTGACAAAATATATTTTTGTACCTATTAGTTTTATTTCAGTGCCTAACGTGTATATTAAATTATTTATTGCGAGTACATCACGCGAAGACTTTTTCTCTATCAGAGAGCAGACACGCGTCACATGTCAAACGGAGCGATAAAGGTCACGGTTAAAGTGTCTTAGTTAGCAAATAGCGTGATGAAATATTTTAGTAGGTATTATGTATTATTGAAATCAACTGCTTTGTTGAACTATTTAACATTTTAAAATATTTGTGTAACGTTTATTATTCACTGGGTTATAATGAATATCGAAATCTTTATAAATCTGTCTTATTGAAAATAGAAAAAAACATAGAAACTTTTTTTGCAACCTAACTGAATGTGTCTGATCTAGATTCTTTAAATACATCATCATAATGCGTCACTCAACTTTCCACTGTAGCAGAATTGTTGGACATAATAATATCGTCCAATAGTGGAAAGTTTTCGTCCATTACGAGGTATTGCGTTTCCGTATGCATGAAACTGATAATATAAATAGGGTTTCCATCCAAGTAATATGTGCTGCTAGCTTAGCGCTAGCTGCAAGCACGCTCTAACTTTAAACAAAAACAAACCTATTGGAAACCGCTGTAAGGACCAACATGCTTTTCCAATATACAATACCGGCTACCAGTCACACATCTCCCGAACACTCTTTCCCGCTCAAAGAGCAGACGTGTCACGCCGGGCCGTATCACGCGACTCGTAAATAAGACCCGTTGAGACGGTACACTTAGCCGCGTCACGTGCTAGACGCGTGACGAGCGCAAAGAGCCGAGCGAAGAGTCACGAACTAACGTGATGGCTTTTCTAAGAAAAATAGAAATGGTATTGTAAGATGTGAATGACACGATTGTGCAATTTGCTGCCATTATAAAACATAAACTGTATTTTTTTAAGGTTGCTCCGATCCCAAAGTAAGTAGCTTAAGCACTGGTGTTATGGGTATCAGAACACCGAAGGTACCACAAATAAATACTTAAATACTAATATAAACACCCAGACACGGCACAAACACAAATGTTCATCACACGAATGTTTGACCCGGGTGGGAATCGAACCCACGACCCTTGGTTCAGAAGGCAGGTGTCACTACCAATTGAGCCACCGAGTCAGTCAGTGATGATGTTACATTTTATAAAGAAACTAGTGTGTCAAACATAGTTTTCTTATATAAATACGGCGCGATCACACGACGTCTGGAGGACATTATACGTTGGGCGTGCCGTGTCTGACACGTGACGACTGCGAGTAAGGTCGCCATGAGTTCTTAGTTTGTTAGGATAGCGTGTAGGATGGGTAGTTTAGCCTGCAAGATACAACACAGTCCTTTGGCAACCTATTTGATTCAGTTGTAGAGAACATTGCCTTTGATACAGTGCTCGCGTGTTCGATCCGCACAGCACAACATTTGTGTGTTGTGTTTGGGTGTTTTATAAAAATATTTATAAAAATGTATCTGAGTAAATTTATCAGTTGCGTAGCACCCATAGTACTACTTCAGCTTAATTTGAAACTATAGGGCGCTGTGCGGTCCTACGTGGCATGACTTGTGTTAATTTATAAGGTATTTTTAAGGTAAGTACTACTTTACTTGTTTTAAGGTATTACTTCGAAGTAATAATACCTTTAAAAAGGTAAAGTAGTACCTACCTCGTTGACAAGGAAAGGACATGGCGCAAATGGACAAATAAACAGCTCTGAAATTCACACATGAACTTGGAAAGGTGTCATCTTCCCGTATCAAAGGCTTAATAAGGTAAGTGAGTAAATTTATTTAATTTTGTATGAATATGACTGTCTCCGAACTAGGTGAACATGTGAGCTAGGAAAGTATATAGACCTCCACCTGGTTGCTGAAATTTCAGTACTTACTATTTGCTGATTCAGGAACTAGTTAAATTGAATGTAGCGATGTTGCCACATATTTTGAATTTATAGTAGTTGAACGTAATCAAATAAAAAATGTTAAAGGTTTAATTAATATTAAAACGTCCCATTACAAATGTCTCTCATGGTCACCCTACCAGCACGTGCGGAAGCAAGATAACGCGTCAAGTTTTATTGAAATAAGGCAGGTGGGGAAATGTATTATTGTGTGCCGTAACGCGGAGCTTGTTATTGCAGCGTCTTACTAGTCGGGAGTGGATCCGTGGGATCTTGTCGGGGCATTCACTGTGGCTGGGAATGCTTGTAATAGGCATTTTTGTTCCGTCGGAAATGCCTTTATACTTACCACACATTGGATTCAACATTGCGTCCAATCACTGTCCAATAATACTAATTGAATGCTTTCATTGTGTCAAAGTACCGATACACACATTGGTGCATTGGGCGCAAAACATTACTTTGGTGCAAATATCTCCAATGTGTGGCCGCGGCTTTACACGTAGGTACATCAGGGTCCAGGTACGAGCCGCCTGGGGCTCACTCCATCTAGTGGAAAATATACATTAACCCGAGTGGTCTGGCTGAAGGAGGTCCCTCCGATGCAATCGCCCAAAGAGCGGCAGCGGCTCAGGAGGACGGAATGTTGTCCTCCCGGCACTTTGCGGTGCCACTGACCACTGAGCCTCAAGACGTCGTGTGGTTGCCTTTTTCGACGCCGCTGTGGTCGTGATATAGGCTAGACTGACGGTAGGCAGAGGCCACGTGCTGATGTGTTTTAAGTTGGAAATTCATTTGAAGGCATGGGGAAATATGTTATTGTGTGCCGTAACACGCGGAGCTTGTTACTGCAGCATCTTACTAGTCGGGAGTGGATCCGGAGGATTTTGTCGGGGCATTCACTGTGACTGAGAATGCTTGTTTTATGCCACACATTTGATTCAACTTTGCGTCCAATCACTGTCCAATGCCCAATACTAACGCGGTAATGTCTTCATTGTGTCAAAGTACCGATACACACATTGGTGCATTGGGCGCAAAACGTTACGTTGGTGCAAATATCTCCAATGTGTGGTCGCCGCATTAGGCTTAACCACCGGTCGTCATAGTGTAACGTACCGATATGATTAAAAATTCGACCATCTCATCGCATCCCATGGATGTCGAGACTATGTAATATTAGGAAACAGGCAGCAGCGTTTACCTGGGGACAAATAAAAGCTACTGCGGTCACCAACACGTTTGCCAAACGTGGTCACCTAAGCAAATCCCCAAAACCAAATGACAATTATTATTAATATTATATCCCAAGACACGCCACGCTGGGCCACACAACGCCACCTAGCCCCAAACTAAGCCGAAGCTTAGACTATGGGTACTAGACAACTGATAAACTTACTTGGATACATTTTTTTTGTAAATAAATACATATTATACATAGAAAACACCGAGACCAATACAAACAGACATGTTCATGAACACAAATGTTTGTACTGTGCGGGAATCGAACCCACGACCCTTGGCTCAAAGGGCAGAGGTCACTACCAAATGAGCCATCGAGCCAGTCACACTTGCACAGCCAGACAATTGTCGTTGGTAGAGGCCTATGTCCAGCAGTGGACGTTTGCAGGCGGATGATGTTGATGATTTTCATGACATGATCATTGCTACGATAAGGGGCAGCGCAACGACAGACTATCCGTGACGCACTTTTTTTGCAATTATAATGCAGTAACGCACACTACGCGCAAAAATCTGTCGCAGATAATTATTTCATAGACTCAACGCACACGACGCACATCTTCGATCATTCTGTCGGCAGACCTAGACGCTCTTTTTAAATGTCTCAGACGCAGACTCTATCGCACAAAAGTCTGTCGTCTGCGCTGCCCCTGAGGCCAAAACAAACGTAACAAAAGAGTTTCCTTTTAACGAATACCTTACGTAAAAATTTAAAAGAAAGAAACTTCTAAGCACTCCAACGTAAATTAAATCAGATCGCTAGATAAGACAAAATTTTATCGACAGATTCCCATCGCATTCTAAAACACTGTCATCGGATATTCAATCACGCAAAAAGCACGAGGAGAAAATAAAACACAATTTCTGGCATCCTCAAGCAAAGCACTTTATAGCCGGGTTTTATAATCCGGCGCACTTATAAACAATTCAAAACGCGATTTCGTGGCCCCCCGTAAATACCGCTCGTATAACGGTGAAGTATTGAGGGTATTTTTAGGGTTCCGTAGCCAAAATGGCAAAAACGGGACCCTTATAGATTCGTCATGTCTGTCTGTCTGTCTGTCTGTCTGTCTGTCTGTCTGTCTGTCTGTCTGTCTGTCTGTCTGTCTGTCTGTCTGTCTGTCTGTCTGTCCGTCCGTATGTCACAGCCAGTTTATTCCGAAACTATAAGAGCTACATTATTGAAATTTAGTACGTAGATGTTTTCTGTTAACCGCATTAAGATTTTAAAGTAAAATCAGAAAAAAATCCAAAATTTTTGGGGTTCCCCATACATAGAACTGAAACTCAAAAATTTTTTTTTCATCAAACCCATACGTGTGGGGTATCTATGGATAGGTATTTGAAAATGATGTTGAGGTATCTTACATCATTTTTTTCTCAGATGAATAGTTTGCGCGAGAGACTCTTCCAAAGTGGTAAAATGTGTGTCCCCCCCCCCGTAACTTCTAAAATATGGGCATTATAAAACTGAAAAAAATATATGATGTGTATTACTATGTAAACTATTAACGAAATTTAGTTTGAATGAAATCTAGACAGTAGTTTTTTTTTAAACATCATAAATCAAATTACCTAATTTTATTCATTCAATCAGTGGTACGGAACCCTACGTGCGCGAGTCCGACTCGCACTTGGCCGGTTTTTACCGATACTAATCAATTTTGTGGCCTCTAAAGGCTTAGTCATACGTACTTTGGATGTGAAATTTGGATTTTCTCATTTGAAATTTTTGATTGCATATGTATTTTAGCGCTTAGTTGAATAATTTAGTTAAATTATGTGTTTTCAGTAGGTATACCGTGTTATTTTATTGTAAATTTATTGTGGCAACTGACAAGAGATTGATTTGGTTATTTGTCCTTTGTCGCAGCGACTTCTCCTCTTTTTGCTTTCTCATCATCATCAGCCTATTGCACTGCTAGACATATGCCTCCAGTTGCCTCCAGTTGTTTGCGACTTAGGGCAAACATCTGGAGGCTATACCCATAATCGTCATGCTGGGCAGGCGAATTGGCGATCGCAGGGCGAAGCTTCTCGCTCCGGTGACGCTGCTGCCCATTATCGGTCTGTTGTATTTAGCTACGCCTTCAATTGTGATGGTTATACCGCCACCAGTCGGTTGCCAGCGCTTCGCCATGGGCAGGTGAGATTAGCTAAGAGCTAAATAATAATAGGCCGCCTTACATCCCCTTTTTTAGGGTTCCGTAGCCAAAATGGCAAAAACGGGACCCTTATAGATTCGTCATGTCTGTCTGTCTGTCTGTCTGTCTGTCTGTCTGTCTGTCTGTCTGTCCGTCCGTATGTCACAGCCAATTTATTCCGAAACTATAAGAGCTACATTATTGAAATTTGGTACGTAGATGTATTCTGTGAACCGCATTAAGATTTTAAAGTAAAATCAGAAAAAAATCCAAAATTTTTGGGGTTCCCCATACATAGAACTGAAACTGAAAAATTTTTTTTTCATCAAACCTATACGTGTGGGGTATCTATGGATAGGTATTTAAAAATAATGTTGAGGTTACTAACATCATTTCTTTCTAAACTGAATAGTTTGCGCGAGAGACTCTTCCAAAGTGGTAAAATGAGTGTCCCCCCCCCCGCAACTTCTAAAATATGGGCATGATAAAACTGAAAAAAATATATCATGTGTATCACTATGAAAACTACTAACGAAATTTGGTTTGAATGAAATCTAGCCAGTAGTTTTTTTTTAAACGTCATAAATCAAATTACCTATTTTTTTCATTTAATTAACTCCAATATAATAAAACGTAAAGAAAAAAATTTATTTAGCTGTATAGTGGTACGGAACCCTACGTGCGAGAGTCCGACTCGCACTTGGCCGGTTTTTCTACCAGGAAGCAACAATGCCGTGCCAAAATTTTCAAAAGTATACACTTTTACTTTTTGTTTTTATTACATTTATTTTACTAGTACAATGTGACAGGCTTTCTGGAAATAAGCTTATACAAAAGCGTACGTTGCTGTATAGGAATGGGATCTTATAGATCTACCTCGATGACTCAATGGTATGTCCGTTGCCGCAGGGACTAAAATGACCCCACCTTTTACTTCCTTCCTACTAATATTATAAACGCGAAAGTTTGTTTGGATATATGGATGGATGTTTGTTCCACTTTCACGCAAAAACTACTGAACGGATTTTAATGAAACTTTACAGGAATATAGTTTGTACATCAGATTAACACATAGGCTATGTTTTATACGAATATTCACGCGGGCAGAGCCGCGGGCAGCAGCTAGTTTGACTATAAAATAAATTATATGGGAATCAAAAACGATTATTTTCGGAGCTCGTGGGGTAGGGGCTGAACTGGCATTGCGGTGTCAACTGACAGGTAACTGACCAGTTACTTGCCCGTTGTCACAGCGATTTGGGCTTTGCTTTCGCTTTCCATCAGGCGTAGGGAAGCCATTATGTCGAGCTACTATAAAAAAAGAGATTATAAAAGTGGCCAGTTTAACTGAACCCTAACGTGTAAGGTCGATGGGCCAGACGCACCCGCGGGTATTAGGTCAAACATACATCAGCGCGCGATAACGGATCGGCCATCGCGCCGGAGACCGCCTCGGCCTAGTACAAGAGACTACGTTCAAATCTTTTTATCGATATCGAAAGGACATACTCCAGATTTCAAACTATCAGTAATGAAAGAACATTTGTTCTTAGATAAATATTGAAGTGGGTTTTATATCCAGTTTATCAGTTCAAGTCTATTTTCATAAACGCACAACATAGGTGACGCTTTTTTATGACCTCACTCCACCTGATGGTAAGCGGTCGTGAGGTTCAAAAGTTAGGTTGACATGCATAATAGTCATAGAAAAATGATAAACCTACCGCGTTTGTCGCCCACATATTGGAGGCCCGCTATGATGCCTTTATCTTTACCCAGGGATGTTGCGTCTAAGTGTGTTTTTTACCTTACTAGTTGCCATTTTACATCCCTGTACATCTCCTTGATACGATATTATGATTTTATCCCTTAGTTTGGAACTAACGTGTGGCAAATCTTGGGTAAACTTTTTTTACCCAATTTAACCCATTGACAGCTGTTGCCGTTTGTAAGCGTCGATAACAATAGACGTTCTATTGTATCTCATTTCTCGGCGGTTACAGGATTAAAGACAACAATGTATGATTTCCATGGAAGTATTAAGTACTATTACTTCCATGATGATTTCATAAACAGGATCACAAACTTCAACCACATTTTCAAGGATTAACATTCGAGTTAATCCGATAAACATTAACACAGATAATAACGATCAAACAAACAGTGTTGTCGTTACTAATTCAGTAATTGATGTTAAATTATTCAGTTTGCTTCATTTATTTAACTGGACAAATAAAGTACTATTCGATATTAGCATTGTACTTGTTGGCTTTGAATGGATTTCATTGTTTATGAAACCGGTTGGCCTATTTGATAAATCATTTAATGGTTTATTTGGGAGAATGGTTATAGGGATGTAAGGGAGCGGCCTATCGTCTTTTTGCTCAAAGCCAACCTGACCTGCCGTGGTGCATCCTGCTGAATAACAAACGAGGCGCTGGCAACCGACTGGTGGCGGTATAACCATCACAATTGACGGCGTAGCTAAATACCACAGACCGATGGCGGGCAGTAGCGTCACCGGAGCGAAAAGCTACGCCTTGCGATCGCCAACCCGCCTGCCCAGCGTGGCGATTATGGGTATATCCTCCAGATGTTCGCCCTGTGGCGAACGACTGGAGAGGCCTATGTCCAGCAGTGGACTGTAATAGGCTGTTGATGATTGATGATAATGATGAGTTGTCTAGTGCCCATAGTACAAGCTTCTGCTTAGTTTAAGGCTAGGTGGCGATGTGTGGCCCAGCGTGGCATGTCTTGGGTTATTCATTTACTTTATTTAAGCTGGCCTGTAAGATAGCTCTAGCATGTACACAGACTGATCTGAAGTCACTTTCAACTGGGTCATCAACCTGGCTGCTATATTAATTCATTTAAATTACCTATATTTGAATATTTAATAATAGCTTACTATGCGTGGCTGAACAACGGGAATGTCATTTACAATAATGACTGTCAAATTTAAATAATATCTCGGCAAAATATGTTGAATATTTTGGCGATTTCTGGAATTCTATTTTAGGATCTGTCAGGTGTCTGCTACTATTTACGTGAATAATAATTATTGTTACTTATAATTGTCTTTAAAATTTAGGTGGCCTCTAGAAATCAATTACTTGAACCATAATTCCTGATAAGCATTTATTCTATGGGTCTATCTTAACAAAGGATTTTTGTCAAAGAATCTGAAGAGTTATTTTGGGGAGTCGATTGGTTGCCTTTGTCTTTTCAGAAAGTTAAAGTTTCTCTACCTAAATGTTGTATGCCTGAAAATTGTACCACAAGATGTCTTTGAAAATTTTCGTTCTAAATGTTTGTATTTTTGTGATATAACGTACACAAAAATACAAAAATCGTTTACGCCTCCCCGCCACCGGGGTGATAATTATTAACTATACACCTACATTGTATATCGGGATGTAAGGGAGCGGCAATTGGAGGCGTAGCTAAATACCACAGACCGATGACGGGCAGCAGCGTTACCGGAGCGAGAAGCTACGTCCTGCAATCGCTGACCCGCCTGTCCAGCGTGGCGATTATGGTTATATCCTCGACTTCACATGTTTGCCCTAAGTGGCGAACAACTGGAGAGGCCTACGCCGAGCAGTGGAATGCAATAGGCTGATGATGATGATAATACACCTGTATTGAACAAGTCCCTACATCGTCAACATGTGACATCCCGGCACCAGGTCCCCTGTCCCCTGTCCCGCACTTCGTATTCAACCCCCGACTGCCCGCGGTCAAATGAAACGCCGGTAATCCCACTATCCGTCTGGATCCCCGCTGATCGAAAGGTGTGCCTTAATCGCTCAATCGGAATTTATTTGTTTGTTTCTTGGAGATAAAACAAATTGTACCGATTGCCGGTCTGATTCCGCACCGGGATTTCTCAACACTCATTTGCTTTGCAAATCTGTTTTCAATTGGATGAGGGTTCTGGATGTCTCGGCCGGATGTTTTATTTAGATCGCGTGGTACAATGCGGTGAATTGGCGATAGAGGGGAATAAAGGACGGGGTCGCTGGAAGTTCAAACGCTTTGGGATTTTGTGATGATTCCCGAGTTTTGTGGGTACGTGGGCGTTTTTCGTATCGGGGCCTTTGCTTGTGTAATATATTTTCTTTTAATGAATGTGAGCTTATACCCAATTAAGTGATGAATACAACAAGGGGCAATGCTCCTAAGATTAACATCCTTACAAGAAGAAATATTTTCTTAGAAGAGTTTTTATGTAAGTTCGTACAAATAAAACCATTCGTCTTACATTTTAATTATATGTAAGCATTATGTAGGTATATAAAATGTATTTTTTCTTAGCCTTTATTGTCGCACTGCTGTTAAAGGTCCTAGCTTTCACCACAGCTCTTGAAAAAGGTAATATGGAAATCATATGAGTATGAATGACTTTCGCTAATGCTGTAAAAATAATCAATAACCTACCTTTACCTACCTAACCTTTCTTGCCTTGAAAACTGAAGATTTTTATAGTTAGAATTTGAAGTACTTTTTTTTACTTCGTCTTCTGCTTAACATTAGGCATTATGTAGTTATTTTAATATTAACTAATTAACTAATATTATAAAGCTGCAGAGTTTGTTTGTTTGTTTGAACGCGCTAATCTCAAGAACTACTGGTCCGAATTGAAAAATTCTTTTTGTGTTGAATTGACCATTTATCGAGGAAGGCTTTAGGCTATATAACGCAACGTTGCAACTATTAGGAGCGAAGCAATAATGGAAAATGTTAAAAAAACACGGGGGAAAAATAACTATTCCACGCGGACGAAGTCGCGAGCACAGCTAGTGGGCTTATATAGTAAAAACCTAGTACAATTGTAGTATTGACTTATAGCAAACGGTTTCAAAGTTTCGTATTGAAAATAAGGCTGTATATATATTACCTATATTTTTCGACGTCGATGTCTGACTGAATCGGTAGAAATATTTAACAATTTTCCATATAGGTAGTTCAATTTACGAACAGCAAACCGTGACCGAACCGGTGGACCGGACCGTATTGGCACGAACTAAAAGCAGCGTAAACCGCAACAATAAAATAAAGTGCGTTAATTAAATAGAATATGATACATGTATGACATTTATCTGCATTGCAGATGATGCTGCCCTTTTAATGCGTGTGCGAAGGCTGCTGGTTTAGTGAAGGTAAACAGCGGATATGTGCTTTTTTTTATTCGAAATGCGATGTCGGAAGATTGGCAAGAGTTCAAGAGAGGTAGGGCATAGCGAATCTTCGCTCGAATTGAACGGGGAAAGACTTCCACCATATAGAATACCGCGCAGCCAAATGACCTTTGTTTGAGTCGTGTTTCTGCTGGTGAATAGGGTTTCCGGAGCTTGTGGGGGGTTGTTTGCCAGCCGTCCTGCGCAAATCGTCACTCCACCTGGCCTGAGGGCGTCCTACACTATGTTTGCCGAGACGCGGTCTCCACTCCAGGACTCGTTTACCCCAACGGTTATCGTTTCTGGAGCTGATGTGGCCAGCCCACTGCCACTTCAGCTTACTGATCCGGTGAGCTATGTCGCTAACTTTGGTCGGATGCAACTACTTTTCGTAATGCCAGTGAGTCGAGTCTTCACATAGAGTTTTTACTTGAACTGTCGCTCATATCATGGGTACGAGCGCACCCCGGCGTCCAGCGCTCAGTTCCGGCTGAATCACCAACTAGCAGAGTTCTGCTAATTGCCACTGCACTTTTAATATTAACGGTCGCGGAATAACGTTTTAACCGTTATTTGGGTAACTTAATGACCGTTCATTACACGGATGGTTGGGATCTTCTGTCAATTTTTGGGAATGGTTGTTTTTATAACGGGGTAGTGCAGTTGTGGTTCCGTTTCGTCGTATGTGACAGGATATTGGTATCTACGATGCATATTTTGTTTCAGTTCTATGTATGGGGGAACCCCAAAATTTTAGATTTTTTTCTGATTTTAAAATCTTAATGCGGTTTACATTACATACGGAATACATCTACGCACCAAATTTCAATAATGTAGCTCTAATAGTTTCGGAATACACTGGCTGTGACATACGGACGGACAGACAGACAGACATGACGAATCTATAAGAGTCCCGTTTTTGCCATTTGGCTACGGAACTCTAAAAATGCTACCAATAGACACTTTTTCACACAAACAAAATTGCGGGCTAGTTTAATATAAAATACTTTTCACTAGTTCTCTCTCTTCCTGAAGGTTGTCTGGAAGACATCGCTCTCAGCAATATGACCGCCTAAATTGTACTACAATTTATGTCTAAATATTTAATTTTTTGTGCACTAAAGAATGTGTCAGTTCGGAGTAGGTCGTCTTACAATCGAATCTTACACCCATATTTACAAACGTTACTATGCGTGTCGCGAACGCACAGGTACCCAAAGATCTATAGGATTTCGGATACTGTGCGGCCGCGCGTCGCATAGTAACGTTTGTGAATATGGCCGTTAGACTTATAATAAAATTTTGTTAACACTTTTACAAATGCAGATTTGACTAGTTCTATCCACGGTTCTACCGTTGTAAATAAGACCGGGCCAGAACGAAGGGAGAGACGACAAATAAAATTTCCTTATTCTCACTATAATGCAGTATATTGTAGTGTAGTGCAGTGTTGAGTAAAGGGTGGGAAATTGCCGGGTACGCGATGCGCGAAAGTACATTTGAACTGATAAGTTAGGGCGCCATCTTTTCAATGTTCTCCGTAAATTCTTTTTTTTTTATATACTAAGGCCAAGTTGTAGGTGGCCTGCAAGATTTTGAAAATGTAAGGAGGCCTACGTACGTACAGCAGTGGATGAACCAGGACTGTTGATTGATTAGATTTGATTGCTATAGTGATTTTTGGGAGCGGTGATGAGAACTTAACAGTAAAGGTTACGTGTCCCTTTTTTATATACCCTTCACTCTCATAATCTAACAGGTCGATAGTAGAATAGTACAGTACTATCTGGTCGATACGACCAGATAGAATGACGATCGACGAACCTCTTTCATCACCAGCCTATTGCAGTCCACTGCTGGACATAGGCCTCTCCTGTTGTTCGCCACTTAGGGCAAACATCTGGAGAATATACCCATAATCGCCGAGCTGGGCAGACGGGTTAGCGATAGCAGGGTGACGCTGCTGCCCGTCATCGGTCAGTGGTATTTAGCTACGCCTTCAAATATGGTGGTTATACCGCTACCAGTCGGTTGCCAGCCTCGTTTGTTATTCGGCAGAATGCATCACAGGCCCGTGCGGTTGGGTTGAAGCGAAAATATGATAGGCCGCTTCCAACCTCTTAACGTGTGAAAAAAAAAACAAAAGACTCCAATTATTTTTTCCCACCAACAAAAGTAAACAAAAAAAGGTAGGCTTTTACACACTCCGCTTCAAAATTCGCGCGACTTTTCGCGGCCTACAAAAATTATGTCACGTCAATTATACCACGAGGGCGCTAACCGCGGGGCATTTGCGGGGCGTGACTGCCCGCTACAATAGGAGAGTGGAGGGCGTAATCGCCCTGCGAGGGCCCTTCGGCGGCCCTCAGCACCCGGCCAGCTGAGGGGACTGCGCTATTTATATTGTTCCTATTTTTCCTATGTTACGTTTGGAAAATGTATAGTACTTAACATTGAAGATTTTTTAAGTGTAAGAAGAGATGGTTTGATGACCTAGACCCTTTTTCTCCAGTTTTTCTGGCAAGAACTGGCTAAAAATCACGATGAATGAAGAAGGCTGGGGAAGATCTTTGCCCAGCATTAAGTCAACAGAGGTAGGACGGTAGGGCATAGCGAATCTGCGCTCGAATTGAGCTGCCTGTCCGGGGAAGGAGGTCCACCCTCTAGAATACCGCAGCCAAATAACCTCCGGGTCGTGTTTCTTTAGGGGCAGCGCAGACACAGACTATCTGTGACGCACTTTTTAGTCTATGAAAATAGAACCTATGCAATTATATGCAGTAACGCACACGACGCTCAAAAATCTGTCGCGGATATTTCACAGACTCAACGCACACGACGCACATCTTCGATACTTCTGTCGGCTGATCTAGACGCTCTTTTTAAATGTCTCAGACGCAGACTATCGTACAAAAAGTGTGCCGTCTGCGCTGCACCTTATAGTCTTCCTCAGCCTTAGTTGTCTTATACAATACCTACGGAATGAGATAGGGTCCTATTCTAATTCCGGAAACCACACGCTAATTATTACATACGCAAAATGCAATCATAGCGACCACATAACCATCGCATCTGAAAATTTAGATCCTCCAAATCCCACTTAGTTAGCTAGATTCCAATATGGCTAAATTCGTACCTAATCAGCACACAAAGACCCGGCGAGTTCATTTGCTGAACAAAAGAACTCCAAATCAGATAAGCTCTGCAACAAACTCGGCTCCGGTATAACGAGGCTGCAATCGCATAAGCGTTTCCGGATCCGGCAATGAGATATCGTAATGTGGCGTTCCGGATCGTGTTTTGGGTCACGTGACCGTAAATAATTGTTTTTGAGTTCTGGATAGCGTTTGGTTTTCGAAGAGCTGAGAGATTGTGCGATTTAGGTGCCATAGCATAATTGTCAGATCAAAATGTATTATCATGTGAAGTTGGCATTGATAATTATAATAGGGTAGGTAGATGACTATGTCAATTTTCCATGTTATTTGTTAGCTTTCAGAAAGAACCATTAAAAACGGGACTTAGTTGAGAAATCACAACAAAATTATTTTGCAAAATGAAAGTGCTATAATAGGCCTTTAAAGTTTACCAGGAAAGTCCATTTCAAATGTTTGAGAGAGTGATGGTGCTCTGTAACACAGGCTTATAGCTTAGCTCAGACACCAGTCTCTCACAATCCATGTAATTTTGCATCAACTTCCGAGGCACACAAAACCTGACCTCCGGACTGTGTCAGTGGTCGTGGAATTGTCGGTGAGTAGAGTGTCCGGAGTTCGTGAGGTGTCGTCGATAGGTCTTGGAGGTAAATGAAATGGACTGTAATTTTGATAGGCGCTGGTTTATTACGAGTATAATCCCGAAGACACAACTGACAACGTGGTGGTGAGATATTGAGGGCGGTTGGAGGATTCCCGATCGAGATTGGTGCGCGGTAGCCGTCTGGATATAGTGAGTGTGTAGGGACGACTGTGTTATGACTGCGCGCGCGCCGACGTCAGGACCTTCCGCCCGCGCGTCTTCTCCCGTGCGTTGACCGCACGGGATAAGTGCTGCATCATCAGCCCGGGGTTAGGGTTGGGTAGGCAATTGACATCGTATGCCATCTGAGCCTCTTCTTCCTGCCCCGAGTGGTGAGTACGGGGGCGCGATCCACTCATAGGGTCGTAACGGTGTGGTGGGTGCAGCCACGCCGTTGCACGAGGTTCGCCCGGGGGGCACTCTATTGCTCCCCGGATCCGGGGGTAGGGACATCTGCACTCCCCGGATCAGGAGTGCCGGCTGCTTATCATCTGCGGCTGGCCAGGGCAGGCAGAGATGTGGCCGTATGCTTCGGTCGGCGCTACCCCCCTTTTTTTTTTTTGTGTTACCGGGGAAAATGCATTTAGGCATTCCCGCTGCCTGGGAGAGCAGCGGGATATGTGGGACTCATCCCGCCTCGAAGATGGAAGTGAGGCAGGAAATACCCACTAAAAACCCCGGCCCCTTCGTCATGCGCCTTAAAGGTGGTGTCGAGGGTCCTATGTATAAGTCCACCAAGACATCACCGACGCAGCCTGGTCAGGACAGGCTCCAACAGGCTCCCCCTCTAGGGGGGAGTCATGGGAGTGGTCCGAAGGGTGAGCCCACTCCCATCCGACGAAGACGGGGGTCCGTGCAATGCCGGCGGCGGTGCCCCCGCACCACCTACCGGCTCGACCCCGTCAGGCGGCAAAAATGTGCGATAGATTCGCCGAGTCCGGCCACCTCTGCGACGGCGGAGCGCAGGAGCGGAAGGGTCATCCTCCCGTTCTCGCTCCGCGGCCTCCTTCTGGGACATGACAGTCTCGCAGAAGGAGGACACAGCTACCCACGCTGGGCGGCTCCCCACCATGGCCGAAACGACGGTGGAGAGCGAAACAACGGGCCCTATTGTGCCGGCCAGAACGGCTCGTTGCGCGGCCCATGCGGAGCACTCGCGGTGCTACCCCCCTGTGTAGCCAGTGGGCAGCAAGTTGCAGGGACACTGCAACTTGCTGCCCACTGGCGACACAGGGGGGTTTAGTGGGTATGCCCTCCCATTTTGGGAGGTGTGCTTCCCACACACCATGTCGCCTCCCCCCGCAGGCGGCATGAAGGTGTCAAATGTATTCCCCTTTAGAAAAAAAAATGGGTAGGCAACTGACAGGGAACTGACCAGTTCGCTTTCCATCAGGCGTATGTCGTGCTACTATGTATAAAAAAACACATAAAACAGCATTTAGCTATGATGATGCAACGCTTATAAGCTCTGTAGAGGCGCAGACAGAGTGTTGCGTCTCTGACCCGACTGGGTCATGCTTGTATTACCGTGTGTTTAACGCGGGCGGCAGGTGCGGTGTGATTTACGCTGCGATTTGTCAGCGCGCCAAGCCGCACGGTCGGACCCGCCCGACTACACAGTTTGGGTTCGACAATAAGCTACTTACATGCATGATGCACACAATGTTTGTTGAATGGAAAAAGTAGTTTATACTACACACGTGGTGTTTCGAGGTGGTGAGAAACGTATCCAAAATAATTTAATAATTATTTGAACGGATTTTGACGAAACTTGGTACAATTAATCTTCATACTCCTGGGCAGGTTATAGGTAGTATACTTTTATCACGCTACAATCAAAAGGAGTAGAGCAGTGACGGGAAGTGTTGGGAAAACGGAAGAATTTTTTATCTGTATGTTTGATCGCACATCATGCGAAAACTACTTCATGGAATTGAATGCGGTTTTTACCAATGTATTGCTAGAGGTCTAACTTAACCTTTAGGTACCATTTTATGGAAGTCCGTTATTTTTGAAACCCGATATCCACGCGTGCGACGCCGCCGGCACAGCTAGTTTATTAATATACTTATAAATATAAGCCAGTTAATACCAAACCACGACTATTGTCCGCGATTTTGCATAGCCATTAATAATGTTCGCCAAAACATTTCACGACAAAGCGTCTAATAAACGAACACGGCCGTTTGGCGATCGCGCTCGTAATTACGAGCCGGACAATGGCCGTGAGACCTATAGTTGGTCCGGTCCATTAGTTTATCTTCTTTCTGACAGTTCGAAATTAGCGGTGCCCTCATTGAGTTTGTAATATTCAACATCAGGCTAGTCAACTGGTAGACATAGGGATGTAAGGGAGCGACCTATCATCTTTTCGCTTCAAGCCAACCTCACCTGCCCGTGGTGCATCCTGCCGAACAACAAACGAGGCTCTGGCAAAGCGACTGGTGGCATAATATTATTTAGTAATTAAACACAGCCTAGTTAGATCCTATATTAGACCATATACATGCTCGTACATGCAGGTTAGATGTTAGGTAAACCCTATTAGTAGATGTACTGTATCATGCATTAGAAGCCAAATTAGACAGTAAGCTTAACTAGCGGTGATATATCTGCAGCATTATCTGTAGATGTCAGCTGTTAAGCCTATTTAGAAGCTAAGAAGTCGAACTTGATATCTGCCTGGTGTTGCCAACGGCTATAGGTGTTCGACTTTCTGTCTGTCATCATCATCATCAGCCTATTGCAGTCCACTGCTGGACATAGGCCTCTCCAGTTATTCGCCACCTAGGGCAAACTTCTGGAGGATATACCCATAATCGCCACGCTGGGCAGGCGGGTTGGCGATCGCAGGGCGTAGCTTCTCACTCCGGTGACGCTGCTGCCCGTCATCGGCCTGTGGTAATTAGCTACGCCTTCTATTGTGATGGTTTTACCGCCACCAGTCGGTTTGCCAAAGCCTCGTTTGTTGTTCGGCAGGATGCACCACGGGCAGGTGAGGATGGCTTGGAGCGAAAAGGTGATAGACCGCTCCCTTACATCCCCAGTTAAGATCACTTAACTTCAAAGTTCATCAGTTAAATTCCAAGTTACCACCTCTTCTCTTCCCGTGGTCATCGTGAGAGTCGATTAAGGGGCTTCTTGTAATTTGAACATAGTTTATTCGCTGAGCTGGCGCGATGGCGGCAACTATTACTTGGAGAAATAGTCGTGAAATGATGTTTGTTACTTTTCTGGGTTAGGCGCTGTATAGCCAGAGCCATACTACATGCCAGCGTAGCGGTGGCAACAGACGAGTGATGATTTAGTCATTTTCCCGTTGCCATAGTGCCTTAGGCTTTTGGCAACTTGGCATTCTGCCAAAGTGACTACTGCTCAATTGAAAATATAAAGTTAATTAACTTACGAATCAAAAGAACTTCTTACGTTAAAAGCTCCAAGCAAGTTAAAGCTTCGTGCAGCTCCCAATTAGCAGTGCAGCCTGTAAAACCAACGTTCGCAACAAATCGCACATAATGTATGCGTGGAGGACGATTCGTATTTTCCATAAAACAAACCGTTTCCCGTGGGATTAGCCCGGTGATTAATTACAGCAACACCCGCTATATATCTAGCAACTATTACAGGGTGTTCGCTCGTAATGGGTGGAAGGTAATGTAGGGCACGCGTTTTCTCTCTATATTTGTGACTAGCTTCTGCTCGTGACTTTGTCTGGGCAAAATTAATGATTCGAGTAGGTACGCTTTATGTTATCTAAATGTTTAAGATATCACAATTCATGTAGACATTTTTGTAACTTTTAACTTGTGGACTAGCAGTATCGAAGCGTCCTCGTTTCGGATCTTATAACATACTGTTCGAACGCACTGATTCAAGTCTTTCATCTTTAGGCTTTTATTATTAAGAGAGGTAGGGCATAGTAGTAGTATAGAATCTTCGCTCGGAAGGAGCGGCCCGTCCGGGGAAGGACCTCCACCCTATAAAATACCACAGCCAAATGACCTCCGGGTCGTGTTTCTGCCGGTGAGTAGGGTTTCCGTAGCTCGTGGGGGGTTAGGGTTGGGCCGACATGGCGGTGGCACCTGACAGGTAACTGACCAGTTACTTGCCCGTTGTTAGAGTGACTTGGGCTTCTCTTTCGCTTTCCATCAGGCGTAGAGAAGCTATTATGTTGAGCTACTATAAAAAAAGCAAGGTGGCGAACATTAGGAGAGGCCTATGTCAAGTAGTGGACTGACACGGGCTGATGATGATGCTGACTATAAAAAAAAAGTAGGGACAATCTCTTTACAACTTAATGTTTTGCCGGGATGTTAGGACCCAATTGCATGCAACGTGCCAGGTATCGCCGGGGAAGCATGTCACATACGTCACATCCAAGACGTTGCTTAGCAACGTCATTGTTGATATTTTATGTGTGTTAACGCTGGGCTGGTGGGTCGGCGTTCGCCAACGTGACGCTGCTGCTATTTAGCTACGCCTTTAATCGTAATGGCTACACTGCTAGTCGGTTGCCAGGACCTCGTTTGTTATTCGGCAGTATGCATCACTTGCTAGTGATGCATACTGCCGAATAACAAACGAGGGTGGCTTAAAGCGAAAAGATGATAGGTAGCTCCCTCATATCTGGTATTGTACAGCGTGTATCAAAAATTAGCACTAATACTTAAGGGTCATGTAAGAAAGCATAATGAACGCATTATGAGCTTTTTTCCGCTCAACGAGCGCTTTCAATCTTTGAGCGTAGGTACCATATACATAGATAGCAGCTATACGTGGTCGCTCGCACTAGCCAGCACAACACGAGTCACGCCGCGTGTTGACGCGCACACGAGGCAGCGGCTAATTCGGCGATTAATCACGCGACCGCGGCCCGCGCCGCGTGCACAGCGCTGCATCATAAACAACGCTCGCTTACAGCCCACGACGCGACTTGGGCCTTGCTATTACTGTGTATTATAACTTAAGACATAGGTACCACGCTGGGCCACACATCGCCATCTAGCCCCAAACTAAGCAGAAGCTTGTTGACGTGCACATTACTGGAGCTAAACGTAATGTAAGGGATGGGATGAACTAAGGGAGGGACCACCCATAATACTCAGGCTGGGCTGGTGGGTCGGTGTTCGCCAACGTAACGCTGCTAGTATTTACGCCTTCAATCGTAATCTTTGCGCGCAGGTAACATATACATATATAGCTATACGTGGTCGCTCGCACTAGCCAGCACAACACGAGTCACGCCGCGTGTTGACGCGCACACGAGGCGGCTAATTCGGCGATTAATCACGCGACCGCGGGCCGCGCCGCGTGCACTGCGCTGCATCATAAACAACGCTCGCTTACAGCCCACGACGCGACTTGGGCCCGTGCTATTACTGTGTATTATAACTTAGGACATGCCACGCTGGGCCACACATCGCCATTTGCCTCAAACTAAGCAGAAGCTTGTACAACGGGTATTAGACAACTGATAAACTTACTTTTTTGTACATAAATACAACTATAACTAGACTATTGGTTGTGCCTTCATCTGGTTAATATCGTATTCAATTGAATGGCTAGCACGTTCATTGAATGACTACATTTAATTGAATGCCTAAAGGACAAACTCGTCAAGTTATTTCATGAAACATTTAACGTCTTAACCAAACGTGATTTTAGCATAGTCTTTGCGTGGGAAAAGCCGACTATGTATGTTTAGTTTTTACTAGTCTATCTAGTTGTTGTATACAGACAGTCTTTCCGAGCAGCTACGATTTGGGAGCCTTCAAGAAACGAGCGTACTCCTATTTAATACTTTGACTGTCGAGAAACTAGACACAATAGAAAAACTATTGTTTGTCGGTCACCGGTGACCGTCATGGCACTCAACGTGTTAAAAGGCCGGCAGCGACCCCAAAACTCGATTTAAGTTGGGTGTCCATGGGCGGCGTCGACTGCTTACCATCAGGCATCACGTTTGCTCGTCTGCCGCCTCTTGCATAAAAAAAAAGTAAAACATTATACCATCTGTCATTTTACATAGCAAACACCCACAGATTAGCAAACACCCTATCCAATACAAACAGACATGTTCATGCACATAAATATATATAGGTACTATGCGGGACTCGAACCCACTACCTAAAATGCAGAAACCAAACCGACAAACTATCATTTACGATACATTAATTTTGTAAAAGTGATATTGTACTCTACCTGTCCGTGTCACAACCAGCCATAGTCTCCCCTACCGGCCTAACAAGAAAAATACCATATCTAAAATGAATCGCAAGGTATAAATGCCCGAACATAAATTGTACAGGACCTTCATTTTTCAGTACACACATGCATAGTTCGCTCTGGAAATATTAGTAGGAAAAATGTTGGGCGCTATTTATCTTGGTGTCGTTGCCCGCGGGAACCGGGAATTATGTCCAGGACTTCGTAAGATATTAATTTAATTAAGCTTTTGTTATTATCTTTTCGTTTCCGTTGACCGGTGTCATTACCGATGGTTTCCACTGAAAGCCAGCGTTATAGCAAAGGTTTGCTGTAACATAGCTGAGTGGACGCCATTTTGGTTGCATTATGAAAAGGTGCATTTTTCCTTTTATGTTTTACTTACCAATAGTTGTATTTTATGTTTTGTTGTTTATTATTTGCTGTGGCAACTGGCTGTTGTTGTGTGACTGTGGTTGCCGCAGTGAATTGGGCTTCTCTTTCACTTGTTATTAGGCGAGTGAAGCCACTTTTCTAAGCACAATGTTTTTAAAAATAAAAAAAATTATCCATAATCGCCACGCTGGGCAGGCGGTTTGGCAATCGTAGGGCATAACTCCTCGCTCTGGTGACGCTGGTGCCCGTCATCGGCTTGTGGTATTCAGCCATGCTTTCAATCATGATGGTTATACCACCACCTGTGGTTGCCACAGCCTCGACAGAAAGCTGCATAACAACCGAATAGACATGATATAATTTAAAGTCTATTTAGATCACCAACTTTATGTTAACTCTACTGGACAGGGCGAATTTCTGGTAATTCCTTAAGATGTTAATTAAAACAGACGTGCTAAGCATTCCTTAAAAATAGTTTCCATCTCAACCTAACTGAGCGAGGCATACCTAAACAGAAGGTAATTAATTTAAGTGAAGAAAGTTGCCTAATTGCGTATTAACCCATTACCGCCCACCGTACACAAGCAGGTACACCAATAAAAATTGCGATAGTTTTTGTAATTGGCAAGAAATCGATTAAAAACTACTTTGACGGTAAAGACATAAGTACAGGTAAATAATTTAGATAAAATTTAACAAGTTGATATTTCTAATTTGTGAGGGTAAGTGGCTATTTATTCAGGGTTAAATTGAGAGCGCGAACTGGTAAGTAATTTAGTTATTATTTTTAAGTTAATAATGATCATACATAACAAAACTTTTCTAAAACAATAGTTGATATACTATTTTATCTAATAAGTAACTAAAACCCAATGTAAAGTATTTAATTTACAAAAAAAATATGTTTTTCTTCTACTGTACCTGAGCAGGTACAATGGGCAGATGTATATTATTATTTATTTTTATTTCAGGTATAAGTATTTCATCAAAATGACCCGCAGACTAAGCTTTTCAGTATAAAAACATTATATTCAATGAGGGTTTCCTGAAAAAATTAAATCTACCAGATTCCACCACATAGGCAGCAGCCGTCCAGTAGGTTCGAATGTAACGTAATTTGTTCATTTTGTCATGGCACTGACATTTACATGGCAACTGACCAATCACATGATAGCCGGACCGCAAGGCTACATGACACCATCTATCGGATATTTCATTTTGAAACACCCTCATTAGAAGAGGCAGTTAATTATGTCATTGCTGCAGAAGATAATGATATTGATTACTACTTTCCAATTGTGCCACTAGAATGTCATACAATAATTAACGAAGAGGTGGGTTCCAAAGATGATCTTGTGACACAGGTACTGCTGAGGGATGTTTCAGGGACTGTAGAAGTAGTACAATGTGGAAGAGAACTCTCGGACGGTGATAGCAGTGATTATGAGCCGTTATCGACATTTACGTCGACTTTCCCGATAAAAACCCCTTCGAATGTCTGGCTTCAGTCACAGATAACCCTGTTTGGCTAAAAACCTTACCAATTAACTCTATGACGCATAATATAAGTAATGCCATTGAAGTATGGTTGAATAAATCTGTATACTGATATAAAAGGATGCATGCTAATGATGCTCTTCGAGTAGCTTTTCGACAAGCAAGCTTGCGATTTGATAGTCGAACAGAGTCTTTTGTATGCAGGTCAAAATAATAGGCATGATATGGTAGTTTCGGATGTTTGGCGTTTGTATACTATTTCTTGAAAGAAAAAAGATTCTGCATTTATGGACCAGTTGTCGATACGAAGCATCGCTCGGGCTTAGTGTCGAACAAAACCTTCAGGAAACCGTTCTTCATCGAGCTAGGAAGTGGATATTGATCGTTAAAATAATGGCCATGGCCCGAAAGGACCACAAATCCACTAAGATGCGTCATATGCCCCAATAATGTGCGTTGGAGTTGTCAAAAATACTCAAAAGCCCTTTGTGTGGTAAAACCAAGTTTCGGCATATTTCACACTTGATCTGCCCATTGTACACGCTTGGGTACACCCCTATAACTTGCTGAAAAAAACTTTTTTCAGATTTTTTTAAATTGTATCCTTCTTATTTGATGTCTTTTATTACATAAATAAAGCAAAAACTTTAAAAATATTCTTAGTTTTATTTTGGGCGTTAATGGGTTAAGATAGCTCTCATTCCACGTTGATATATTTTGGAGTAGCGAGTATAATGCTCGCGTAAACTAATTACAGTTCTGATGGGGTTATGAATTATATAGTGCAGGTGTCGTTCCTTACATAGTTGCTCATTTAACAGGAAGAATAGGGATGTTTTGGGGGTCAAAATATTTACATTATATTTAGTCTGTATTTTAGATCATAAAAATATATTGGAAACGTATTTTTCATTTTTTCATTCAAATAAAAAATAGCAATACAAGGCATCAAAAGTTAGAAGTGGAAGTCTTTGACGTCACTCCGTCCCGTAAAATGCCACACCGACTGACGTCACGCGTAATATCAACGGGCTATAACTTTGCGTTTTAAGCCGGCGGTCGTGGGTTCGATCCCCGTAAAGTACAAACATTTGTGTGCATGAACATGTCTGCTTGTATTGGTTTTGTTATTAAGTATACTCGTAATATGTATTTATTAGCAAAAAAATATATCAGTGAACAAACATTACTTATATTTTGTTGTTTCCAATTATCTAATTGTGACTCCAAGAATTAATTAAACAAAACATTTTTGTTGTACAAGTTAAAAATCCCCCAATTAAAGAAGTTTTTAAGGAGAAGTAATTTTAATTGATCAAGTTTGTTCGCTTACGTATTTGGACGACTTTAATCAAAGTTTACGAGTCGGTATTAGGACAGTTGTTTGTTGTCAAAATCTAAAGGTTATCTTCGAAATGTAACGAAGTTTTGTCATCTTACATCACGTTGTCTATGGGAATCGGTGGTATACGTAAAATTTCATTCTCCGTACTACACACTTTTTTGTCGTAGTCCGGTTTAGTCTTCTGACGACCTGAAGACCAAACCGGAGTACGAGACAGACCCTTGGGTCGAACGTGACAACATTATCACTCTCGCGTTGGCATGTATTAGGCGGTTTGAGTCGATGGCAATTTACACAATTTTTTTTTCTAAATGACTAATAATGTTTGCACTAAATTGCTTTTTAACATAATTCGACCAGATACAACCGAATGTAGAAAAAGTATCCCTAATTGGTGAAAAATGCGCGAAGCGAACAACACCCCAAGTCGTAAACTCGCAGAAAAAATGGTGTTCGATTTTTAAAAATCAACGCTGAACTTACACCGTGCACCCGCACAGTGGGACGAACTTAAAAAGGCCGGACAAAAACGCCGCTCGGTTTAACTGCCAATATCACTGTCATTTGTCTCTAGCCGGCTACGAGTTGCATAGAAATGTTCTACACTCCAAATATTGGAAAATCACCCCTATTCTCTACTTTACAAGGTTCTCTTTAAGTATTAATAGCGGCACAACAGCGTGGGTTCACAAATAACTGGCTCTCATAGTGACATGTTCGTTTTGAGAGCGCTTCGCTTTATGCCTCTAATTGCGTTAGGCACTAAAATATTTTTGAGTGTCCATTTTGAAGTTTTCGATTTATAAACGGTTTAGGTCGTATCTGAAAAACAATGCGAAAGCTCTAAATGAAATATGGGTCAGAGCGGATATTCCATATTAGTTTTTTGTTACTCTAACTAACTTTCCTCGCTAATGTGTGTTCAATTCAACAAATGAACTGCAGGTTGGAAAGTATTTATAAATGTGTTACCTACTGTTGAGTTCGTATTTAATGTTTTTTTAGATTTGTAATGGATAGAAAAGGATGAGCATTTTTATTTCTGATGCTACTTTTGGCTTCCCAATGGCTGCTTTTTAATGGTTATGATTAAATTCTCGGTTGATCAGTGAAAGTTCGTGTCGACCTGGCTGGATTTCGTGATTTTTCGTACCTGTTTTTGTGACGATCTGGTCCATTAATTAAGGATTGGAAGGCTCTTTCTTTAGACAGAGAACTGTGGAAATGTTTAAAGGGACAGCATATGTCGATAAAGAAAAGATAAGAAAATTCTTATGTTTCACAACATTCTTTCTTCTTCATCAAGTGTATTCTTGTGTTGACTTAAGTGGTTGTTGTCAAGCTTGATCTTAATATATTACGTATTTAACGTGTGAACATTTAATCTAATAATTATGTATTCTAATAATTATCTATATAGACTTCTTATACTTATATTATTTATGTAAGTATCATTTATAATATTATGTGTGTATTTTTATTTATATTACATATACATATACATTTTTGTTATTATCATTATTGAATTTATTTATACCTATAACCTAAGATTTTAGAAAATCTAATTCAGTTGATAGCTCACCTAACCTCTTCTCTGTAACTATCCTCTACCCTAAGGTTGTCTGGAAGAGATCGCTTATAACGATAAGGCCGCCTATATTGTACAGCATAATGTCTACTATACATAGTTTTAAGTCAATTGTTTGGTGTGCAATAAAGAATATCTTATTTTATCTTAACATTAATAAAACTAAGATTACAATTTACTTAGTATTTAAAATTAAATAGAGTAATATTTATAATTTATAATAACGTACGAACTCGTTTATCTGTATCATGTTTTGGTAGAAAAGTAAATAAAACCTTGCCATTCGGTTACAGTTCGAGGATTCGGTAAAAATTCATGGCCCAATAAGTAAAATACAACCAAAATATATTTCAGTTGCTGCGTCCGACCTAAAATCACAGCTATCTTTTATTGCTATACGTCCTTTACGCTCTCTTTTTGGTACAAACAGATGGAAAATTTTCTCTCCAATGGGCACAATCATAACAAAAACCGTTTACACTTGTCCCATCCAGCCGTCATCGTCACGTTGCAAACATTTGAATTTCGAACAGCGTTGCCGGCCATTTTGTTTTTGCTCGTTTTTTTTTCAATCCGCCCACTGTGCAGTGTTTGTCGCCTATTTCACTCTAAAACCGCGAAATGAAAGTGCGAACGAATGATTGGCGTACTGGCCAAATAGTGGTATCTGACAAAAAAAATGTGACATTTGTGAAACTGTGCGGGAGGGCAAACAGTCGAGGCAAATAGTGACGGGGAAACGTTGGGCCGAATAGTAAATCTGGCAGATTAGTTTGCATTGAGAAAGAGTTTTAATCAATGGCCATGTCAGTGACAACTGACAGGTGATTGATCTGGATATCTGTCCGTTGTCGCAGCAGCTTGGTTTTCTCTTTCGTTTCCTATATTTTATTTCATACTAGCTGTGCCGGCGGCGTCGCACGCGTTGATATTGGGTTTCGCAAAATAACGGAATTCCATAAAATGGTACCTATATTTGTAAGTTAAACCTCTAGCAATACATTGGCGAAAACCGCATTTAATTCCATGCAGTATAGATCCCGTAAAGAAATTAATGCTGAGTCCATGACTTCGTTTGAGCATTCATACAAAATTGAATATCCAAATTTTCCTCAGCTCAATTTCAGCCAGCGCTGCAGTGTCTGTCTCCAATAATTCTCAATTAAGATAATAACGTCGAGATTCGATAAGACGCAGCGCTGCACAATATGCCTAGATCTAATTAGATCTGCCCCACTTGTGAATCAGCTGCCGTAATTAATCGGGAATCTTAATATCCTTTCCGAAATGTTCTTGTGAATTTAGTGTTCTAGTAATAATAATATGAGGCCTATTGTTTGTGTTGTATGTGTGTTAGAATTGTTTGAGTTCAATGTCGAGTACTGCGATAGTGTTTCAAATGTTTTAAAAAGAGTAACTACCGAGTTTCTTGCCGTTTCTTCTCGGTAGAAATCTACTTTCCGAACACGGCGGTAGCTTCTTTTAAATTGCCTTTATTCACATTTTTACATTATTTTTTACACTTGACGATTCATTAGTGATTATTTTAATTCTATGTGAATAAAGGTATTTTTGATTTTGATTGATTTTGATTTGTGGGATCTTTATATTAATCATCATCATTACAGTCTCAGCCTATTACATAGTGCACTGCTTGTACATAAACCTCTCCAGTTGTTCACCATCATCATCAGCCCACATCAGTCCACTGCTGGACATAGGCCTGTCCCAAAGTTCGCCACTGTGCTCGATTTTGGGCCTCTCGCATCAAGCGTCACTCCACCTGGCCTGAGAGCATCCTACACTACGTTGGCTGAGACGCGGTCTCCACTCCAGAACTCGTTTACCTAACGGTTATCGGTTCACCATTTTGGTCAAACATCCGTGCTGGGCAGGTGAGTTGGCGATCGCAACACGTAGCTTCTCGCTATTTTGACGTTATCGTTTGTTATTTGGCAGAGTTCACAGTTTAAGGTGAGGTTAGCGTAGAACGAAAAGATAAATAATGGGTCGCCCCCTTAGATCCCATACTATATTAAAAAGTATATTGCAGCAAAGAGACTATTTCATGAAAATTTAAATCCACAACACGCAACGCGAAATTGTAGACACGTTTTATGTTACTTGAGAACTGTGCAAATTGCACCCAAGTCACTGCATGCAGGAGTGCCCCTGTCATACTAATTAAGCGTATTGCCCAGTGGGGCATAAACGGAGGTCTTAGCCAAAACTTTCCGCATAAACAAAACCTCAAAAGTGAAAGTAAGTATCGTAACTTTAAAATGCAACACCCTTCCGTTCGTTAGCGCGGAATACAGAAGTATAGCTAGATAGAACGGACATCGAATTCGTGATTTTGAAAATATAAGCATCAGAAAATATCACACAAATTACTCCGATCCAAAAGTACGTAAGTAGCTTAAGCACTTGTGACTTGCCGTTTTACAATCATTTATTTTTAATTTAATACATACACCAAACTTTTTCAAAAATAGTTGCCTTAAAACTATGTAAAGTAAGTAAGTCGTTAAGTACTTTGTTACAAAAAGTATCTAAATAAGCTTATCAATCAGTTGCCTAGTTCCCATAGTATAAATTTTGGCTTTATTTGGAACTAGATGACGATGCAGTTGTGAGGCTCAACGTGTTATTATATTTTATGTCTTCGGTTAATTAGTTATGTTTAGTAAAATTTAGGTGATCTTATCTGTATAACCGATCTCTGCTAGACAACTTTGAAGCAACTAGATAACTTTACCTCAGGGGATAGTTAATAGAAGAAGTGAGGTTGCGGTGCCATACCATCATGATTTCGATCTGAATAATTCACAATAGAGCAAGATTGTGCCGACTGTTTACCGCACACAAGGCAGTTCTATCCCTGATACATTTCTGTGGCGAAACTGCTAACAAGGCGGTTGCAAATGAACACCCCGTATCTTCGACACTGTGCCAAATCGACCAAGTTTTTAACGAGAAAACAACAATTTCTTAACTTATCCCAATTCCAGCCGACATACTAACAAGCGCCAATACTAACAATTTGAACACTGGTGAAATACTTGAGCTAAATGTTCGAAACATTCCTGAACTGTGGCGATGACCGGGCGTATTACGACACGGTACCACGGCCCGACCAAACGAGCAGACATTTGTAACTAATTACGACTTTTTCTTTTTTATGTTGTGTTTTACAGCGCTGCTGAGAGCCCCTCAAGATAATGTGCCGCGTTTATTGGCTGCGGAACGGTCTAGAGATAATTTTGGGGGAAACTGCCTAGACTTACGTTGGTACACGTGAGGTGATGTTGGGAAGGAATTCTTATTTTGTTTTACTATGTGTGTCGCTCAAATATCATCATCATCAACCTGCAAACGTCTGCTGGACATGGGCTTCCCCCAATGACAATTGTCTTTTGGGAGACTTGCCTCACACTTGGCAGGCGGGTTGATGAATGCAGTAGTTTTTTTTACAGTGGCTCGACATAATGGCTTCCCTACGCCTGATGGAAAGCGAAAGAGAAGCCCAAGTCGCTGTGACAACGGGCAAGTAACTGGTCAGTTACCTGTCAGTTGCCACCGCCATGCCGGCCCAACCCTAACCCCCCACGAGCTCCGGAAACCCTACTCACCGGCAGAAACACGACCCACCCCCTACTTTGGGATCGGAGCAATGTATGTGATGTTGTCTGATATTTATTTTATTTATTTATTTATTATTCTTTATTGCAAACCATACAAAATGACTTGTAACTATCTATATAATAGACAGTTGTTGTACAATATAGGCCGCCTTATCGGTATAAGTGATCTCTTCCAGACAACATCAGGGTAGAGGACAGTTAAAAAGAAAGTCCCAAATAACACGTCTCCATGCAAACTCACCAACTGACAATCCAGATTGTTACCAAAAGTCGCAGCTTAAAATATCTTGACGCAAAGATGGCGTACCAATTTTAATATTTCAAAGAACTAACCGTGCAACGCGAACTGTTTTATTTAAAATTCGTCCCGAACGGTAATTGTTCAGTCGTGTAATTGCCGTGGAGCCATCTGCCACTATTTGCCGGTAGTAACTTGATTCATCCCGAGCGCAAGGCGAAAATCTTCGCGGATGAAAATAATTTCTGCGAAAGCTACGGAGATGAAATTAAATTTTTAGTTGAGTTTGTGAATGAATTTTGAGTAAGTAATTTGGAGTCGGTACCGGCTAATGCAGTTTTTGTTGACGCTGCGCTGCGCGATTTGTTTATGGAAATTGAGGGAATGGTGCTCGAATTCAATTGTGAAGATATTTTTTCTAGAATGTATTATATATATGGATTCTGTGAAATTTTGTAGATGTTTTTTTGGGATTATAAATGACTAGCAGCCCGCTCCTCGCTTCGCTTCGGATAAATCAATTATTTCAGCTAAACATTTCATACATTGTTGGTGTTTTAGGAAGGACCTCTCATATTTTCTATCAATTAATATAACCTATACACACGCTTACAATGCTAAAATTAATGGATGCTAGAAACATTATTTTTAAGAAAAAAATTAAACCGACTTCAAAAAAAAACACAAACGACCAAAACTAAAAAGCGATAAATAACGTAAGTAATTCTATCCTTAATACATAATTATTTAAATATTACAATTATCACTTATTTTTGAAGCCGGTGCCAGCCTCTCGGTACCTAACCAAGACTGTTGTTGTATGACGCGCGCGGCCGGCAAATCCACACGACAATATACATTTTCTTGTTTGGCTGGCACCGACTTCAAAAATAATTGATAATTGTAATATTTAAATAATTATGTATTAAGGATAGAATTACTTACGTTATTTATCGCTTTTTAGTTTTGGTCGTTTGTGTTTTTTTTGAAGTCGGTTTAATTTTTTTCTTAAAAATAATTTTATTTCTCTATTTTTAGTTGCTTTAATGTGCTGTGACCTTGAATAAAGGCTAATTAATGTCCTTAAGAGTTTTACTTAGGAATGAAAAAATTTGCTTTAAGTCAAGTGAAGACTTTGCGATCTAGAATCAAGCATATCACTTACCAAATCACCTGCCCTATTAGCCCTGCAAAAGTACATACTTACTACCTAGTTTAATATCGACCAAAGTCAGTACTGTCCCCTAACTCCTAACCGTTAAGGAGTTCTGTGGCTTCGTCATCAGCACCAGATGTTGACGCCCGGAAGCATATACCTGAGTAAAATATGATTACGTAACAAAAACACCATATGAGCATACAATTTTCGGTTGTTGCCCTCAATTTCTCCAGGATCCCATCATCAGATCCTGACTTGGTCATAATAGGACCACCTCGGAAGTGTCCCCTGTCGAACTATCGAAAAATTTTTGAAATCCATCCATAATTGACGGAAATATCGGTGAACAAACATAAAAAAAAAAAAAATTATACATACAGACGAATTGAGAACCTCCTCCTTTTTTTCGAAGTCGGTTAAAAATGAAGATATATTCGATTCGAAGGCTGAGAAATTTGAATCCGCGGCAAAGTCAACGCCTAGACTCCTAGTTGTTAGTGACGTCACTGGTACAGAAACATATCACAGCACACACATTCTCGTAGGACATGTCCTCCCAGTATGCCGCCCAGCAGGTTAACAGCCTGCGGAGTGCCGCGGAGTGACGCCGGCCCTCGGCGCCCTCCGCGCGTAACGAGCGCGTTCATTATCTAAACACACACGCGGCGACGGAGATAATAAGCAGACACGCTAGTTAGGCAGAGGTACCTTGGTTTGAGTGTCACGAATGTTGGTTATACTAGCGGCAAGGACTCGCTGCCCGCACAGTAATAAAATGTGAGATTTGTAGCGACATGTAACAACAACTAACTATACATCACTACAGCATAGAATCTTAATAAGCAAATACGAAGTTTTCATAAATATCAATGTATACGACATCAAGACGGTCCACTGGGCCGCGGTACCTGAGCACGATCACCTAGCTCTCCCTCTCTTTAGCATATATCCTCTACCTGATTGTTGTCTGGAAGGGATCGCTTTCGGCGATAAGACCGCCTACATTATACTACTATATTATATATCTGTATAACACCTCTTTCCTATACATGTTTAATTCTGGTGCAAATAAAGAGTATCTGAGATGGGAGAAAGGCGTGACGGTATGTATGTATGTAAAGAGTATCTATCTATCTAGCTCGGCTCGGATGTACGTCCAATTTTCGTAGAGACAAGTCGGTTCCTACCGAGAGCCGTGGTAGCCTAGTGGTAAGATCGTCGCGTCACACACGTGATGTCGTCTCACTGTTTTGTGATTGTAGCTATAAATTAGTTTGGTTTAGGCAATAGACAAAAGCTAAATAACAAATCGCTATGACAATCGATCAGTTCCGTACAAGCTATGGGATTTCAGTGGCTAAAGCCATGAATGTCATGGCTCGGCGCGGCTAAACTTGATTTGTGTCGCGATTTGTCGGCTCGCCAGACCGCGCAGCAAATAATGTACGTAATGTGGTGATAAAGGTTTAATACGATATATGCCTTGCTGCAAGTAACCATTGTCTTGTGTATGTAGGTACATATTGTAAATGGGAACAGAAAACCAAAAGCGAACGTAGTAAGAAATTGGCTGGCTATGTCCGGCAGAGAACGGTTGCAATTCTGAACATTATATTGCGGTCCAATGCTGAACATAGGCGTCCACAGTTTTTTTATAGTAGCTCGACATAATGGCTTCCCTGCGCTTGATGGAAAGCGAAAGAGAAGCCCAAGTCGCTGTGACAACGGGCAAATAACTCGTCAGTTACCTGACAGTTGCCACCGCCATGCCAGCCCTACCCTAAGCCCCCACGAGCTCCGGAAACCCTACTCACCGGCAAAAACACGTCCCGGAGGTCATTTGGTTGCGGTATTCTATATATTTTTATAGAATAATTGATGACATGACTCGGTTTTAATTTGTTAATTTAATTTGTTTTTTTGACTACATGTTTATAATATTGACATTTGTACCTACCTAATCTAATATTGTGACATATGTACCTAATTTGACATTTTTGTATAAAATAATTCATTGTTTTGTAATTTCTTGTACGCGTTTTGGAACAATTCTGTAAGCTACAAGTTTAATAAATAAATAAATAAATAAATAAATAAATAGGGTGGAGGTCCTTCCCCGGACGGGCGGGGCTCAAGTCGAGCGAAGATTCGCTATGCCCTACCTCTCTTGAAATGTTCTCCACTTTCGTCAAACATCCGGAGGCTTCACTCATAATCGCCAATGGGCAACCTGCCTGGGGCAGGTATAATGATGATGAGTCAGGGGCGTAGCTACCGCCGTATCTGCCGTATGAATTATACGGGGCTCCCAGGCCATGGAGGCCCCCAAAGTGCATAAGCAAAAACTAATAAAAACTTCCCAAATTTTTTGACATATCTTTTCCCCTTCCAGAGTGCCCCCATACCATTATTTTATATGGGGCCCCGTCAAGACACGCTACGCCTCTGTGATGAGTACACACTTTAGCGCAGAAGGCCGTTCTATCCTTGATACATTTCCGTGCCTACCTTACTGCGCTTGATATATGCGAGTTCTCACTTCCCCCAGCATTATATTGTTTCAGTCCGTTTATTTTCATTCCGTTTCAAGAATCAGGCAAATGGCCCAGTCTACTCCAAAAAGGACTTGTCTTTACTGAGTTAATTATATCCGGGAAATTAATGCTACTTTTGTTCAGAGATGCCATGGGAAAATACGAGGGATTTTTTTGTTTTGATTTACGGCATTTTATAAATATAATTTGAGCTTCATAAAGACAATGCAAAGGTGTGTTAGTTGTTTTCGCGTGAAGGTGTGATAAGCATTAATTGCTTGCTACTTAGGTAGGTACTAATAATTACTCCTACGCCCTTTCAGTCTTGCTATTCTCTACCTAAAGGTTATAGGGTTCGTTCTAATAAGTATAAAATTATTGTATTTTTGTAAATGATATCATTAAAAATATACGGTTTTCGAAATAATAATAAATAAATAACCCAAGACATGCCACGCTGGGCGACACAGCGCCACCTAGCCCCAAACTAAGCCGAAGCTTGTACTATGGGTACTAAACAACTGATAAACTTACTTATATACTTTTTTTTGTAAATAAATACATATTATACATAGAAAACACCCAGACCAATACAAACAGACATGTTCATGCACACAAATGTTTGTACTGTGCGGGGATCGAACCCACAACCCTTGGCTCAGAAGGCAGAGGGCACTACCAAATGAGCCACCGAGCCTGTCAATAATAGACGTTGCTTTGTACTGAACTTCAAGATTCTGAGGTCACTGAAAGTACCATAATAGGTTTTGATTACCGTGCGAGTCTCGAATATTTGCGGAGGTTTTCAAACATGCATGTCCTTACTTACCTCCCTACGCGGAACGTGAATTTACTGACTTGTCCTGGGACTCGAATCCATAACCAAACACTAGAACAAAAGCTCAATGGACAGATTAGAGAGATCTGAGGGAATAAATTTAAACCTAAGTTAAATGCATTCACATTGTCAAACGAAAATGCATTTCACGTAACGTTGGTATTTACACAACAAACAAGTTTCGAAGAAGAAAGCTCCAAACAAAATGACAAAGCTAGTTCCAACGCTAAATACATTATTAAACACCTCCATATAAACACTAGGAGACCAACACAAATAGTAGAACAAATATAATTTAGTTACGTATAATTACTAACATTGTACAACGCCATCTAGCGACGGAGGTGCTAACCTCGACAAAGGCTTGAGCAAAGTTAGCTCGAGACACGTAAATTGGTTAGCGCTGCTGTTAATTGTAGATTTATTTTGTGTAAGACTACTCGTACTTAAAAGATTAAGATTTTTCAAGATCCACGTCAACAGTTCTCGCAATACCACTGATGACTTATTAATGAGAAACTAAAAATGTGACGTCACGTTTCCGTAAAGCCTTCATAAAGGTTTAGAGCATCTATATTCTAAATTGCACACCCTACAGCTGACTTAAAACTAAGTAACTACACATTTAATGTACTTACAACTTTTATAGCTACTGCATAATATTATCCTCCCTCACCCGATAAAAAATGAATGAGTGTCATGAAGCCATCGAGCCGAGCGTAGTCGTCAGTCAGGCAGATAAAACCTACCACTGGCTGAAAAGGTAAAATCTCAAGAAGCCCTTAGTCGACTGCTACGATATCCACGAGGAGAAATGTAGAAATTGTATGAGAGTTACTTACATTCGATTCTGTCACCGCACAGAAACACTATGCAGTAACTATTAATGTCACTTGAAAACCACCGCCTGTTCTACAACTAGATAAGTCAAGAACTAAAATTGCTTCCCCTCACACGCAAGCCGGCTCAAAGTGAAATTGTAAATAGTATTTACATTTTCGCTTTGAGCCAGCTTGATACGAGCTAGCTACCTAAAATAAATTTAAATTACAACAATCATTGGGCTGATTACCTTAGAAGAACTTCTGGCGTTAACTACGGAATCTATACTTATAATAAATCTGTAGAGAGGTCAATTCTGTACATTAAATATTTTTTTCAAAATAACTATCAGGGGGTGATTAGTGATCGATACTGATGCCAAAAATGCAATCAGTAAAATTTTTGTCTGTCTGTATGTTCGCTATAGAAAAAAAAAACCACTGGACGGATTTTGACAAAACTTGGTACGATTATTCTTTGTACTCCTGGGCAGGTTATAGTAAACTTTTCATCACGCTACAATTAATTGGAGCAGAGCAGTGAAGGGAAGTGTTGGGAAAACAGGAGAAATTGTTATCTGTGTGTTTGATCGCGCATCACGCAAAATCTTCTGCCAGAAATTAGATGCGGTTTTCACCAATGTATTGCTAGAAGTCTAACTTAAAATGTAAGCACTATTTTATAGAAGTTGGTTATTTTCGAAACCCGATATCCACGCGTGCGATGCCGCTGACACAGCTTGTATATAATATGCTACATATACTGTACATATACATAAGAGCTAACAAGAGTAATATACATACGCGACTAGCAAATACTGTCCTCGGCACTACAATTAGACAAGTCAGGAACTTTCAAAATTGCTTCCTCTCACACGCTCCGAGGATCGTCGTCAGCCCAACAGCGAGCGCGTTCGAGCACCAATTTGCATTTTAGCCTGTAGATGTTTAATAAGCTCTCCCAAGTACGCCCCTGTAATCTTTGTACATATTGCTTCGTAGATGTATGTTTAGTACTAACGTCATCAAGATTGGCTTTCATTGGCTTTCTGTTCCTAGTTAAATAGAGATCTAAAATATTTTGCTTGCAACTACAAAATGTTACCGTTTTGCTTTTTACGGACACTCTCATAGCAAACAATTCAAAGGAACATGTTTATTGAACACTATCAGCCCGCTCCTCGCTTCGCTTCGGATAAATCAATTAATTCAGCTAAACATTTCATACACTAAGTTAAGGTTAATTTCTTTTTTTGTTAATCTAATTTATAATTAATTTTGTAAGGCCCCAGACTGTATGACGTGGTCGTAGTTAAAAGTATAAATGTGATAATAATATTGTAAACACCATTTTGAAAAGAGCAACTACACGAGTTTCTTGCCGGTATCTTCTCGGTAGAATGCTGCTTTCCGAACCGGTGGTAGCTTCGACGATTTGTAAGTGTTTTTCATAAAAACCTATACAAATAAAGATTATTTTGACTTTGACTTTGAGTTTGATACATTGTTAGTGTTTTAGGAAGGACTTCTCACACACGCTTACAATGCTAAAATTAATTGATGCTAAAAACAAAATGAAGATATATTCGATTCCGAAGGCTGAGAAATCTGAATATAGATATCGGTGACCGGCAAACATTAGTTTTTCTATTGTGTTCAGTCAAACGTCTAGTGACCCCATGGCTGTTATGGTAACGGGTTTTTACTGTGTACCTTAAACGTACCTAAGTTGCACTGACCCCCCCCCCCCCCCCTTCCTCCTCCTGTTATAAAAAAATGCCTCTCAAGTTATACGAAGAAGATTCGTTAATTCGTTGTTTTAATATAATCCTAAGGACCAATGTCGCCAAATAAAAAACAAACCCGTTCTCAGGTCAGAGTATATGCTGATGCAACAAGTCGAAAATACAACGCTAGAACTGTAAGCAATTATTCCCGATTTACAATAAATCTTTCAGAAACCCCAACTACATCTACATACTACAATCGTGGTAAACATCGAGCAATACAAAGAATCTTCCAAAACTAGTTCCCAGAATGTTAGGTAAGAAGTGGTAAGTATTCCCCCTCATTGTGCCTCGTTATTGTAGCGGGGTGTTAAAAACTCCCCGAGAGCCACGCGCTCCGCCGCGAACTTCATCGGTTAGGCACAACACGAAATTTGTGGGAGACCTAGGGCTTGCGCTAAGCTTACAGTCTGTATATTCGTTATGTAATAGGAAACGTGCACATCGATGGTGCTGCCAACTGGTGCCATAAATTTGAATGTTTTACCCTAGTTTACATTACGTAGTGCAGCCACCTATAGTTTGTGCACGGTCCCTGATAGGGAACGTGCCCATCGATGGTGCTGCCAACTACCAAAACACGCGTAGCGCAGTAGCATACGGCCGCATCCCTGCCTGCCCTGACCAGCTGCAAATTACAAGCCGGTACTCCTGGTCCGGGGAGGGGAAATGTTCCTACCCCAGCTTCAGTGAGCAATGGAGCGATTCCCGGGTGAACCTCGAGCAACGGTGTGGCTGCACACACCACACCATTACGCCCCAATGAGTAGATTGCGCTGGACGCATAGAAGGTATACGATGCGTTATATGTCCTCCGGCGACGATCGAGCCGGAGGCGGCGAAGAGTCAACGCGTCTTTTCTACATATTGTTCGGATTGTTCGGCAACCCTACGAACGTTTGTAACTCATTTTTCCCCAAACTAGCAAACCGACGCGTCGCGCAATCGAATTAGCCCCGGCGTGCGGTCTCGAGCATCTCGATGCCGCTTACACGCTGTTTAGCGCGAGTTGGTAACGCGGTTACGGAGTTCCGCCGCGCCGCCGGTAATGGATCGGGAGACAATCTTGTTGGACATCGTTGCTTGCGAACTTTCTCGGTCGGTGGCGAAGGGCACGTTTGGTTTGCTGTTTTATGTCGCATGTTACATTCTCGATGTATTTAGTGTGGTGAAACGGTTCGAGTTGGAGCACAGTAAATATATCGATAGGGATGTAAGGGAGCGACCTATCATCTTTTCGTTCCAAGCCAACCTCATCTGCCCGTGGTGCGTCCTGCCGAATAACAAACAAGGCATTGGCAAACGACGGATGGCAGTATAACCATCTCAATTGAAGCTAAATACCATAGACCGATTACGAGCAGTAGCGTCACTGGAGCGAGAAACTACGCCCTGCGATCGCCAACCCGCCTGCCCCGCGTGTCGATTATGGGCATATCCTCCAGATGTTTGCCCTAAGTGGCGAATAACTGGAGAGACCTATGTCCAGTTGTAAACTGATGATAGCCACCTGATTTATAGGATGATGATGAGATATATCATGCAGATAAATCATGCAGATAAAAATTTCTCCCGTTTTCCTAACACTTCCCGTCACTGCTCTGCTCCTATTAATTGTAACGTGATGAAAAGTATACTATAACCTGCCCAGGAGTATGAAAAATAATCGTACCAAGTTTCGTTAAAATCTGTCTCGTAGTTTTTTTTCTATAGTGAACATACAGACAGACGGACAAAAATTTTACTGATTGCATTTTTGGCATCAGTATCGATCACTTATCACCCCCTGATAGTTTATTTTGAAAAAATATTTATGTACAGAGTTGATTTCTCTACAGATTTATTATAAAAAAATATAAGTATAGATATAGATAAAAGACGACGATGAATAACTATACAATAGCGATGACAGAGCTCATCGAACTCATATAAGCAGCAGCTGAATAATTTCCCCATTTCCGCGTCGTGTAACACTGAGCTGTCATAAATAGCCCCGATGTGCGCTTAACGAGGTGTCATTGTGCGCGGATTGATGGTTTTGACGGTAAAATGGCGCGAATGTGCTATGGGAACTATCAATAACATTGGATTTAACGATTTAACCCGTACCTATGTAGCATAATGCAATAATATGAAAGAAAGAAAGAAATCTTTATTATATTGGGACATCACAACATAACAATGATAACATACAATATACGATTGTATATTGTATGTTATGTTACAAGATAAAAATAGCTAGACATGCATTATGCATATGCATTATGTTCCATTTGCAAGGATCAGCGTGGCGATTATGGGTATATCCTCCAGATGTTTGCCCTAAGTGGCGAACGGCTGGAGAGGCCTATGTCCAGCAGTGGACTGCAATAGGCTGATGATGATGATAATGATGATTATGTTCCATTTTTGCTTGGTCTATTGAGTAGGGGCTAAGGCTGTGGACTTCTATGCGCAAAGGAATCTTCGGGAAAGAATACGACTTGGGGACTTTCAAAAAGAGAGCCTACAAATTTCTCAAGGGCCGGCAACGCACCTGTGACTTCTTTGGTGTAGCGGTGGCTATGGGCGGAAGTGATCACTTACCATCGGGTGACCTTCTAGACCGTTAGCCCCTTTTTTTAGAGTAGCTCGAGATAACGGCTTTCCTACGTCTGATGGAAAGCGAAAGAGAATTCCAAGTCACTGTGACAACGGGCAATCAAGGTCGTCGGGGCTAGGGCTGGGCCGGCATAGCGGTAGCAACTAACTGGTGACTGGTTTGGTTACCTGCCCGTTGTTGCAGCGACTTGGACTTCTCGCTCGCTTTTCATCAGGCGTAGATTGGTCATTATGCCGTGTTATCATAAAAAAAACATGCAAATGGTAAGAAATAAATTACCTATTTTAAATTTTCTTTACCAGTTTCTTAGCAGATTAAACGTCAAGTCCACATTGTTCTAATGTTTCGTGAAAGTGACAGTCCATTTTAGGGTTAAGAGTTTACCGATTTAAGGTTGATACAGTATGTAACCACAAGGGGTACTTGCCCTCCCCGGACCAGGAGTGCCGGCCGCTTATCATCTGCGGCTGGCCAGGGCAGGCAGGGATGTGGCCGTATGCTTCGGCGCTACCCGTGTCCCTGCAACTTGCTGCCCACTGGCGACACAGGGGGGTTTAGCGGGTATGCCCTCCCTTTTGGGAGGTGTCCCACACACCATGCCGCCTCCTCCCCGGAGGCGGCATGAAGGTGCCTAATGCATTCTAAAAGTATGTAACCACAACCGCTTCGTTTTAGTTTTAACGAGTTACGGACATTCCTGCATCGTTTTAACCCTAAACTACCAAAGCGAAAGCTTAAAACACAACGTTTGCACATAACACATTAATTGCACTCAATGAAGACGCCGCTAATCCAATACAGAGCCGGTCAAAGTTCACGGAATTAGATATTTCCGTATGAAAATTACAGCGCCAACCACGGGTATTATCAAGGATAGAGCAGCTGTGTGTGCTTTAATCCTTGACCGCCGAGTAATGCGATACAATTAAATAGAAAATCTATTGCTATCGTCCCATAGAGTCACTGGCTTCCAGAGAATCAAAGGCTTTACTCCATCTTGCACTATTTTTATAACTGGCTCGGTAGCTCAATTGGTAGTGACCTCTGCCTTCTGAGCTAAGGGTCGTGGGTTCGATCCCCACACATTACAAACATTTGTGTGCATGAACATGTCTGTTTGTATTGGTCTGGGTGTTTTCTATGTATAATGTATTTATTTACAAAAAAAATGTATCTAAGTAAGTTTATCAGTTGTCTAGTACCCATAGTACAAGCTTCGGCTTATTTTGGGGCTAGATGGCGCTGTGTGGCCCAGCGTGACATGTCTTGGGTTATTTATTTATTTATAAAAGAGGCAGGAGAATTAGTGGTTAATGCCATTGGTTTTCACGCGAGATGCGGCAGTTCAAATCCCGCCACGATCATGTGTAGGTACGTTTATTTCCCGCTCTTACGATATAGTAAGACACCAATGAAGAAACGTTTCTGGATTTAGAATAGAGCCATCCCGTCTTATCCGTGGTTGTCGTAGAAGTAAGGGAATATCAGGAAACGGGCAGCAGCGTTTACTTGGGTACAAATAAAACCTACTGCGGTCACCAACCAGCCTGCCAAGCGTTGTGAGTATTACAAATCCCCCCTACTGACAATCATCTATGTCCAGCGGTGGACGTTAGCAGTCTAATAATAATGATGATAATTTAAAAAATTACACGTTGTGAATGTTTGAAAATAAGTTGCGTCGGCTGTTCTATCCTTAATACATTACTGTGGCGCCAACTATTCGGAACTACTGCAGATGAAATTCCGACGGCGAGTGCATCCCGGGAATCGAAGGTTGGACCGGCAACTTGTCCGGGCTAATTGAGCGGGCAACTTGCGAGGTAAGTTGGGAGCAACGCCACTCCGGTCGGTTGTTGGCAACAATATAAACACAATGTAATGAGTCGTATGTTGGGGTTGTTTGTAAGTGAAAGATTTTTTTATAGTAGCTCGACATAATGGCTTCCCTACGCCTGATGGAAAGCGAAAGGGAAGCCCAAGTCGCTGTGACAACGGGCAAGTAACTAGTCAGTTACCTGTCTGTTGCCACTGCCATGTCGGCCCACGAGCTCTGGAAACCTTATTCACCGGCAGAAACACGACCCAGAAGTCATTTGGCTGCGGTATTCTATAGGGTGGAGGTCCTTCCCCGGACGGGCAGCTCAATTCGAGCGAAGATTTGCTACCTATGCCCTACCTCTCTTTACATGCATCATCATGAGCCTTTTGCAATCTGCACTGCCGGATACTGCCTCCAAGTGTTTACCACTTTGCTAGATCCTGGCCTTCTTGCATCTAGCGCTTGCCAGCCGTCTTGCGCAATTCTTCACTCCACCTGGTCTGATGGCCCTACACTACGTTTGCCGAGAAGTTGTACATTCAATTATGATGGGGCCCACATAAAAAAAACCACTTACATCCATAAGAAAAATCCTCCCCAAGTGTTGTAAAAGCAATTGTATTTTTATTTCCAACTTACCGATTCCCGCGGGAGTCAATTTTTAACTCGCCGGTTCGTTCGTGATTGCAGCGGGCGGAGTATCCCCCGGGTTGGCATTTGTATCGTAAAGGAAATCCTGGGACGACAAATGGCCCCGTTGGTACAATATGGTGGCTGTGATCGTTAGATATCTTTAACGTGATTACTGTTAAATATACAGATAAGAAATACAATGTGTTTATATAGTTTCTTTAACCGACTTCAAAATAGGAGGTTCTCAATTCGACTTTTGTTTTTACGTATGTATATTACCACAATCTCCAAGAATTATACTAAGTATCTATTTATTTGCTCATGTCTTTAATATTTGAACTGTTTATTGGTTTAACATTAGATTTTATTGTTTACGTTATAAAACACTGCAACTAGATGTTACCCTTCCATGCTTTCATTCTTTGTGGAAGTGCAGCTTAACTGACTGTCACCCTTCATTAAAACTTACTATGCCTATCATGTATTGTTGTACTCTGTTTTGTGTACCAGTAAATAAATAAATAAATAAATTGTGACCTCATTTGTAAAATTCTTTTTATGTTTGATATGGTTTACTTCCTAATTGGTCCCAATATGACTATTAAAGTCGTTTTTTTATTTATTTGGCACACACAAACCAACCAATAAGTATAGTTTTAAAAGTACAATATTAGGCTTAATAATAGTCTTAATCTCTTAGTCTTAAATATATTAGCACTAGCTGCTGCCCGCGGCGCAGGCAGTCATTTCGATATGTTAATAGGTACGATTATGAAAAATGTATGTTATATTGTACTAAATACTATTTCTAAGAAAATTGTGTTATTGAAGGTGTTCCAACTGGTCCATTAAGACTTAATTCTTAGTGTAAGGATGTTCCCGATCGCGAGGGATACCGACAATCTGGGATGAGAAATATACGGCGAAATATTTTGTGCCAAAAAGCAGTGTTTCGATGAAGCAGTGGTTCTTTTGGTGATTATATTTGATGCAATACGATGGCTCACCCAACAAGCTTGCCAAGGCGACCGATAGCGGCATCCATGTCGCTAAGTATTGGGCTGGCCAAAGTTTTGGTTTAAGCAAAGTACCATTGCCTCGAGAGGAAGGAAGGATTTATAAAGGAACATATTTGTAGATTGTGATAAGCATTAAACGAGGTGTGGGGGAATTGTCAAAACGGAATAGTAGCAACCTATCTTAGCCAGGAGGAGGCCGAGAGTACGCACTAGACACTGATTTTCACAATCTATGGGGTACTCAAAAGGGTCATAAGATTCATAACCTCTAAAAAGGTTTATATTTTTTGATTGGCTTGATGGCTCATTTGGTAGCGACCTCTGCCAAGGGTCGTGGGTTCGATCCCCGCACGGTACCTACAAACATTTGTGTACGGACATGTCTGTTTGTATTGGTCTGGGTGTTATCTATGTGTTACGGACTGGCCGCATGGCGGCCAACCTCTTTCGAAGTTATACTTTTTTATATTTTCGTTTATCTTTTGTTTACTGAAAATTCTGTGTGTGCTTTTCCAATCGTCGTGGGTGGTGTTGTGTATTTTTATTTTCTGTTATTTTTACTTTTATATTATATTTTAATTTTCTTTGAGCCTCCCTTTTCCTTTCCCAGTTTTTCCTTTCTATTCGTAACATGTTTTGGTCCTTGTGCATGTTTAGCTTATTTCTATGAATTGTATGTTATGTTACCATAAGTTATATTTGTTTTGTTAAGTTTGGAATCGTCGTATTTTAGCTCGGTTTCGCGGTTCCCTTGCGTTCACCACAAGCCCCCCACCCGCCTTCGACGATACTCTTCACGACGTCACTCCACAACTCACCGTGTGCGTCTTCGATGCTGCGCTAGACCTGCTGCACTGCCCTGACCTGCTGCACTGCCCTCACCTTGCTGCGCTGCCCTCGCGTTGCTGCGCTGCTTCCGCTTGATGGGATCCTGTGCTGCCCACACCTCGCTGCCTGATGTGGAATGCCGAGCAGTCCTCGCCCGCGGGCCCCGCGTCTATCTCGGTCATACCTTGTCCTGCTCCGCGGGACACGACTCGACGCCGGTGCAGCCCCTGGCCAGGCCTATTCCACTTCTCCTTGCCTGAAGTTTGCCCGCTCATATCTACTTGTCCTGGCTTCGATTGCAAGCAGACTACTCCCGACCGCCTTTATCTCTTCCAAGGTGTGAGATGTCGCATCTGCTAAGCCAGGACAGGGCCGGAGCCGGGCAACAGTTGGAAGATACTGCAGCAGCGAGGAATCTGATATCCACTACGTGACTGGCGCTTCGTGGAGCAGCGACACCCCTCGTGATGACGCTGTGAACTTCTCATGGAGCAAGAGCGACGCCCCTCATCGCGCGTATCTTCGATTCATCATCGCTCGTCATCATTCGCCTGACGTCGGTCACTCGTCACTCGTCGCGTTTTAGTTTAGGGTTCGGTTAGGTAGGCTTAGTTTTAATTTGTTAGTTTTTGTTAATTATTTTGTGTTAGGGTTGCCACCTCCCCTGCAAGGCATCCTCCCACTTTCTTTTTTTTTTTTTGTAAAAAATGGGAGGATGTTACGGACTGGCCGCATGGCGGCCAACCTCTTTCGAAGTTATACTTTTTTATATTTTCGTTTATCTTTTGTTTACTGAAAATTCTGTGTGTGCTTTTCCAATCGTCGTGGGTGGTGTTGTGTATTTTTATTTTCTGTTATTTTTACTTTTATATTATATTTTAATTTTCTTTGAGCCTCCCTTTTCCTTTCCCAGTTTTTCCTTTCTTTTCGTAACACTATGTATAATATGTATTTATTTACAAAAAAAGTACAACCGTGGCGAAGAAGATGAAAAGATGCTTCTTTTTTTTTTTTTTTTTTTATAGTGGCTCGACATAATGGCTTCCCTACGCCTGATGGAAAGCGAAAGAGAAGCCCAAGTCGCTGTGACAACGGGCAAGTAACTGGTCAGTTACCTGTCAGTTGCCACCGCCATGCCGGCCCAACCCCAACCCCCCACGAGCTCCGGAAACCCTACTCACCGGCAGAAACACGACTCAGAGGTCATTTGACTGCGGTATTCTATAGGGTGGAGGTCCTTCCCCGGACGGGCGGCTCAATTCGAGCGAAGATTCGCTATGCCCTACCTCTCTTAAAATAAATGCAATCAGGATTTAAAAAACGCCCACAAACCCTACCCGTAAGTTTTCAATAATAGTCACTGGACTGGATCTTGAGGGGTAATTCTTTTAATTGCCTCAAGTCCCCGGAGAGGGGGGGACTAGGAATTGGACCCATTTAAAGTTTTTCGATTTGCCGCTCGCAGACATGTCTGGTTATCCGGGCCGGATGTCGCGGGTGGACGGCATTTGTAATGCATTACTTTATTTGGGACTGTTTCCTTTTAAAAAAGACCTATTTTTAAGCCGTTCCACTTTTAGTCGTGCTCGTTCAATTGTCAAGATATTTTTCCAAAGCATGTTGTATATTAAGCTTTCTTCTTGACTGGCTCTATGGCTCTCTAAATTGTAACTTAGACCTCTATCAATACAAGGGTGAAATCCGCATCCATTTCCATGCAGTAGTTTTCGCGTGATGCCCGACCAAACATACAGATGAATTTTTCTCCCGTTTTTCCCACACTGCTCTGCTCCTGTTGATTGTAGCGTGATGAATATACTACAACCTGCCCAGGAGTATGACAAATAATCGTACCAAGTTTCGTTAAAACAAAATCCGTCCGATCCGAGTAGTTATTGTTTTTATAACTCAACATACAGACCGACAAAAATTTTACAGCATTTTTAGCATCGGTATTTATCACTAATCACCCCCTGATAGTTATTTTGAAAATATATTTAACTAGCTGCTGCCCGCGGCTTTGCCTGCGTAAACATCGGTTTGTCATAAAGAGCTTATTTTATTACACGTGCTTACGAATGAATGCTCAAAAGATGATGAATATATAGGTATTCGATTCGAGTACTGAGAAATCTGAACATAGGTTGACACAGGACAAACACAATGTGCGCCCTGCGGTATGGGGCGTAGAATACTATCGAGGTATCCCTGTTGCCTAAAAGGGTCTTCGGGGCTGTGGCTTGCGCTCCAGTTAGCGGCCTCGAGGAAGACGACGACACGTACCTCCGGGCACGTTCTTGCTGGTGTGCCGTTCTTGCTGGGCGGCGCAGCGCTGTCGCGCTGTGGGGGGTTGAGTCCAATCCCTCCGGGCATCCCGACCCTCAGACAGAGTGCTCGTAGCCGACCACCGTCGGGTTTAGTAGGTATTCTCCGCTAAATAAGAGTGGGCCCCACAGAACCCAGGTGTCCCGTACCCAGGGCCCTGGTGTTTGCGTAAAAGCATTCCCGTCGTAAAAAAATGGACAAACACAATGTAGGTACATCTTGTTGGCCATTGAAAGCCGCGGCCCATTCTTCAGGAACCACCTTGTCTTAAGCTATGGTTTACATAGTTGTAAGTTTTGGTGATGACTTATCTAGAGCGACATACACTCCCTGAACATAAATTATTTGAGCTATCTAAAGCAGGATCTGGATTTCCTGTGTATCAACAAATATTGAAAAGCCATGCTAAAAATACTATTTTCAATTTTTTGGCTTTTCATTATTTCATACTGAGCATCCCTAAGAATATGCTGTGAAGGGTAATTTTCATCTGCCTACATGAAATTACCTAAAAATTATTTACCGATAAAATTATTAAGAGTTTTTTTGTCTATAATGGTACCTAACTATGTACATGTTAATACATTTTAAGTATCACGCCGACCAAAAAGCGACCACTTGGCCGGTGTATGAATATTAACATACTTCAAAGCGGTATTTTCTTCCGCTATACGTAATTAAAACGATTTTATTAGGCTGAAATATCATAATATTAGTATTGAGGACAGAAATAACAATTTGGATTAGAAAAATGTTTATTAAGCATACACTGATAGCAGTTTCGTCGCATCCAATCTAGACATGTGGCCCGTTGTGAGCCTTCTGAGAATGCAGTTAGGTTTTTGGTTTTTGGATCTTCATTAAACTGTGATTCATTATCAGATGCAGAAGGTCTGTTTTGACCGTACACAATTCCTAAATTTTGTTCTAATTTGTTGATGAATGAGGTGCCTCTGAAACTGAGCAATATTCTGGTAGACAACGCCGGTGGTTGTCCTTTTACGTTGGTCGTCTTTTCACTTATAATATTTTCCGAAGAATTGCAGTCCGAAAATAAGCCGCACAATTTTAATTCACAATTATTTATGTGTACTTATTAGTGGCGAATTTATTTCGATTATTGCCGTATTTACCTCGATATCAGTACCTGTCATGTCAAATTGATAATTTCGCTGACAAAGTCAAGAAATGACAGTATCTCTGGTGTATTCAAAAAGTTCTTAATCATTCCGTAACATATTTTTCCGAAATTCTAAATGAAAAAATTAATAAATCGTTGTAATTTATAGCCTATATGTTAATCTGATGCATAAACAATATTCGTGTAAAGTTTCACTAAAATCTGTTCAGTAGTTTTTGCGTGAAAAGGGAACAAACATCCATCCATCTATCTATCCATCCAAACAAACTTTCGCGTTTATAATATTAGTGGGATTAGTGGGATAGTGGGATGTACAGAATTGACCTCTCTACAGATTTATTATAAGTAAGTATCGATAAACGACCACGTACGACAAATTAAACGTTTGAAACAACAACGATTGCAGTCGCTTTTTAACTTAGTCCAGCTGTAACGTACCTTTTTAGGGTTCCGTAGCCAAATGGCAGAATGAGAAAGACAGTACTTTTGTTTATAAACGTCATAAATCTAATTACCTGACTTTTTTCATTCAATCAACTCCAATATAATAAAAAATATAGAAAAATATTTATTTACCTGTATACAGTAGTACGGAACCCCACGTGCGCGAGTCCGAATCGCACTTGGCCGGTTTTTATTAACAACGGGCGGCGGTGACATCTGAAATCCGCATTTCCATGCAAATGAACTCGCAGCCGGTAACGAGATGGGCGGCACACTGCACATTCTGATATGGGGTGTTACATTCGCGGTCACCGAGCCGGTCCGGCTGAGACGTGAAAATAGAACTGACATACTGAGAGTGGGATGTAAGGGAGCGACCTATCACCTTTTCGCTCCAAGCCATCCTCACCTGCCCGTGGTGCATCCTGTCGAACAAACGAGGCTCTGGCAAACCGACTGGTGGCGGTAAAACCATCGGCCACAACGGCCAAACTTACATCCTCTACATAATTTGTATTCATACAAAATTGAAAACTCTGATACTTTTTTAATCTCTTTACTCCTTTAGGGTTGGATATAACTAAAGGCTTAAATAACTCCGAAGTGGCTCAAAATATCTATATGGATTGTATAACAAACTTTTGGTTATCAAGACCCTATTTTCCCTCTTAATGTCAATTAACTGATAGGTTATTTAGAACTTTCCTTAAGGGATTTCTTAAGATTTCAGCTTCTGAGCTGGTAGTGAGGATGACACACCTCTCAGGCAACCATTTACCATTTTATGCTTATTTATTTATTAGGTTCACTATTATTAATTGATACACTTATACATGTATGTATACAGAGTTTTGAAGCTTTTGAGCACCGATCTTCTATTGAGTTAGACACTTAGTTTCTTACTTACTTAGTTTACATCTTAGTTAATTTAGATCTTAACTAAAGTTGCCTTCGTGCCCCTAGTGGTGAGTGCGGGGCGCGATCCACTCATAGGGGCGTAACGGTATGGTGGGTGCAGCCACACCGTTGCACGAGGTCCGCACTCTATTGCTCCCCGGATCCGGGGGCGGGGTATTTGCCCTCCCCTGACCAGGAGTGCCGGCCGCTTATCATCTGCGGTTGGCCAGGGCAGGCAGGGATGTGGCCGCATGCTTCGGCGCTACTCGTATCCCTGCTACTTGCTCCCCACTGGCGACACAGGGGGGTTTAGTGGGTATGCCCTCTCATTTTGGGAGGTGTAAGTCCCACACACCATGCCGACTCCCCCCGGAGGCGGCATGAAGGTGTCTAATACATTTCCCTTTAAAAAAAAGTGTATCTATCTATGTTTGGTGTGCTATAAAGAGTTTCTCTCTATGTAACTTTTGTACGGACATACTTAGTAACCCCCGTAAAACCACGTCAAACAATAATACCCGCAGCCTCTCATAAAACCCCATGAGTCCCAAAAAGATTATAACCCCTCAAGATTTAGTTATAAACCGCACAAAGCAGCCATTACCACATTGTCGCGAGGTCTATAAAGACCTGTTTCAAATGAAAAGGTCAGTTACAACGTCAAAATGAAAGAGCCTGCATGTTATGGGGTTATAATATCCCTTTATAGGGCGGGCAATTATTAGGTACTCAACGCCCCTGTGTTTAAAGGGTTAAATGACTGTAAAAAGTTCTGAATCATATTTGGAAGGTTTTAAACGGTGGTAGTGTGCGAGGGTAATAGGGGTGTGTAATGGTGATTGAATGTGAAGTCATTACAGGGGTTGAGCGAAAGGTTGGAAGATGGTTTTCGTCTGTTACGAACAAACTGTCATTCTTATACGATCTTTCCACATTGGCAATAACAATAACAAAAAGTTTATTAAAATATCAGGTGAATATAAAACTAGTACTTACTTAAAGTACTATACAATCTTATATTTAATAAGTAAATAAATAACCCAAGACATGCCATACTGTTGTAGGTCCTGCAGCGATTATGCCAGCAGAATCGCTGCAGGACCTACAACAGTCGCTGAATGAACTGGCTGACTCCTCTGTGCGCATTGGCCTACGAATGAACTTGGATAAAACCAAGGTCATGTTCAATGAACATGTTCTACCGGAACCGATTGCAGTACTATAAAATCGTACTCTCGATCTCCCACATTATAAGTACAAGTCGCCAATTTATTTGAAAATTCCACTGCCATATCTAAATATAACATTTCATTGTCGGCAGACATTTCTGAAATACATTTTTAGCCTCAAATGATTTACATCTCCTAAAAGAATGCTCCTTCCTTCCGCATTTTCTGCATCATCCGCCCACCGTCTTCATTCTACAGCATTTTTCATTTAAGAAAATCGTCCCAACACACGGGCAAACATACTTAGAATTTATATAGACATCATGTGCATAAATTACATTACAATTTCTGTTCAACAGTGTTGCGGTGTGTGACAAATTCCACCATATATCATATGCCGACGTCGCGGTCCCTTTATTACGTTATATGGCGCGCTAAACTCGGGGCATGAAGTATGCTGCTATATTCGCACTATTAACTGCTGAAGATATGGCTGAAATGCGTGGTGTTTTCTAATTAAGCTTAAATTGTATGGCATTGTGTCTGGAGCGGAATTTACCTGCGGAACCACTATCAACAATGCGAGGGTGTGAGAATTATTGTGCGGTGTGCTGTTGGAATATTTACTTATTGTGTTACTGGGATAGTGTTACGCAGTTGTAAAATGAGTTTGATGAAATTTATTGGTTAAATGAGCAAACTCATAAAGGAGAATTCGGTCTATCTTTTGAATTTGGTGATGTAAGGGAGCGACCGAACCTACCGGTTATGACATACGAAGCCGAAACGTGGACACTCACGGTACGGCTAGTCCACAAGGTGAAGGTTGCTCAGCGAGCTATTGAAAGGGCTATGCTCGGCGTCTCTCTGCGAGATCGGATCCGAAATGAGGTGATCCGGCAGAGAACCAAAGTTACCGACATAGCTCACCGGATCAGTAAGCTGAAGTGGCAGTGGGCTGGCAGTGGGTTGCCAGCGCCTCGTTTGCTATTCGGAAGGATGCACCAAGGGCAGGTGAGGTTGGCTTGGAGCGAAAAGATGATGGGGTCGCTCCCTTACATCACCAAATTCAAAAGATAGACCGAATTCTCCTTTATGAGTTTGCTCATTTAACCAATCAATTTCATCAAACTCATTTTACAACTGCGTAACACTATCCCAGTAACACAATAAGTAAATATTCCAACAGCACACCGCACAATAATTCTCACACCCTCGCATTGTTGATAGTGGTTCCGCAGGTAAATTCCGCAGTTATATTTAGATATGGCAGTGGAATTTTCAAATAAATTGGCGACTTGTATGACATTTGCTTATAATGTGGGAAATCGAGAGTACGATTTTATAAATTGTTCATGGAATGAGCGTGGTTTTCAGTTCTAATCATCATTTGGTACCCAAAACTTATGAGAAAGCCTCAATATGAGACCAAGCGAAATGTGGAGGGTATAGATCTAGGTAGTCACTCTACATGGCTCTTTAACTTTTAACCTTGTGACTTTTAAATGTTCATGTATATTATTATGAATGATTACAACTCTCAGTTGCATAACTCGTTAACAGTACGTAAATTAACCTCATTTGTACAGCGACTTTTCCATTAAACTAATTGACGGTATCGTTTTAACCCTATGCGATTTTAATTAACCAATAATGTTGTGTTTGAGCTATACTAATAGTTGAAATAATTAGGTGTATGAGTTTAATAGATTTAATTTTACACTGTTTCCATTAATCAGCAACATGACAAGAAGTAGAATGTGGTGCCCACTCGCGAAGAAGACAGCATTGCTATAAATGACTGGTTCGATGGCTCTCTTAGTAGCTACTATGACTTCTCAGCCAGATTGTGGATAATATACCTGTTTTATGCGGGGGCTCAGTGGAGAATATCCACTCAATGCTTTCCGAACCGGTGGTAGCTTCGACGATTTGTAAGTGTTATTTTTTAAAAACCTATACAAATAAAGATTATTTTGACTTTGACTTTGACTTGACTTAAACCCGACAGTGGTCCACTGTTGGACATAGGCTGCTCTAGTAGTTCGCCACTTTGGGCAGAAAACTGGAGGCTGTCGCTCGGAGCAGGTGGGTTGGCGATCGCAACGCTCTTTGCTGCGGTGACGCTGCTGTATCGGCCTGGGGATTTAGTGGATTAGCTACGCCTTGGATTTAGCTAAGCCTTTAACCGTGATGGTTACACAACCACCAGTCTGTTGCCAGACCCTTGTGTGTTATTCAGTAGGCTGCACCACTGGCAAGTGAGTGTAGTTTGGAGCAAACAGATGGTAGGTCAGTCCCTTACATTCCAACAAAAATAATACCGTCAGATAAGCGCTGTTAATCTCGTTAGCGTTGCAACCCTCGACGCGATTACGGCTCATTAGCACTGCGATTTTTCCAATAAACCAACGGCGGGTGTCGACTGTCCCCTCCGCCATTAAGCGGGTCCGGCGCGAATTTAATGAACGAGTAATGTGATGTTGGTGCGCTATTGCCGCACTTCGGGCAGACTGGAAACGGCACAATTTGGCGAACAATAGCGAGGTAACTGCTATTTAAAAACAAAACATATCATCATCATATATTAAGAGAGGTAGGGCATAGCGAATCCGGGGAAGAACCTCCACCCTAGAATACCGCAGTCAAATGGCCTCTGGGTCGTGTTTCTGCTGGTGAGTAGGGTTTCCGGAGCTCATGGGGGGTTAAGGTTGGGCCGGCATGGCGGTGGCAACTGACAGGTAACTGACCAGTTACTTGCCGGTTGTCACAGTGGCTTGGGCTTCTCTTTCGCTTTCCATCAGGCGTAGGGAAGCCATAATGTCGAGACACTATAAAAAAAAATTAAAAACAAAACATATCATCGTCAGCCTATCGCAGTCCACTGCTGGACATAGCCCTCTTCAGGTGTTTGTTTGTTTGTAATTCGGCAGGCATGGGCAGGTGAGGGCGACTTGGGACGAACGGCTAAACTGTGGAACTCTTTACCGAGTCCATGTTCCCCGAGGAATATAATTTTGAGATTTTCAAGGCGAGAGTGAAGCGGTTTTTGTTGGGTAAGCACGCTTCATCTTAGGCTGAAGCCTAACATCAATCAACATCGCTTAACATCAGGTTAGTTGAGGTCAAGCGTTACCCATTCACTAATAAATAAAAAGATGACAGGGCGCTCCCTTACATCCCAACAATAATAATACCGTCAAAGTAATATCGTATGGAATTTTTAAAATATGCGCTCCATATATATGATTTGTCTCATGATAATAATAATAGACGCCCCAAAAACCACTTCGTCCCCTATTTACAAAATGTATTTACTAAATTGACCCGGAACTTAAAATGAAAACACGTTAGGAGGCCTGTAGAGTCTAGACGATCAATTTTGTTGCACATTATTTCAAATTGTGCAATATAATTGATTGATTAGGCTAAATATTGAATATTGCTCAATGAATCAACAAAAGTTTGAGCAACTTTAATTTTTATTGAACCACTAAAAAAATTTCACTTATAACAAGCACTTGGAGGCTTACCCAAAGTGGTAACTAAAGAGCCCTATGTCCAGCAGTGGATTGCGATAGGCTGATGATGATGATGTATTATATGGTGGATTATTTGATACCTTTACCTACTGTAGTGTATTCTCTAGATTGTGTACCAGCGACCGGCCAGTGCATTAAACCGCTATGGCTGGCCCAGGCTCGCAATGAATTTTAGTAATCGCGCAATTGAGATTACCAGTTAAACTCGAACAGAACATTGCGACTGGAGAGTTTTTAAGCGCAGTATTAACAACTTGGCGATTTAATTAGACCAATTTATTAAACTACTGGCTTGATGGCTCATTTGGTAGTGAGCTCTGCCTTCTAAGCCAAGGGTCGTGGGTTCGATTCTCGCGCAGTACAAACATTGAATTTGTGTAGGTATGTTCATGCACACAAATTCAAAGTCTGTTTGTTTTGGTTTAGGTGTTCGCTATGTACCTATAATATGAATTTATTTGCAAACAAGCTTACACCTATTTAAAGGCTGTTAAAAATGCTATAAGCATTGAACCTCTGTTGCATAAACTAAAGCCTATCTCCCTTAACATCATCATCATCATCATCAGCCCACATCAGTCCACTGCTGGACATAGGCCTCCCTTAACATGCCATCACTTAAACTCGCGCGAAGAAGACTACAAAATAAAATCCACAATTAAGTGAAAAAATTCACTTAATTATGAATGTGTTAGGACATAATCTATTTAAAAAGCTTCTATTGAAAACCTATTCGAGAACAATTCGTAGTGCTTTTCTAGTAGTAGTCAGTGATGTAATGAATTTGGGTAACGCTGCAATTAAAACGCTTTTCACGTTGATTAGCGGTTACATAGTTCACGCAAGTTGGCTTTAATGGCATAACGTCGATACAACCGCGTCATTTATTAATTGTCCTCCTTATTTGGAACTTAAGAGTGACATAGAGTGACAGAGACTTCAGAGTGGCCTTTGGGCTAGATATACTCAAAAATCTTACAACGCTCTCCGTATCCAGTATAATAACGCCTTCAGGATGCTGCGGCGGCTACCTCGTTTCTGTAGCGCGTCGGGGATGTTTGCCGAAGCAGGCGTTGACTACTTCTACGCAACAATGCGTAAACGGTGTCCATCCCTGGTGCGCAGGGTGCGGGCTAGCGGTAATAAAATTTCTTTTAATAAAACCTTGTTGGTCACCAACCCGCAGGAGGTTTTATTAAAAGAAATGGGGCAAAGAATATCTGCCTAGTTTAATTAAACAGCAATAGCTAACTGAAAACTCTCTTATCCTTCTCTAGGACATCTCTCAGAATACATAGGACTGAATGTTAAATTCCGGGAATAACCGGGTTTCTAACAAGGAAACTTAGGGTCGTCCGCGCTTTGGGCTATAAACACTTTAAACAAAACATCCCTTGCAAACTTCAGATAAATCAGACTCTGAAGTAGGAACGTCCCCAATTATTGGGCTAAACCTGAGCCCTATTCCTATCCCGGAGTCCTATCGCCCGATAACGGTTCGAGTGAAGCCCGATATTTTGCGAGCTGTCTCGTAAACCACACGCATTTTGCCGCCGACTCAGAGACGGATGGGGACGGTCATATTTATAGGGGGCGATACGACCACACGATACATTTTTTTTTATCTTTGATAAACATCATCATCAGGGTCACATCATCATCATCACAGTCCATTGTGGGGTATAGGCCTCTCCGGTTATTCGCCAATCACCTTGAGGCTTTCGCCACGCCGGGCAGTTGGAGGGTTGGCTATCGCAAGGCGTAGATCCTCGCTCGTTAAAGCTGCTGCCCGTCATCGGTCTGTGGTATTTGGGTACGCCTTTCATTGTGATGGTTATACCACCACCAATCGTTTGCCAGAGCTTTGTTTGTTATTCAGAAGGACCCACCTCGCGCAGGTGATGGTGGCTTGAAGCAAAAAGACCTTCTCCGCCTGTCATCCTCTCTGCTAGATAGAAAAATATTTCGTGGTGTCTTATTAGACTTAAAGTAGTTTCTCATTGGATCTCAATTTCTATTCTTTTGCTACAGTTGACTTGACTTAATGTCTTATGCTAGGTTTACACGCGTGCCACGCAGCCCGGGAAGCAGCCTGGTAAGCAGCTCGGCGAGCAGCCCTGTCCTGCACACTGCGCACGCACGTGCACATTCAAACAATCGAACAGCCCGTTCCCATGCTTGTGCTTGTGTTTGTGCCCGTTAAATGTCGTATTAAACGCGAGCGTGTAAACGCGACATTATGTCTCCTGGATGCGACAGAGACCGTCCGCATTACGTCACTATCCTGAGCTTTGCATTTCACATCACTCCAGACCATTTATATCTCCTTAGCTTCTGCAATGACCGTCCGCCGTCATAGCTTAGGCCGGCGTTCGCTTTCCTTGGAGATTCCATTCTAGGGTTTGCCTTGGTATATGGTTAGAGTTCATTCGGAGCGTATGGCCAATCCAGTTCCACTTACGGCACTTGATTTCCTGGTCGATCGAAGCCTCATCCCAGCGTTGTCATGAATCTACTTTGGACATTTTCTCAGACCAGTAGGGACTATCCAAAGTCGTGAGGTGTAACGAACATCTCTGCTTGGCAAAGATTTACAGCTGCTCCACGGGCTAACTCTATTCTTTTATTGGCGTTAAACCGGGCTAAAGTGACAGATAAACGTCATTATGAAGGATGAGATCTGATAAAATAAGACTTATTCACTCTAGCGCTTAAGCTTTGCGTTCTAAGGAATCGAGTAGCAAAGTGGTTAGATGTGCAATACAGACTGAAAAAGTTTTAAGATAATTCTTAGTGCTTTAGCTCAGGTTTTAGTAGCGCAATATCCTCGAGTTTAAGAGTTCCACGGGGACTCCAAATCCCGTGCTGGATGGAACATTCTAGAAATTACTGAGCAGCTCTTGATTCTAGAAGCAACTAGTCCACCGATTACTAAGAGAACCTGAATGCTAACTAAATGATATATACTCAGGGGTATGCCCCAGGTCATGTCTCATAAGACACTTTATAAGATTTAAATAAGGTATTACTAGGGTGGCATAGTCAAAATGATAAATGGGGAAACTGAGAGTTAAGCATAAAGCGAAGACAAGTCGTAGGTTCAGGGTTCGATTCCCGGTCGGATCAATGTAAGAAACAATTTTTTCTAAATTCTTAATTGAGATCTTACACCCTTCTTACACAATCGTGGTAGGAGGAGGTAGCTTCGACGATTTGTAAGTGTTTTTCATAAAGACCTATACAAATAAAGATTATTTTGACTTGACTTTGACTTTGAATGCTCTACATTTGTCGTCAAACTTTAATACCACAACATTACGTTCCATCACAAATACACCCGAAACATCTAAACTATCCTTGTTAATATCACAGCTACCGTTCCCATTTTCGTATAATACCTAGTTCTAAGAAAACGCGTCCTTCCTCCGAGAACATAAATAATGTATTTCGCGCATTTTCCCCGTATTAGATGGTAAAAAACAGCGTTCAGACCTTGGGCCGCAATAATGGTGGGTCGAAATTACCTTGATACAAGTGTCACGTCCATTCACGCCGGCTCCCCATGGGCGCGACACGTGACTCCATTTCCTTGCGACGCGGTCCGAGTGACAGCGGGATATAAATCTGCGTGTAACGTGAAAAGGTATTTAAAAAAAAAACACCTTTAATATGGTGAAAATGGGACCAACTGTACTTGATTTTTGATTTTTCAAAAAGGTTTGCACTTCTGTCTAGTATAATTATATTATTATTATTATACCCATGGTACAAGCTCCGGCTTAGTTTGGGGCTAGGTAGCGCTGTGTGGCCCGGCGTGGCATGTCTTATTTACATATTATTAATTCTCGTGAATATGTGGAAACAAACATACAGCAAAAAAAGTTCAAGTTTAAAAACTCCTTTTTTTGATGGTCGGTTAAAAGTTAATAAAGTGATATTATTATGTCATACGGGACTTACACACGTCATCTAGTCCTAAGCTGAAGCTTTGTATTGTACTATGTACTAGTCATCTAATTTTTTTTGTTTGTCTTTATATCTGTATGTATGTTGGATATAGAAAAAAAAACTACTTGACGGATTTTAACGAAACTTGGTACAATTATTCATCATACTTCTTAGCAGGTTTTCATCACGCTACAATCAATAGGAGCAGAGCAGTGAAGGGAAGAAAATGGAAGAAATTTTTATCTGTATGTTTGACCGCGCATCACACAAAAATACTGTATAGAATTGAATGCGGTTTTCACGAATATTTGCTAGACGTCTAACTTAAAACTTAGGCACCATTTTATGAAATCCCGTTATTTTTGAAGATCGATATCCATGCGTACATACGACGCCGCTGGCACAGCTAGTTTATAATATTTCGCTTACCGCTATCATAAAGCCCCGGCTTCACCGAACCCGAACTGACAGTCCACAGTAATGAGTCACTTCGGGTGAGCTGAACATTATAAAATACACCATTAGAACACGACCCGTCGCGTACTGTTACCAGTCATAAATGGGTATGCAACCAGGGCCATATAGCTATTGTATAGTTACATCATTGTAAGTACATATCTATAAAACTAGGACCTCTCTAAATTCTATCTTCTTCTTCTTCTCTCTTCTACCTTATCTTCCTTAATTCATACTCAAATATGATTGTATGTATATGTATATGTTACGGGTAATGCTAGAAGGTGGAGTAAACCCAGGTTTACCCGGGTTGACTTAGTGTTACCCAAGCTTCTTGGGTAAAGTTCGAATAATAAGTAAAATAAATTTTGATACGGGGTTTACCCATGCTAACTTACCCGTTTTTGTTTGTAATGTGTTTTTCTGTTATGCCTGTGTTTTTGTGCAATAAAGAGTTTCTATCTATCTATAATGTAATTATGTTGACCCTGGAAACATCCCTATTGTCCCCCATTGGGGACAGTACCGTATCCGAATTCGTAGTCTAAGTCGCATGAGGTCCTTCTTTTTGGGTTCCTTTATAACCCACCTACCTACCTGCTGTTTCTCCAATACCTCAGATCTATTTCACTATCCGCCAAGTAAACACAACTGATACCGAAACTAGTTTTATTTTATCATGTTGCTCGCAGCACCCAATAAGTCGCTCGGGCGCCGATAGTGGTCCGTTATCGCCGCTCAACTTAGAACCGCATAGAAGAAATTGCAGACTGATGATGGCGATGAAAATAAAATATTTCCTGAATTGTCCACAATTAGGGACGGTACCGTATCCGAATTCGTAGTCTAAGTCGCATGAGGTCTTTTTTATGCAAGAGGCGGCAGACGAGCAAATGTGATGCCTGATGGTAAGCAGTCGACACCGCGCAACTCAAATCGAGTTCTGGGGTCGTTGCCGGCCTTTTAAATAGGAGTACGCTCGTTTCTTGAAGGCGCCCAAGTCGTAGTTGTTCGGAAAGACTGACGCAGAGAGGGTCCTTCTCGTTGGGTTCCTTTATAAAAGACCTAACTGCTTGTTTCTCTAATACCTCAGTTCTATTTCACTATCCAAGTAAACACAGCTGATACCGAAACTAGTTTTATTTTATCATGTTGCTCGCAGCACCCAATAAGTCGCTCGGGCGCCGATAGTGGTCCGTTATCGCCGCTCGCTCGCGGCCGCTCGCTGGCTCGTGTTTACGCAAATGGCTGTCGACAAACGATTTAGCCGGTTTATGGGGCGTCACTGCCCGGCGTGGGACATCTGCGATACTGGGGGGTAGTGTGGCCAGAGAATCATAGTGTTGGATATAAATAAAAATGTTAAAATCCACAGGAACTAATGAACCGATTTAGATGACACTTACAGAATTGGTTAAATCACCTTCACCACTAACTAATTCAAATTTGCTTCACCCGTTTAGTAGTTATGATGCCACAGACAGACACGGGCAGACCAACACATCAAACTTATCCAATCCAATATTATACGCAGAAATGTTGGTGTTGAAACAATTCTTTTTCGTCGGGGGTGAAAATTTCTTTCAACGTTTTAGGTCTTCAAAGTCCGCTTGTCATGGTCTGTGATTACCTGTGATTCTGGCATTCTTGGTTTCATCGGGTCGAAGATTTCAGCTTCATACGAGATACGAATAATTGAGCCTATGTGATTAACATTATTACATGTACAATGTACAAATTCTCTACTCTCTCGTTCATAATAAAAATCCAGGGCTTTCAAAATTATCGGTAAAGTAATTTTCATTTTGTATTTACAATGTACAAAAGTTTACTTGTTGAAATACCTAGACTTTTAAGTCTAATTATAATACACACTTTCACTATTATACTTGTACATCACAAAATCTGTATCGTGTGACCATAGATAAATTATAACATTTTCATCGGTTCCATATTTTTCTGGCCACACTCGAACCAAGTTCAGCGCGAAACATTGCGACTGTTTCGTGAAAATATTCTTAGTTTGTCTCGGCGCGCGTCAAATTACAGTTTTTCCGCGGCGTATGTCGCACGATGAAAATTAAATGTTGCATAAGTAAAGATATGACGCAGTCATGTCTGCGACATAGCGAATGAGGCTGCTGTTGTGAATTTCTTTGCTGGAATAAGCGGATATGTTTTGGGTATAAGATTTTTGTCTTTGCCTTTGTGCTTTTGTCGTTTATGCTAGAGAGCTATCCGAGATCTATCTATTCAGTTTAACTAAAATGGATGTTAAGCTACTAATTAAATGTGAAAATGTAACTAAAGTTAAGTAGTACTTTAGTTTAGTGTATGGAATAATTTTATGTTTGCCCACTTCGTTCGAAGTCACTTCATTGTTAGGCAGCGGCCTATCATAATTTCGCTCCAAGCCAATTTAGGTAGGATGCACCACGAGCAGGTGATGTTGGCTTGGAGCGAAATGATGATGGGCCGTTCCCTTACATCCCCACTCTATTACATAGATTTTTATTGAATAAGTAATAAATTTATAGGTGTCTTTGTAAACACATTCTGAATGTCATATAATAAATATCTTCGTAAACTAATTTCTTCGTTTGGCCGGTGGCAGCGCTGCTGTTGTCTTTTGCCTGTGTACCAATGTCAAAGTGCAACGAAAATAAATTTGTTCATATTATTACAACTAGCAATCTAACTAGTTTTATAAAATTACGGCCTAACCTGAACAGTTTTAAATTATCATCTATTTATATTGACCACTGTCCACAATGTAGACGCAATAAAGATTTAACCCCTTCGACAGATCCCTTGCCCTCCAAGCCCGAATGGGCAGTTACTCTTTACTGAAGCCGGCAACCGTTGCGAACGCCATAAACCGTTTGGCGGACCATCACCGTCCATTATAATAAAACAATTTTACTCGAGACGAAATGCTTTTTGAAACTCGTAGCAACGGCGTAAAACGAACTTGTTTATTAAGCCGAATGGTTTAAAATGGGCCTGCGTATAATTAATGTGTATTTGAGAATTCTCTTTTTGGATATAACGTCATAGTGATGTAATTAATGAACGATCAGAACTGTTCGCATTGTGTTTTTTTTTCTTAACTTTTTTTTCTTTGTATTTTTTTATAGTAGTATAGCTGAATGAACTATTGTGTGTCCTGTCGCAATGGCCAGGTATCCAAATCTATCACCGGTTTGTTGTTTGGCCTGTAGGTAGGTAATTATTTTCATCATCATCACCAGCCTATTGCAGTCCGCTGAGCGAGGCGCTGGCAACCGACTGGTGGCAGTATAACCATCATAATTGAAGGCGTAGCTAAATACCACAGGCCGATGACGGGCAGCAGCGTCACCGGAGCGAGAAGCTACGCCCTGCGATCGCCAACCCGCCTGCCCAGCGTGGCGATTATGGATGGGTATATCCTTCAGATCTTTGCCCTAAGTGGCGAACAACTGGAGAGGCCTATGTCCAGCAGTGGACTGCAATAGGCTGATGATGATGTTGATTCCACCCGTGCGAAGCCGGGGCAATCGCTAGTAATTTATAAAAATAACTCTTAAATATCCGACCTTAGTACACCGTTTCTTACAAAACACCACTGGTACCGTCCACAAAATCCGTACACATTACCCATTCACGATCGCACCATTCGCGCGATCAATTACATAAATCACGCTGCAAGTCATTTACGCACGTACCGTCGGCAAATTAAGTCGGAACGCGTAAAAATATGAATGTTTATTAAACTGGTGAACCTCGTTCCGGGGCTGTAATTCGGCAGTTTAATGCGTTCGGACCCGGCCGGGAATGAAATCGGCTTAAGCTGGTGTCTGTAATCGCTGGATTTTAATGCGGAGCTAGTTAAAGGCTGTTGTGTACAACTGTGTTTTACGAAATATATATATTTATTTTGTAAAACATTGCGTTTTACCCGTGCTGTGACTGTCTCAATCAGATACGGGATACGTTTACGTCCCCTGCTGCGTCTTGCCTCTCTACGTGAGAACCTTTCGTACCTATCTATCATCGGTTCTTTTTTTTTATAGTGGCTCGACATAATGGCTTCCCTACGCCAGAAGCCCAAGTCGCTGTGACAACGGGCAAGTAACTGGTCAGTTACCTGTCAGTTGCCACCGCCATGCCGGCCCAACCCTAACCCCCCACGAGCTCCGGAAACCCTACTCACCGGCAGAAACACGACCCAGAGGTCATTTGACTGCGGTATTCTATAGGGTGGAGGTCCTTCCCCGGACGGGTGGCTCAATTCGAGCGAAGATTCGCTATGCCCTACCTCTCTAAGCAATCTAAAAAGTTCTGCAAGCAATGTGGCCTTCCCATTGTTACATCAACTTACAGATTCTTTCGGCTATCGATAACTTTGGTCTTTCTGCCAATATGTTCAATACGCATGTTTTTTTTTGTATATGGACACGCGTGTAGAGTTAACGCGGATAATTCGCCAATGTCAAGTGTTTAGACCCGCCTGCCCAGCGAGGCGATTATGGAGCGTCATCGGAGCGAGAAGCTACGCCCTGCGATCGCCAACCCGCCTGCCCAGCGTGGCGATTATGGGTACCTATATCCTCCAGGTGTTTGCCCTAAGTGGCAACCAACTGGAGAGGCCTATGTCCAGCAGTGGACTGCAATAGGCTGATGATGATGATGATGATGATGAAGTGTTTAGAAAGACACGTCAAAATTCATTTGGGCGGTAAACTGGGGCTATACTTTCCTTCGCGCAAGGAAATAAATAAAATAAAATAAAATATAAAATAAAATAATTTATTTCTGCAAGTAGATTTACAAGTAAATTCTTTTGCACGTCAAACTTTTTTTTCCCTACTAGCACTTCGACGTGATAAGGATAAGGCCTGATGAGAAGAAGTGCCGCAAGAAACTCATCAATTTTGGCTTTTTTCAAAAATATACATAATCATTATACTGTTGATGTCATACATTAATACAATATTTGTTAAGTACAGGCGAGCAGCTCATTATGTCCATGTAATATTATCGTCTAGGAAGTCTTGTATTTTATAATATCCTTTTTTCATAAGACATGACTTAATATGAGACTTAAACCTATGTATTGGTAATTCAACAATATTCTGTGGTACTTTGTTAAAGAATTTTACACTTAGCCCAGCAAACGAATTGCCAGTCTTATGCAGCCTGAGATTTGGAACAGCAAGTTTGTTCTTGTTTCTCGTGTTAAATTTATGGCAATCAGCATTTCTTTTGTAAAGATGAATATTCTTTCGTACGTGCACAATACAGTCAAATATGTATTGTGATACTACAGTCAAAACATTAATTTCTTTAAATAATTCTCTAAGTGAAGCACGCGAGTTAAGTCCATACAAGAAACGAATGGCCCTCTTCTGCAACACAAAAATGGTTTGGATATCAGCAGCTGATCCCCACAGAAGCAGACCATACGCCATGATACTATGGAAATAACTAAAATAAACAAGTCTTGCTGTTTCAATGTCTGTTAGGTTCCTAATTTTTTTAACAGCATATGCAGCCGAACTGAGTCTTCCAGCCAAGGCGGTTATATGAGGAGCCCACTGTAATTTATAATCTAACGTTACACCCAGAAAAGTGGTCGAGTTGACACATTCAATTTGTTCATTATTTATAACTATATTAGTATTACTTTGCCTCACATTTGGCATTGTGAATTTAACGCATTTGGTTTTATTAGAATTTAACAAAAGATTATTCGTATCAAACCAAAGCAGAACTTGGGAAAGAGCACTATTCACTTCGACGGGAACCTCCTTGTGTCTGTCAACTTTAAAAATCAAAGAAGTATCGTCAGCAAACAGCACTGTTTCGCATAAACCTTCAACAAAATATGGAAGGTCATTAATATATATTAAAAAAAGTAAGGGTCCTAATATTGAGCCTTGGGGCACCCCCATACGTAGAAGGGCGCCTGGAGACTCAACTCCATTTACTACAACCTTCTGTATTCTGTCTGTAAGGTAAGACTGCAACAAATTTAGCGCAACATCTGAGACACCATAATGCTGTAATTTCATAAGTAAAGTAGTATGTTCAACACAATCGAATGCTTTTGACAAATCGCAGAAAATACCTATGGCATCCTGCTTTCTTTCCCATGCGTCAAAGATATGTTTCATGAGAGCCACTCCTGCATCGGTAGTGGACTTACCTCTAGTGAAGCCAAATTGTTTTTCATGCAACAATTTATTTTCCTTAAAGTGAGATACAAGCTGGTTAAAAATTATTTTCTCAAAGATTTTGCTAAGTGCTGGCAATATAGAAATAGGTCGAAAATTTGAAGGGTCACTTTTTTGTCCCGATTTAAATAATGGAACAATTTTGCTACACTTCATTAAATTTGGAAACTGGCCTAAATTTACGCACTCGTTAAATATTATAGCCAAATGTGGGGCGATAGTGGGTATAATTGTTTTTAAAACCACAACTGAGATTCCCCATAAGTCTTCAGTCTTTTTAAATTTAATTCTTTAAAGGTCTCTAATATAGTGATGAAATCTATATGAGAAAATTTAAATGAGATTTGGCATGTACTTACTTTGTCCTTAAGGAAAGACTGAGCCAGATGTACACATGACTTTACTTTACTTGTAACTGATATAGGTATATTAGAGAAGTAGTTTTCAAATTCATTTGCTACTTCTGCATCAGTTCTAAGGTGATTACTACCTACTTTAAGAGAGATCTTGTTATTATGTGATTTTATTTTACAAGTCTCTTTATTAATTATTTTCCAAGTGGCTTTAACTTTATTATTGGAATTTCTAATTTTTTCTTTCAAATAATTTCTTTTGGCTATAGCACAAACCTTTTTAAATAATTTTGAGTAATTTCTAACATATTCTATGAATCTGTCATCCTTGGAATGAGCCTTGGATTCATATAGATCAAATAACTTTCTTCTGCTTGTATAAATACCTTTGGTAGCCCAATCACTAAATTTTGTTTTAGGATTGTCTACAATAATTTCTTTCTTAGTGAACACACTATTAAATTCCTTTTTAATGGTGACAAATAACTTTTCATATAATTTATCAATATGACTGTCTATGAAAGGCATTATAGAAATCTTATGATTTATATTTGATTGAAATTTTTCTATTCGATTTGCAGTTATAGGTCTATAAACATAACTATATTTAGTACCAACATTCTGGCGCTCAAACACTGCCATCTGTCCAGTATGGTCAGAATTTATAAAATTTATTATAGTTTTTGTAATGACTTCACAATTACAGAAAATATTGTCTAAACAAGTAGCTGATGTGGCAGTCACTCGCGTCGGTTCAGCAAATAGATGATTGAGATTAAAAGATGTAAATAAATTTATGAACCTGACCGAGATTTGGCAATTATCTAAAATGTTTATATTAAAATCACCACATACTACTACTTTTTTGTTACATTTACATACTTTCTTTAGAACATCTTCCATTGTTGATTCAAATAACTGGTAATTTCCAGATGGAGGTCTATATACACAGACTATAATGTACCGCTCAAGCTCTGCACATGATATTTCAATGGTTCGCTCAATAGAGTGTGATGATATATCTTTACGATCTTTGCATTTCAATAAATTTTGATCTAATAATATAAGTGACCCTCCTCTAATAGCTTTTTCCCTAGTGAACGAACTAATGACCATGTAGTTATCAATACTAATTATCAATTCTGATTGACGTAACCAATGTTCGGTTAGACACAATACATGGATATTTTGGTCCTTTAAAAATAATTCCAATTCAAGTTCTTTGCCAGAAAAGCCCTGTATATTTTGGTGAACAATGTTTAACTGATTAGACTTTTCCTTTGTCATTACATTTAATTCGCTAGAGTTATTCTCTATTGTCCTATGGTATAATTTAAATTGCATGGAATAGACTCCAAGCATTTATCAGTAATGTCAATAGACTGCTCAATAAAAGCAGGTCGGGTAGCCAAGTTCTTGGCTGAGTATTTAATATAAAAAGCTAGCGAAATCGCTATTTGTTTTTTAAAATAATTCGAAAGATAGAATCTATCTTTTGTCCAGTATAAATGTTTTGTTAAATTATATGTCACATTATTATTGATGTCAATTAATTGGAATTTATTATTATTACTAGCTGCTGCCCGCGGCTATGCCTGCGTGAACATCGGTTTGTCATGAAGAGCTTACTCTGTAATTATATCATGTACGCGTCTTTGTCTTTTAATTTATTACACGCGCTTACGAATGGATGCTCAAAGGATGAAGAAGATATAGGTATTCGATTCGAGTGCTGAGAAATCTGAACATAGGTTGACACAGGACTAACACAATGTAGGTACATCTTGTTGGCCTCTGGTTGGCCATTGGAAGCCGCGGCCCATTGTTCAGAAATCACCTGGTCTTAAGCGATGGTTCACTTAACAGAAGGTTCTGGTGATGACGTATCTAGAGCGACGTCTCCCTGAATTATTCGAGTTATCTAAAAAAGTTCGTTTTCTACATTGATCCTACCGGGAACCGATATAATGCGCCACTGGGGTCAGCAGTCATCAGATTGTTATGTCGCGTCCGCACTATTTTTGAGTCAATTAGTCTTTTTACGGTATCTAAATGGTGCTTACCTACGTACCTACCTAGTTACTACTATGAATTCTCATTATTTCAAACAGAGCAACCGCACGTAATGCACTTGTGTATGGGCATAAACATGTACACTTCAATATCTCGTGCGTACTTGCCTGGCCTGTTTGGAGAATGGTCATTGTGGCCGATTTTCGGCCAGGAGAGGGCTGGCGTCGGCGCGATACGTTTAAAATTACTTAATATAGAACTTATACATACAGATACTTATTTTGTACTTTTTGGAAAATAAGTGCGTTTAATTATCTTATAACTATACACCTAAAGCAGAATCTGGATATCCTGTGTATGAACATAATTATTTTGAGAAGCCACGCTAAAAATACTAAGTATCTTTTATTTTTCTTTATTTCATACTGAGTGTCCCTAAGATTATGCTGTGAAAATTATTTACCGATAAAAAAGATTTTTTATTTATAGGTGGTACCTAACTATATGTACATGTTACTTAGTACAGTACATTTTAAGTATCATGCCAACCAAAAAGCGACCACTTGGCCGGTGTATGAATCTTAACTTACTTCAAAGCGTTATTTTCTTCCGACATGTGTTATTATAAAACGATTTTATTAGGCTGAAATGTTATAATATTAGCATTGAGGACAGAAATTACAATTTAGATAAGAAAAATATTTATTAAGCATACACTGATCGCTGTTTCGTCGCATCCGAGCTAGACATGTGGCCCGTTGTGAGCCTTCTGAGAATGCAGTAAGGTTTTTGTTTCTTGGATCTTCATTAAACTGTGATTCATTATCAGATGCAGGTCGCCTTGTTTACGGGTTATGGTAGATCTGTTTCGACTGTATACAATTCTTAAAGTTTGTTCCAATTTGTTGCTGAATGAGGTGCCTCTGAAACTGAGCAATATTCTAGTAGACAACGCCGGTGGTTATCCCTTTACGTTGGTCGTCTTTTCAGTTATAGCAGTTTGCATATAGTATTTTCCGAAGAATTTCATTCCTAAAATAAGCCGCACAATTTTAATTCTTTTCGAATTTCCGTATTTACCTCGATATCAGTACCTGTCATGTCAAATTGATGATTTCGCTGACAAAGTCAAGAAATGACAGTATTTATGGTGTATTCAAAAAGTTCTTAATCACTCTGTAACATATTTTCCCGAAATTCTAAATGAAAAAATTTATAAATCGTTGTAATTTATAGCCTATATGTTAATCTGATGCATAAACAATATTCGTATAAAGTTTCACTAAGATCTGTTCAGTAGTTTTTGCGTGAAAAGGGAACAAACATCCATCCATCTATCCATCCATCTATCCATCCATCTATCTATCCATCCAAACAAACTTTCGCGTTTATAATATTAGTGGGAAGTGGGATATGTCAATGTACTCATTGTCAAATTTATTTTGTACCTTGCATTGTTTTCCAAATGTGACAAGCTGTCACTATAAGGAACTGTAAACAAAACAATTTTATTTAAGTTTAATATAGAATTTAAACTTTCAAAATAGTTATTAAATTCAGCTTTATTTACATTTCCCCTATTTGCTACCAATATAATTAAGGTACTATTCTCTTTGAAACTATATTTACAAATAAGTTTCATAATATCTCTAAGTGACCTATTGGGGTAACAGTGATTTGAAATTTGAAGTCCCGTATGGTTCTGAAATAAATGGCCCATGTTTATACCAAGTTCATCACTAAACATAATATAGTCACTTTCACATATATTTTGTGACCGAGGGAAGGAACCGCTGAGTTTATTTGCACTGGGCAAAGCCGTCAAGTTATTACAAATTGAGAATGATGAATCACACACTGTCCGAGAATGGTCCAAATTACTACTATTACTGCAATTATTATTACTAATACAGGGCAATGAAGTGTCTAAAAGGTTTTTCAAGACCAATACGTGTTCCTCATTCTCCTTCTTAGAACACATGTACCTTCTGGTCATGGTTTCCAAGGATTCCGTTAAATTATGAATTTTTAATTCTAATTGTTGGATATTGTTTTTATAGGTGGTTATGTTGTTGTCCAAGGCCAACGTATATAAGTCTAATTCATCACCTAGTCGCTGTCTTTCTTTAATACATTTAAGCCTATCATATGTAACATTTTGTTTTTTTATTAATTTTTGAGTTTTGTTAATATACCTATTAATTTTGATATATTTTTTTAATTTGTTCCTGCTGCATTTAACAGTCCGCACTGTATGACTACAAGGAAGGGTGTCATCATTGGTCAAGTCAATCGTTACAGTGGGATTCCTGTTATCTGCATCAGGAACAAGGCTGGGAACACTACCGATTAACTCATCAAATAATGCATGAGTTTGAGACGCAGTAAAGTCTTGTTTTTCCGTTTCTAGGTGGGTAATGTGGTGGTGTGCCTCTTGCAGCTCATGCTCCAGCAATGTCACCCGTCTCAGGTTTTGCACATACTCCTCGCTGCACTCCCCAAACCCATCTACAATTAATTGAAGTTTGTCCCGTTCCTCGGTAACAGAAATATGCTGAGTATGTAACTCTGCCAAATCCTTTTTTAACCTACGGCTTTTTTCCAGTACATCCAGCAGTTCCCTCTCATTGTCTTCTCTCTCCCTAACTAATTGTGTAACTTCCTCCCTAGAGGCCTTCAGTTCCTTCAAAGCTAGGTCAAGTCTAGACTCTGCCAAGCGAGCTGCGGCGAGTCCAGACCCTCCCTGGCGAGCTAAGGCCTTGCTACGAGTCATCATTATGGTTAATTAATGATTAATATAAAATTAATTCGCGCAAAAGTATTATGTAGGTAGGTCCAAGAAGTTGTTTACACAATTTACGAGGTTATAAATGTCACCTCAACGCGTCCAATTCAATAGAATTTACGATTGTAACAATAAATCACACTAAACAATGGAAGAAATAGTTAATTTTACCTTATTTGGAGAGATAAACAATGAATCACAACGTAATTTCAATTCAAAGTAGAACTGTCATTCACATTTGATTTTACGCACTAACACTATTTTACTCAGATTATTGTTGTAAAATATTATGCACACACATAAATTAGAAGTAACTTATTATTCAGTGAAAGTTTATTTAGCCTTTTTACGAATTAAACATTAAAAATCTAAAATTAAAACCGGGACAGTTCAAATCAGCTGTTACTCCGTAGTGTTGCCAGAGCAAAAAAAACTCTGAACAGAGCTCGTTGAGCGCCCTTCGTTTTGTTCATCGAATCTGAAGTGACATCACTGATTCCTCTTGAACAATGCGACTATTTCGCAGACATACATCAATTAGAGACGAAGCAATCAAATGACCAGCCTCTGCGTTTTTGCCGCACAATACGTTTCATACAATGAAGGGGCTAATGAACAAAAAGTGTACAGCCGTACAAAAGTGTTTCAACTAAATTGACGCGACGAAATGAAAGATCGCACCCATATTTCTGCGTCATTGGCCCTCAACCGAATATAAATTTGAATAACCGTTGAAAGGGATTTGTACTCGATTTGAAATTCAAATGTTACGGGAAAATGTAGTCCGCCCCGTGAAAACAGAGAAAAATGTACCCCATCCAAATATAATTAACATAAAAAATGTTGGAAGTAAACACGCATTTTTGGAATCGGCTATACATTTTTTGTTTTCGGTCGGGTTCGTGTTACTAATTTAATTTTTTTTTGCTCTGTTTTGGGTGTTTGTTTAGAACAGTGTGCAGTTGACAACGAGTGTACAAAAGTGACACAATATGTGCATAGCAGATTTTTGATTTAAATAATTATGTAGATACTTAATAGATGGAGTCTTGAAGTACAGGAAACTCATAGTTTTGGCTTCATTTCTTCCGGATGTTATATGCTTACTTGATTACAATTTAATGGGCTAAGTTTAAGACTCAGTGAGTTAGATATTGATGCATGTAACATTACGTTCTGTTGGAAATAAAAGAAAATAATTTTCAATAGGTATCTGTACTCGTATGTATTGTCATTTATCTGAGTTTCATATTCTAGTCTTGTATTAGAAATCAAACACATGATAAAAAAAAGTATTTTATTCATTTATTTAATCTTTATTGCACAATTAATAAGTGTACAAAAGGCGGACTTAATGCCACATAGGCATTCTCTACCAGTCAACCATTGGGCTAAGCAGAAAGTAATAATAAGGTAGTGTGCCAAAAAAGTATATTAAAGATGTATATAAAAAAGTTTAATTTACTTTTGCATTCATTGCGTTCATGCATGCAATTACGACTATGTGTGTGATAGACACTTTTTTTTCATTTGGGTGTAACAGCTAACAAAGCGAGTGCAAGAGAAAGACACATAAACTGTAGAAAAACATTATCCTCCTTCTAGCACAGTTGGGTAAAAACCCAAATTTTACGAACCGGAAGTTTTGTGGGGCGCCATTTCCACGGTGACCGTTGTTCTAACCCGTGAATATTTTCAGAGGTTTATTGTTTTCTCCAAAACTGATATTTGTCACTTGAACAGGAAATAAACGGTGCGGAAACTCGTAGACAATAGACATTTGTCGTAGAGTAAAAGGGAAGAGGCCCAGAGGTGGGAGTCGAACGCGGTGGTCGGACCAAATCCTTTCAACTTTTGATACATCCTGATGTTTTTTCTATAGTAGCTCAGGGTAAGGTGTTCAATTTTACTGCGGCAATTCAAACAGTCTTAGAGCTATCATATCACCAATCATCATCTGGTACCTATTCATACGTAGGTAAGTAAAACCTTAGCTTGAAATCAGTTGGTTGGTTTTTGTCGTGTTTGATCTTACTTTTCTTACTAATATATAGGTACTTTTTGATTAAGAAGGGCAAATGAATAACTCAGGGGCAGCGCAGACGACAGACTATCCATAACGCACTTTTTTCAATTATATGCAGTAACGCACACGGCGCGAAAAAATCTGTCGCGGATATGTCACAGACTCAAAGCACACGACGCACATCATCGATCATTCTGTCGGCAGACCTAGACGCTCTTTTTAAATGTCTCATACGCAGACTCTATCGCACAAAACGTGTGCCGTCTGCGCTGCACCCAAATAGCATAAAAGTTTACGTTGTGTAAATTATGACTTCCAAATGCTGCGCTTCAGCGCTTCTTAAAAGTATACCTACGACTTATAAGAGCTATACTCGCGTGACTAAAACGTCTACATTGAATGCTCAAACAAAATTTCTAAACATATGTAAGTACATCACACCTTACCCCCAGTTCCCACCATCTGCTCCGCGTCGGACACGGGCGATAAACTCGTGTGCCACCTGGCTTGTGTCGTTGGTAAAATAAGCGTATGTGAGAAGTTTGCAGGCACCTGCTGAAACGAAATTTACGTTGTGTTTTGTCTTTGGCCGTATGCTACAATAGGTACCTAGTCACCTTAAATGAGATGGCCATCTCATACTAAACTAAAAAATTAGCAGTTATGATAAAGAAATACCTTAGTGAGATTTGGTTCAACAAAATGCCACTAAAAATAAGAAAATAAAATAAATAAATAACCCAAGACATGCCACACTGGGCCCTTACATCGCCATCTAGCCCCAAACTAAGCCGAAACTTGTATAGGTACCAGACAACTGATAAACTTACATAGGTGCGGGCCAGTCATAATCTTCCCAAAGAACGTATTTATAACCGACTTCAAAGAAAAGAAGAGGCTCTTAATTCGACATTTCTTTTTGTTGGATGTTTTTTTCATGTTTTACAGTAATAAATATAAAATACTAGCTAACCTAGCACTTTGTACCGTATACATTTCGAAGATTCATACCTATTTATTTATATAAGGTTATTTTCATGGGAAGGTACATGACACACAGATGCCCTGGAATTGAATACATTTTTCCCTAACCGTCTCCTTTAAATTAATTTCGTTTTCTGATTTAAGGATGTTAATTAAATCTCTGTGAAATTGTCATCGCCTGTTGTCATGTCATCAAAGATTGAATGTGTCATGGATCTAGTTGAATGGAATCGCTCATGATTTCAATGTTTTTTTTCTTTAGATCTTGTGGTATGGTAAAGAAAACAAATCACGGGCACATTTCTTCCCGTGGGAGTCATTATCTACACCATCGCCGAGTCATTATCTAGACTGGCTCGGTGGCTCAATTGGTAGTGACCTCTGCCTTCTGAGCCAAGGGTCGTGGGTTCGATCCCCACACTTTACAAACATTTGTGTGCATGAACATGTCTCTTTGTATTGGTCTGGGTGTTTTCTATGTATAATATGTATTTATTTACAAAAAAAATATATTTAAGTAAGTTTATCAGTTATCTAGTACCCATAGTACAAGCTTCGGCTTAGTTTGGGGCTAGATGGCGCTGTGTGGCCCAACGTGGCATGTCTTGGGTTATTTATTTATTTATTATAGTCGACTAAGAGACTTTTTGTCATTTCAGGTTTCCAGCCGACGATGCAAGGGTTTACACGCTTGACTTGCGACCACCGTACAATCGGAGAATCGCCCGTGATTTGACTTCTGCTTAAGGGTCAGTCTATACATCGACTGACCCCTAGGCCTAAGCTTACAGACCAGCATCAGCATGGCTGTGGCAACTGGCAAGCTATCAATTTGTACGTACTACAACACATTACACAACACACAGCTACAACTTGGGAACCTTCAAGAAATGAGCGTATTCATACTTAAAAGGTAGGCAGCGACCCCAGAACTCAATTTGGGTGTCCATGGGCGGTGTCGACTGCTTACCATCAGGCATCACACTTGCTCGACTGCCGCCTCTTGCATAAAAAAAAAACTATATAAAGAAACATATTTATTCTATTTCTCATTCACACTATATTGATGGCTTCGCAAAACCTATTCATGTATTTTACATCTTTGCAATAGGACTAGATCTAAAGACTATTGACCAAAGGTCTGTTTGCTTAGGACCTCCACAAAGTTGGGTGAAATTGAAAATCAAAGAAGTGCGAGAGGATAGGATGTGAGGCCGATTTGAATACGGCCTTTAACGGAGATTACAACTGGTTTTCTGTGGAGCAGGGTTATAATAAGAAAAAGGAAATGAGTTTCATCTTGTTTATTTTATTTATTAGGTTTACCAACAAATTGTTAGTTGTAATAATTGTTCATCATACAAAAATTGGTTAAAGGGGTCTTATAGTTAGTGCATTAAAGGTAGACACCACATCCGGATAAAAAGGCACACATTTTACCACTTTGGAAGAGTCTCTCGCGCAAACTATTCAGTTTAGAAAAAAATGATGTCAAAAACCTCAAGATCATTTTAAAATACGTATCCATAGATACCCCACACGTATAGGTTTGATGAAAAAAAATGGTTGAGTTTCAGTCCTATGTAACCACAAAAAATTTTCATAATGCACCTATGCACCAAATTTCAATAATGTAGCTATTATAGTTTCGGAATAAACTGGCTGTGACATACGGACGGACAGACAGACATGACGAATCTATAAGGGTCCCGTTTTTGCCATTTGGCTACGGAACCCTAAAAACGGTACCCAATTTTTTCAACCCAATTTTGTTCGGCGACATTTTCAATTGACCATCAATTACTGCTTATCCCGACCATAAGCCCTGGAGTATTTATACAGTTTTCGGCATACATGTGCACCCGTTGTCCGGGACTTATTTGAAATTCAGATTTTTCTAAATCCCTGGCCGTTATTCAAATGTACGATTGTGTCGAAAGCTGAAGACGAAAATATGACTTCACTGGTGATTACTGATGCGAATAATGATTCAGTTATTTTATCATGAAAATAATGCTCTGATACAAACACTAGTTGTGCCCGCGACTTTGTCCGCGTGGAATAGAGTTTCATCCGATATTTTATCCCCTTGAGGGTAGAATTGATCAAAATCATTTTTAGGTATCTGGATATACCCATAATTGCTACGCTGGGCAGGCGGGTTGACGATCGCAGGACGTAGCTTCTCGCTCCGGTGACGCTGCTGCGGTATTTAGCTACGTCTTCAATTGTGATGGCAATCATCGGCCTGTGGTATTTAGCTACGTCTTCAATTGTGATGGTTATACAGCCACCAGTCGGTTGCCAGCGCCTCGTTTGTTGTTCGGCAGGATGCATCACGGGCAGATGAGGTTGGCTTGGAGCGAAAAGATGATAGGCCGCTCCCTTACATCCCACGTTATTATAACATTCACTCCAATTTACATAAACCTCTATGAGTTAATTTTGACAATAAGGGAAGGAAATTTTTGAAGAATTCGTTTCCTGAATTGACCTAAACAGAATCGATCTCAGGCTGTTCTGATCGTCTGCTTTTTGGATCTGTCTGACTCAGCCACATCCCTCAGCCACAGAGAACGTCTTGCAACCTTAAATTTTCTGTACAACGTATAATTTTAGAATATGATCTTGCAATTCAATATTGTATTTGTCAAGTCCTGGGGCAGCGGAAGTGTGCCGGAGCGATATCGCGAGAAATATTACACCTTATTCGTTTCGCTTTAATTAAACTTTCGATAGCTGTTCGCCGTCCGAATGGATGCCTGACTGTATGTGGCTGTCTAAAAACTGAAATAATAAAGTAATTTTTTGGTTGACGTTTCTTAGTCTCATACATAATGGCTAATTTATAAGTCCCTTAAAGCTGAGAGCCTTTTTTTTCTTCTCGAGTTAAGAGTACTCTCAAACAGATAAGATAGATAGATATAATATAGCAAAAACAAACAAACCGGTACAAATAAAATAAAAACTATTAAATACATGGTGTGATATGGGCATGCAAAAAGGCATGCATGACAATTCAAAAAGGTAACGATTCATCAAATAACCAACAGCATTATCTAGGTCGTGAGGTTATGGACTGGATCCCAAAAATCTGGCGACTTTAATAACTCTGGTGCATCCACCCACCGTACACGTAGTAGGACACAGCTGGCAGGTGAGGAAATGTACCATGATCTCCAATGTTGCACAATAATTGCAGCCAGCATGTAAATTCTCGTTGAGCTGAAATTTCAACCTTACCAGTTGCGTAACTAAACCGTCTGAGGCAAATCTTTGCCCTACCAGTATACAAAGACAGGCTATTACAGAGTTCACGGCCTCTTAGACCCTCGATTAGGGGGTCCGTGGCGTTATGACGATTACAGGCTCGGTGGCTCATTTGGTAGTGACCTCTGCCCTCTGAACCAAAAGATATTGTAACAAAATAAAGAGAGGTAGGGCATAGCGAATCTTCGCTCGATGGAGCCGCCCGTCCGGGGAAGGACCTCCACCCTATAGAATACCGCAGTCAAATGACCTCTGAGTAGTGTTTCTGCCGGTGAGTAGGGTTTCCGGAGCTCGTGGGGGGTTGGGGTTGGGCCGGCATGGCGGTGGCAACTGACAGGTAACTGACCAGTTACTTACCCGTTGTCACAGCGACTTGGGCTTCTCTTTCGCTTTCCATCAGGCGTAGGGAAGCCATTATGTCGAGCCACTATAAAAAAAAAACATTTTTTAATTTCCGACAAGAGCATACGTCCGCGCTTCCCAACTGGAAGCAGTCAGCGTGGAAATTGGAGCAGCTTTCAATAACTGAACTGATCAATTACAGCTCTCAAATATTGGACACAGCGCACTGTTAGCGAATATAATACGAATCATATGTGCCATGCCTTGTATGATCGTACTTTCGGTGGAACCTTCGCTTGAATTAAAGTTAATTTGAAAGTATGCCATATATTTTATGTATGTATGTTTGTATGTATGGAGACCATCGTAGGCTACGGTTGTAGGTGTAGGCCAGGTGGAGTGACTATTTGCGCAAGATGCTAAGTAAGACCTCTAGCAAAACATTGGTGAAAACCGCATTCAATTAAATAAATAAATAAATAACCCAAGACATGCCACACTGGGCCACTCATCGCCATCTAGCCCCAAACTAAGCCGAAGCTTGTACTATGGGTACTAGACAACTGATAAACTTACTTAGATACATTTTTTTTTGTAAATAAATACATATTATACATAGAAAACACCCAGACCAATACAAACAGGCATGTTCATGAACACAAATGTTTGTACTGTGCGGGAATCTAACCCACGACCCTTGGCTCAGAGAGCAGTGCTCACTACCAAATAAGCCATCGAGTCAGTCATCAATTCCATGCACTAGTTTTCGCGTGTTGCGGCTTCAAACATAGAGATAAAAAATTCTCCCGTTTTCCCTACACTTCCCTTTACTATTCTGCTCCTTTTGATTGTAGCGTGATGAAGTATACTAAGTGTAACCTGCCCAGGAGTATAAAGTATAATTGTACCAAGTTCGTCAAAATCCGTCTAATAGTTTTTGTTTCTATAAAGAACAGACAGACAAATATTTTATTGATTGCATTTTTGGCATCAGTATCGATCACTAATCAACCCCTGATAGTTATTTAACCGACTTCGAAAAAAGGAGGAGGTTCTCAATTCGTCTGTATGTTTTTTATTTTTTTGTATGTATGTTCACCGATATTTCCGTCAGTTATGGATGGATTTCAAAAATTTTTCGACAGTTCGACAGAGGACACTTCCGAGGTGGTCCCATTATCACCAAGTCAGGATCTGATGATGGGATCCTGGAGAAATTCTGCTTCCGCTTCCTGTATATGCTTCCGGGCGTCAACATATATATAACGTATAAATATATAAATAACGTAAGTAATTCCAGCCTTAATACATAATTATTTAAATTATTACAACTATCACTTATTTTTGAAGTCGGTGCCAGCCAAACAAATAATGTAGGTATATTGTCGTGTGGATTTGTCGGCCGCGCGCGTCATACAAAAACAGTCTACGTTAAGTACCGAGAGGCTGGCACCGACTTCAAAACTATGTGATAATTGTAATATTTAAATAATTATGTATTAAGGCTGGAATTACTTACGTTATTTATCCCTTTTTAGTTTTGGTCGTTTGTGTTTTTTTTGAAGTCGGTTTATTTTTAAATATATTTCATGTACAGAATTGACCTCTCTACAGATTTATTATAAGTATAGATATAGATAGAAGATAAGCAATATGGGATTGAATCAAAAAGCTTATCCAAATGGGCATATCAAAACGGCTATTTAACATCAGTCACAACAGCCCACTCAGACAACAAGCCACTCGAACTCTTTGACGTTTCAATACCGTTTCCATACCGTTTTGAGGTCTGAATACATGAAACCGATATTCGATAGCAAAACGGTCAAGTGCGAGTTGAACGCGCATGGTGGGTTCCGTACGTGTTATATTGAGTTGGTTTTTGTTTATTTTCAATTGCTTAAAATTTTTATAGGTTTTCAAGTAATCTACAACTGTTTGCATTTATTTTTTTAATTTTAGGCATAGTAGTTTCGGAGATCAAAGCGAATGGTAAATGGTTTCGTCTTCTTTCATTAATGAAATCAAAACTATTATATACAATAACCAAAATGTATTTGAGATTCTTATAATAAGTCCTTTCATTTGACAGGCTCGGTGGCTCAATTGGTAGTGACCCCTGCCTTCTGATCCGAGAGTCGTGAGAGTTCGATTCCCACCCGGGACAAACATTCGTGTGATGAACACTTGTGTTTGTTCCGTGTCTGGGTGTTAATATTTGTATTTAAGTATTTATTTGTGGTACCTTCGTTGTTCTGATACCCATAACACAAGTGCTTGAGCTACTTACTTTGGGATCGGAGCAATGTATGTGATGTTGTCTGATATTTATTTATTATTATTTATTTATTTTGACACAGAGATTTATCATTTTTGTCGACCTTAAAAAAAACTTATTTATATACTTTGTTAGTCTGTATGTAGGTATACTTGTATACTACATGTGTGTTTATGTGTCATGGAATTATTACAACATCCCACCAAATTTCACCTGATTTGGTCGAGCAGTTTCGCTTTTTCGTTCGTTCGCAAAGGTCCGCTTTTTTAATTTAATTGTACTGAACCCTAAAAAGCACCCGGCTCCCACTGTGTATTATTTTAAAAGGGGTCTCTTGTACCCATGAGAGCAATTTGCATCCAGGCGCACCGTTTAACCCTTCCACCGTCGGGTTTACATAGAAATTATTTTTTTGCGGAGGTTGTTTGCACACCGTCGGTTAAGACTTTAATGGCCGGTGGAGGGTTGGTTCTACGGGGACAATCTTGGTAGTGCCTGAGGAATTAATGACTGTGGAACTGTTGAGTGAACGACAGTGGAGAGAATTAATTGAGTCTGGCACTGTTGGTGTCAGGTCGATAGATATTTGGGAATATATACTCATATATGGCTTTACGTCTTTTTGGTTCCCAGATTTAGAATAATAATAATAATAACCCAAGACATGCCACGCTGGGCCACACAGCGCCATCTAGCCCCAAACTAAGCCGAAGCTTGTACTATGGGTACTAGACAACTGATAAACTTACTAAGATACATTTTTTTTTGTAAATAAATACATATTATAAAAAGAAAACACCCAGACCAATACAAACAGACATGTTCATGCACACAAATGTTTGTAATGTGTGGGGATCGAACCCACGACCCTTGGCTCAGAAGGCAGAGGTCACTACCAATTGAGACATCGAGCCAGTCAAGACCCACCCGCACCCGTAGACCGAGTGTCATAGAAGATAACTTAAGGAAATGTAAGGAAATACAACAATAATAGAAAATGGGCAGCAGTGTTAACTTAGGTACAAATAAAACCTCCTCGGGTTCAGAACGGCTCGGGGACCGCTAAATTCCGGGCAAACGGCCAGGGTGTGATCAGCCTTATCACACTCCGCCCCACACTTGCACTGGATTCCTCCTGCCCGATTCGATGCAGATGTTGTCCGAAGCACCCGTACCCAGACAATACCTGCACCAGACGAAACGTGAGGAGCCTATGTTGGCGCTCAATCCACTCCTTCATAACTGGGCCCACAACACCCAGGAGTAAAGACTCCTCCGCACCTTGCGGGGTCCTCGGTTCAGAGACGGACCATCTCTTCGTATGCCTCCCTCCGCACTGCTCCTTGTGGGAGCAGGGCACTCCTCGCACGCCCGCTCCTTAACCATCCATAGATAGACAGAGGCCAACGCCTAAGCCTGGAGCTTCCAGGGAAGAGGGCTATCCAGTACACAGGCCGCGTCAAAGCCGGCCTGGCAGGACCGTGGGACACGTTCAGTTGCCGCTATGCCGCCGCAACCCTCACCCCCAACGAGCTTACATTATGAAAGATTTGTAATGCTGCGGCTGTTAAATAAATAAATAAATATCCCAAGATATGCCACGCTGGGCCACACATCGCCATCTAGCCCCAAACTAAGCCGAAGCTTGTACTATGGGTACTAGACATTAGTGATAAACTTACTTAGATACTTTTTTTTTGTAAATAAATACATATTATACATAGAAAACACCCAGACTAATACAAACAGACATGTTCGTTCATGCACATAAATGTTTGTACTGTGCGGGGATCGAACGGGGCACTACCAAATGAGTCATCGAGCTTGTTAAAAACTTTTTTTAAATGTTATTTATCCCAATTATAATAAACAGGTGAACATGTCTTCAGTACTGATGTCTCAATAAGCACATTTTCCCCCTACGAGTGCATACCGTCGCAAAACCGCTTAGCAAGTTGCGGCTCTAACACTTTTCTCGCGCAACAATTAAATTTGGGAGACAATTGACTCTCGCGCGGTCCGAAGACAGAAGGTACGTAGCGCGGACGTAATCCTGTTTATTCTTCGTTCCGCGATGGGAACGTGAGTGCCCCCGGCTGTCCGGGGTCAAACGCTGGCGTACAGATGGGGACGAAGTGGAACAAAGTTGGTTGAATGGATCAACGGAATTCGTTTTGTTTTTTTGTAACACAGAGTTATAACCCTTCTAATACGAATAGTAGAAGAAACATTACCCAAATTTTGTTCTTTTTAATTCTATTAATCATCACCATCATCATTTTCCTCTTAACAATAGTCCCAAGGTGCATATCGGATTCCTCGTCGGGATAATTTAAGAAAAGCTGTCCTAAACTGACGGGAAACTGGATGACAATGTAATCATATGAGTTAATAGATTTTATCTGCTGCTTTGTCTCTATATATGGCAAGTGTTCATTGTGTCATATATGGAACAGCCATTGTTCTTGAACGATGCTAGTTGTCGACGGAGTTCATGAAGAATCTGATGATGATTTGATGATTGTAGACGATGGGTCGCGCCGAGAAGTACGTTCGCGATGGACGCAAATCATCATCATCATCAGCCTATTGCAGTCCACTGCTGGACATAGGACTCTCCAGCTGTTCGCCACCTAGGGCAAACTTCTGGAGGATATACCCATAATCGCCACGCTGGACAGGCGGGTTGGCGATCGCAGGGCGTAGCTTCTTGCTCCGGTGACGCTGCTGCCCGTCATCGGCCTCTGGAATTTAGCTACACCTTCTATCGTTATGGTTTTACCGCCACCAGTCGGTTTGCCAGAGCCTCGTTTGTTGTTCGGCAGGATGCACCACGGGCAGGTGAGGATGGCTTGGATGCGAATAATAAAACTGAATTAGCGTAACAACGGCCACGCCAACGTCGGGCTGCGTGCCGAGCTCCAACGTGCAGGAAGATAAAATTAAGGTGGCGGTTTTGAGTGCCGCCGAGCACTATCCACGCGGAACGCGCCGCGGCGAAACCAAAATGTGGGAACCCCGCGCGCGGGGGCGGGCGAACTCGAACAATCAGAGCACGGGAGCGAGCGGCTGGCGGCAAGACGTTCGCGCGTATTCCGATTCATTTAAAAACGTAAATAAACAAATGTGCGCAAAGACAACATCTTTTATACAGCCTTAAAATAAAATAATAAAATTATAACAACATTAGGTGCGTCGCCTACAATGATGATGATGCAGATTTGATGCATTTACCTTACGCCGCGGCGTGTGGCATTCTCTAACGCCTCAACTGTCTCTCCAAGTCTCCTCTGCCCCCAACTCAACTTTGCTACGTCTCCAGTCCGCGTTCATTTGGTATTCAGGCCCATTACTGTAATCCTTCGGCGGGTCGCGTCGCTGCGAGCATCGCAATCGCGCTTTGTCGACGGTCTGAATGGCTTTTATTTCATTCTTTGCCTATTTTTTGGCTGTTGATCGGTAAATAAATATTTGAGAACATCATGTACATTGATCGAAGTACGTAATGAAATGAAATGAAATGAAAAATATCTTTATTCAAGTAGGCTCATGACGAGCACTTATGAATCGTCAAATAATGCAAGTACAAACAATGAATCTACCACCGGATTCGGAAGGTCGTTTTCTACCGAGAAGAACCGGCAAGAAACTCGATCTGCTGGGTACTTTCGAATACTTAGATTACCGTGGTTGTCGTAAGGTTCACATCCCGGGCTGGCTACCACCATACATTCGGCGATGGCCTGCATGGCGGTAGGGAAGCGAAACTTCCATTACATAAAAAATATCTAAGTATGTTTATCAGTTGACTAGAACCTATATGACTGGCTCGATGGCTCATTTGGTAGTGACTCTGCCTTCTGAGCCAAGGGTCGTGGGTACGATTCCCACCCGGGACAAACACTCGTGTGATGAACACTTGTGTTTGTTCCGTGTCTGGGTGTATATTATACATAGAAAACACCCAGACCAATACAAACAGACATGTTGATGAACACAAATGTTAGTACTGTGCGGAAATCGAACCCACGACCCTTGGCTCAGAAGGCACTACCAAATGAGCCATCGAGCAAGCCGGCTTAGTTTGTGACTAGATGACCCTATATGGTGCAATGTGGCACGTTTTGGCTTATTTATACTTCTTGATACGATATTAACATAAAAATCCGCTTCCATCGGGACGCAATGATAGCGTCTCAGCATTTCAAGAAAACCTTCACGTACTACCGAGTTTATCGGTATCCTCGGATTCTTCCAGGCTCCCGCTGTATCGCCGGCTGACGGATGCGACCGGGCCCAAATGCCGACGCGCGAGGGTCAAGGGGCCATCTGTTATTGGCGCAGTGATTCTTTCCCGATGGGTGAGTATTTTTCTGGGCTATTAAGGTGATAGATTGGAAGGACATCCTATAGGAAAGTATTTGGAAGTCTACTCGCGGTTTCGTTTGCGAAGAGGCTGTAGTTCGCTTTTTGTGTTTGTAAAGAAAATTTTGTCGGGTTTGCTATGTAAACCAGCGCCGCGGCGCTTGCCACGGTTAATCCTGAGCTTTACCCATTTATTGAATTGCTCTATATGTTACAAGCTACACGCCCCGGCTTCGCTCGGGTTTAATACTATTTTTACCCACTAACTCCCGTTCCTGTGGGAATTTCGGAAATTCCTTTCTTAGTGCACCTCTACGGTACCTAAGCTACGTCCCTTGCATATTTCAAGTGCCTAGGTTTAGCCGTTTGGGATGTGCGTTGATATCTCAGTCAGTTTCTCCTTTTATATATGTAAATAGGATTTTATGATCGTATATATGTTACGGGTAATGTTAGAAGGTGGAGTAAACCTAAGTTTACCTAGTATTACCCAAGCTTCTTGGGTAAAGTCCGAATAATAAGTAAAATAAAATTTGATTCGGGGTTTACCCATGCTCACCTAGGTCTACCCAACTCTGGCTGGGTAATGTTAAAAATTTGTCTAATTAATTAGTGAAATGAAACTTCAAGGGCATTTTTAACATCAACAACAACGTTTAGTGAGCATAAACTGGATAATAGCTTTAATAGCCAAAAACTAATAGCGGTCCTTGATATTTTAAATTGCAATTATTTATTTCAGCAAGATAAACTGCTGTGACATGATTCGAAATTCCTGATGTTGCAGATGTAAATGAGCGGCGGTTATCACTTACCATCAGGTGAACCGTTAGTAATGAAACCTATCTCATTAGAAAAGAAAATTACGCAACACCTAAGTTTACCCAGCCAGAGTTGGGTAGACCTAGGTGAGGATGGGTAAACCACGAATTAAAATTTATTTTACATAATATTTATTTTACTTTATTTATTACCCAAGTAGCTTGGGTAATCCTAAGTAAACCCGGGTAAACCTAGGTTTACTCCAACTTCTAGCATTACCCGTAACATATACGTTAATGCATCGATCATGTACGATCATGTCAACGCATTGTGGGTCATTTCTATAGACTCCATTTTAATATTCAATATCAGACACAAATTCAATATAACACATCCGCTCCGTGTCAAATCTTGTCCTAACAATAATGAATACATAAAGAAGAAGAATTATCTAATCAAGAAGAATCATCTAATCAAGAAGAATCATCCAAGACTCATTTAATTTGGTGCAGTCGTTCAAAAGTTATGGGCGCACATTATATTTGGAAGAACCATTTTTATTTATATAGAAAATTAGACTTGATGCGTCTATACACATTTTTTGTATAAGCAATAAACGAAACCAAGCGCTTCAGTCAAAAAAATTACATACCTCTAAAATTGGCAACAAAACTCATTGTTGCAGGCAACGTTGACAAACGCAGGTCCGGCGTCACGGGCCACACCACTGCCTCTCTTTAGGGTTCCGATAACAAATATAAAACCTTTACCCCGGTAACTCGTTTGGTAAAGACCTAAATCCTACCAAAGATTCATCATCACAGCGCAGTCCACACAAGGGCCTCTCCAAATGTTTTTCACTTTATTCGATCCTGGGCTTCTCACATCCAGCCTTTTAGCACTAGACGTACAATTAAACTAATTTTAGAATTCAAATTTTTGAAAAAAGTTTATTTGGAAACAAAAACACATACATAATATTTGAGTATGTACGGTAACAACTGCGGTAGTCGTAGACTGTGTGCAGCACCGGAAACGTGGAAGATAGCTCTTGTGCATCCGGTCCCTAAAAAAGGTGATCGCTCTGATCCAGCGAACTATAGGCCAATCGCCATCACATCCTTGCTGTCCAAAGTAATGGAATCCATTACTAATCGCCAGCTCTTGAGGTATCTAGATGAGAACCAGCTATTAAGCGACCAACAATACGGTTTCCGTAGCGGTCGCTCTGCTGGTGATCTTCTGGTTTACCTCACGCATAGATGGGCAGAGGCAGTGGAGAGCAAAGGAGAAGCCTTGGCAGCTGGCTTGGACATAGCGAAAGCCTTTGATAGGGTTTGGCACAAAGCTCTTATTTCCAAACTTCCATCGTACGGGCTTCCGGAAGAGCTGTGTGCATGGGTCTCCAGCTTCCTCTCTGGGCGTAGCATAAAAGTCGTCGTCGACGGCTCATGCTCGGACTTTAAGCCCGTCAATGCTGGTGTCCCGCAGGGGTGTGTGCTGTCGCCTACTCTTTTTCTCCTGCATATCAATGATATGTTGCGGTATAGCAACATCCATTGTTATGCAGATGACAGTACGGTTGACTCAACATACAAAGGATGCACGCGTGCTTCTCTGGAAAGCGTCGCCGAGAGCCGGAATAAACTTGTGTCTGACACTGAGAACATGTTAAGTCATGTTTCAGACTGGGGCCGACTAAATTTAGTCCGCTTTAACCCCTCCAAGACACAAGTTTGCGCGTTTACTGCCAAGCGTAGTCCCTTCGTCGTAACCATAAATTTCGAAGACACTCCCATTATTGCCAAGTCGACTATCGGGATCCTGGGAGTCGACATTTCGAGCAGCGTTCAGTTCCGTGGACATCTGGAGGGTAAAGCCAAACTGGCTTCCAAGAAACTGGGTGTGCTTAATAGAGCGGGACAGTATTTCACGCCGACCCAGCGCTTACAACTTTATAAAGCACAGGTCCGGCCTCATATGGAATACTGTTCCCACCTCTGGGCTGGAGCACCCCAGTATCAACTCCTTCCATTTGACCGAATCCAGCGTAGAGCTGCTCGTATTGTCGATGACCTGACCCTGTCAAGTCGACTCGACTCACTGGCATTGCGAAGAGACGTTGCATCCATGTGCGTTCTCTACCGCATCTATCATGGGGAGTGTTCTGAAGAATTGTTTGGTTTACTGCCTGCAGCGGAGTTTCTTCACCGCACCACACGTAACCGACTGAAATTCCATCCACATCATCTCGATGGCTGGAGATCCTCGACTGTACGTTTTATGAGGAACTTCTTGCCTCGCGCCTCGGTTTTGTGGAACCAACTTCCTGCGGCAGTCTTTCCGAACAGCTACGACTTGGGAACCTTCAAGAAACGAGCGTATTCATATTTAAAAGGCCGGCAGCGACCCTAAACTCGGCTAGAGCTGCGGGTGTCCATGGGCGGTGTCGACTGCTTACCATCAGGCATCACACTTGCTCGTCTGCCGCCTCTCGCATAAAAAAAAAAAAAAAAAAAAAAGTTATTAAAATACTACACCCCATCTCATTCTGTCGTAGACGACTAAGGAAACGGTAGGCGACTAAGGGAATATCAGGAAACGTGCTGCAATATTAACCAGGGTACAGATAAAACTTACTGCAGCCACAAACCCGCCTAGCGTGACCAAGAAAATTCCCCCAAATGATAAATGACACTGGAAGCATTTATATCCAGCAGTGGACGTCTCCAGGCTAATGATGATGAAAAATACTACTTAATTTAATACGACGGAATCGACTTTCATGATCCAACGTGTGCTGACCGACTTTTTACATATAAAATACGGCCAGGAAAGATTCCCTATGGGCGCTACCCTCGGCCCCGAGTTTCATCAAGTCTAATATTGCCAGCCATAAATCGACAGCTCTGTATGTTGAGTAGGTAGGTATTTACCGTGACGAGCGCGGTATATCACGGACCTACCAATTTCTTGACCGAAAAATTTATAACGGTCTCCCCTTGTGATTTATACGTAACGTATCGCGGGTTAGTGAATGTGGGGGGCGTTTACTTAAAGTGGGGAGATAAAATAAATACGTATACAATGATTATTTGGATGGTTGGTTTATTTAGGGTTCTGCAGTATGATATTATAAGGTACCAGGCGTTTTCACTGTCAACCTAAATATGTAGCGTCGTAATGTACACTATTTGTGATTTCATATAGTATCGGTCTAACCCAATCGGTGGTTAACAATATTGGTTTTGCATTTAAATTATTGATTCAATTAGGGGCAGGCCAGACGACAGACTATCCGTGACGCACTTTTTTGCAATCATATGCAGTAACGCACACGACGCGCAAAAATCTGTCGCGGATATTTCACAGACTGAACGCACACGACCCACATCTTCGATCATTCTGTCGGCAGACATAGACACTCTTTTTAAATGTTTCAAACGCAGACTCTTTCGCACAAAAAGTCTGTCGTCTGTGCTGCCCCTGTGTATTTGTTATAATAAGCATGTAATGTGTAACTGTTTGTTATTTAATTAAATAAAAATTAAATTAAGACGTTCATTGCTGGACATAGACCCTCTCCTAATACCCTTCATATGAACCGGTCTTGAGCGGTCAGCTTCCATAAATCTCCGTTATCTCACTCAATACTGTATTCAGTTCAATGCAAGTTGCAGCATTTCACTGTAGCCGGTCGAGAACAAGAGAGGTAGGGCATAGCGAATCTTCGCTCGAATTGAGCCGCCCGTCCGGGGAAGGACCTCCACCCTATAGAATACCGCAGTCAAATGACCTCTGGGTCGTGTTTCTGCCGGTGAGTAGGGTTTCCGGAGCTCGTGGGGGGTTAGGGTTGGGCCGGCATGGCGGTGGCAACTGACAGGTAACTGACCAGTTACTTGCCCGTTGTCACAGCGACTTGGGCTTCTCTTTCGCTTTCCATCAGGTGTAGGGAAGCCATTATGTCGAGCCACTATAAAAAAAAAAAGAACCACTCACAACAAGTGAGTTACGCTTTTGCTAATCATGGGCTTTTCGCGTCCAACTCTTGTACAAACACACGTTTGTGTGTGTACAATCGAACTCGTGACCATAGTTTCAGAGCCAAAGTTCACTACCACTGTACTAAAGTAGTCGTCAAATTTAACATTTAAACAATATTCCCCTCGGCTGATGATGTTCAGATCATCATCATCGTCTTTATTAGCCTAATTCAGACCACTCCTAGACATAGACCACTCCAGTTGTTCCCCAACTAAGTGCAAACATCTGGAGGATAATAATATACCTATAAGCGCCACTCTGGGCAGGCGGGTTGGCGATCGCAGGGCGTAGCTACCCGCTCCAGTGACGCTGCTGCCCGTCATTGGTCTGTGTATCATGGTTATTCGGAAAGATGCACCACGGGCAGGTGAGGTTGGTTTGGAGCGAACAGATCATAGGCCGCTCCCTTACATCCCAGATGTTGAGAACTTGAGGTAGATGTTGTCAAATTGGTATTTACAACAAGTAGACTAACGAGACAGTCGATATAATTTAATAAGCGTGTTGGTAATAACTCCGGTAGTACATAATATATGGAGGATGGGCTAAGTTCGCTGTGTTCATGTGTGGCACAAACACATTTAGGAATATTTCATTCGACTTTATGTTAGTCGGTGTAGTTTCTGGATCTAAATGTTCTAAAACAGGATCCCGTGGGTGTCGTAAAAGACTAAAGGAATACCAGGAAACAAACGGGCAGCGGCAAACGCTGCAAGTAAACACTTAAGAGAGGTAGGGCATAGCGAATCTTCCCTCAAATTGAGCTGCCCGCCCGGGGAAGGACCTCCACCCTATAGAATACCGCAGCCAAATGACCTCCGGGCCGTGATTCTGACGGTGAGTAGGGTTTCCGGTGCTCGTAGGGGGTTAGGGTTGGGCCTGCATGGCACTGCGGTTAGCCAGGGCAGGCAGGGATGTGGCAGTATGCTTCGGCGCTACCCGTGTCCCTGCAACTTGCTGCCCACTGGCGACAGGGGTAACCATCGATTTTCTTGCAGATTCTTCTCGGTAGAATATGTTTTATTTACTTTTGTATTTGAAGATTCATTTATAAGTTCTTTTAAGTCGTTATGAATAGGTAAAGATATTTTCTATTCTATTCAATTTAATTCTATATCGCTTCATCCCTACAATCGCACCGCACGCTCAGTCGAGCGCCATCGATATTTGCATACAAATTGCCCCACACCCACTTCACTAGACTCTTGACTGCGGACGCGATTATAAATTGTCGATATGCATACTAACATCACTATTAATTTGCTACTGGTTTACATCAGATATGTAGTTTTTTTTTTATTGCTGTCCATTCCTGAGTAATAGGTTTTTAAATAGTTTTTCAAAGGTAAATACCACTTTTAGGCTGTCAACAGAAGCGGAGCGAGGCAGAGGAGCGGTGAGTGAGGTAAAGATTTACCAATAGAATCGTGAAGAACGAATAGGTATTGAAAGATATGGTCTTATAATCTGAAAAGTTTTTAATAACACGATTCAATTACAATGACCTTTATCCAGAGAATCTAGAACGATATGTCAGAGTAATAATTTGGCGGGAACTCGACGTAGCTGTCAATCATGGAAGTATTAAGTACTACGCATGGAAGTAATAAGGTACTACGTTACTTCCATGCTGTCAATAACGTTAAACGTCAAATGTCAATGATAGTGCGGTGACTTCTGAACGTGGCGAATAGTGCTGTCCATAGTGATTTGTTTTTCTTCCCTAACCGTATGGAGATTTTATGAAATTCTATTTGTTGACTATACCTCGTTCACCACTCTGTAACCTCGCTCCGCTTCTTTGTACATTACTCTACTGAAGCGGAGCAGGGTAGAGCGGAGGACCAATCACGTGGATTTGGAATCAATGTCACTTTGCCTCAGTTGAACCGTAGCCTAAGGCTTTACTGATTTAAACTAAAACCGTACATATTTATGCTCTCTTTACATTATACGAAGTATTCTCTGATCCTTCATTCTCACAATCCGTAGAGCTCGACACGACCGGAATGAGATCAGGCCCAAGACCAATATTTATTTTAAGAGAAAATATATGTTAAAAGTTCAAAAGGACAGTAAAAGATTCAAATTCTTAAAAAAGTCATGCAAATCAAAATCGATCAATAGTGACCAATCCTATTAATTGATTACTTCAGTTGATTTTGTAGAAAGTGGTGATAACTAAAATACATTCCCTTTTTCACCAAAGCGTTCGCGCTTATCTCAAAAGCTTTCATAGTAATAAAACTTGAAGCAGTGTTTGCTCAACCCGGGAACCGATCGTGGATCAACGAGTTTGCCGAGGGCATGTCCGATTACCGATGACGGACCTTGGCTTTAAACATTTTGTTCACTTGTTACGCGTTCAGTTAAACTAGGAAATTGTCCTTTTAATAGGAGCTGACTATTACACCGTCACGGTTTCGGAAGTAATGTCCGGTGCAATGATTTTATACAAATCTTAAATAGACTACAAGTATAAGAACAGAATTATTTAGACGCTTTGTTGAGATAGTCAGCGGTTGTACCATTAAGAATTCGCCACATCAATAAGCCATATATTATTTTTCTAGAACTCGTACCAAAATTAAAAATACCATTATGGCAAAACAAATCATAGTTTTGTAGTCGACTGGAGAAGACAAAGAAGATTCATTAAAGACTTCAGACAAGTAGATTATAAATCATCGAAAAAAAAATTACCATTGGGTTACCACTTTTTTCGCATGATCTTAGGTCCTTTTGACGGTACATGAAAACGGTATTTATCTGTAGGTATTTCGAAACACCTGGAAACAATAAGAGCGTGCTGATCCGAGCGTTTCTTTTGTTCTTTATCAGCCTGAAATCGTCCACTGTTAGATATAGGCGTCCCCCTAATGACAATCGTCATTTGGGGCGACTTACCTTAGTCACCGCACTTGGCAGGCGTTTAGGTGACCGCAGTAGGTTGCATTTGTACCCTGGTAAAAGCTGCAGTCCGTTTGCTGATATTCCATTAGTTGGCAATATCAAATAGAAATCAATTCTTAAGAGAGGTAGGGCATAGCGAATCTTAGCCGCCCGTCCAGGAAAGGACCTCCACCCTATAGATTACCGCAGCCAAATGACCTCCGGGTCGTGTTTCTGCCTCTGAGTAGGGTTTCCAGAGCTTGTGTGGGGGTTAAGGTTGGGCCGGCATAGCGGTGGCAACTGACAGGTAACTGACCAGTTACTTGCCCGTTGTCACAGCAACTTGTTCTTCTCTTTCGCTTTCTATCAGGCGTAGGGAAGCCGTTATGTGGAGAGCTACTATTAAAAGAAAATATTCTAACATTCCTTCTAAACGGCAATGGTGTGATATGCAGCCTTTTCCCCGTCTGTTATTCGAGTGAGCTCTCAGCAGGAGTATTTGCCTTCGCCTCGTCTCGGCGTGTTGTACCGCTCAGACACCTTTGAAATGCTGCACTGATGACCCTGAGTTCCGTTCTGAACATATCTTTGCTTTCTGTTAGTCAAATCTCTTAACATTTAATTCATTAATCTCTAGAGTAATTGCTACCTAAGAATCGAAATGTACCCGAGTTTTAATTCCGGAAAATTACTAAGTAGCGTTTATCTGGGTACAAATGAAACCTACTACGGTCACCTACTGTTTCAACAACACCAACAGAGATTAGCAGGCTGGTTGGGGTGCGATGTAGGTTTTATTTGTACCCAGGTAAACGCTTCTGCCCGTTTCCTGATATTTTTTTTATGGTAGCTCGACATAACGGCTTCCCTACGCCTGATGGAAAGCGAAAGAGAAGCCCAAGTCGCTGTGACAACGGGCAAGTAACAGGTCAGTTACCTGTCAGTTGCCACCGCTATGCCGGCCCAACCCCCACGAGCTCCGGAAACCCTACTCACCGACAGGAACATGACCCGGAGGTCATTTGGCTGCGGTATTCTATAGGGTGGAGGTCCTTCCCCGGACGGGCAGCTTAATTCGAGCGAAGATTCGATATGCCCTACCTGTCTTAAATGATCTGATATTCCCTTAATCATATTCTACGATACCCTCGAGATGAGATGGGGTGTCCCTAATATAAATCCGGAAACCATACCCCTAATATTTCATAAAAAATCACTTCCTTATTTTATTCCCACCAGGAATTAAATCTGGAATCTTCTATAATGAGCTCTTTGCACTAATAGTTGGTATATTGCGCTAAGAGGTCGGATGATACCAAACTATTAAAAAATCTAGTTCTAGTAAAAACCTGCTACCTAAACCGTAAACTGTGACCACTAAAAGCAAAGCCTGCATTTTTGCAGCAGTCGTACTGTATTTTACCGCAGAGGGGACGCCAAATGAAATTTGTTTTTTTTTTTTATCGGAACCGCAGAGGATACGAGGGAAATTGAAAATGTCCTTAAACCTCTCTCTTTATATTCGCAGAGTTTTCTGTAAAAACAAAAGTTTAATAATAGGAATGAAAATATCTTTGTTAGTGCAGTTGGAAAATATGAAATACCTACATTCAAAGTGTATCAGCTACTTATTTTCATTCTTTTTAAGGGTTATTTTACCATTCATATTGTCATATTGTCCTTACGGGTCATTATGACGGTGGCAACGGACAACTGATTCTTTTTTTTTATAAAAACAGCGTTGAGGATAATCTCACTCCACTGAGATGCCGTTTCACGCCCCGCCTAAAGAACCCAGAATTTTAAAAGGAAGGAAACACATGAGCCGGACGGAGCAGGAACAAAGATTCATTTGGTTATTTGTCCGTTGCCGCAGATACTTGAGCCTCTCTTTCGTTTTTTTTTTGCGAGGTCACTATGCTGTTCAGTTCTAGGTTTTTAAGGAAAAGAGGTTCTTGTAGTATTCCTTAAAAATTTAAACCTATTACTAAGACTTTGCTGTCTGTCCGTCAGTCCATCCGTCAGTAATTTTAACAAACAAAAAAGTTTTTGCATTTTTTTGCACGATATTTTAATAACTTCCTTGCCCTATTTCCCCTCTTTCAAAGACTATACAGGCTATTTCACAACTAGTTCAATGTACATTAACTTACGTCGTCGCCGTATTCCCAACACACCGATCGGTCTTTTCCATCGATCTCTCATCAGCAAACTTTGCACTACTTAAATAACTATTACCTGGAAGCTGATGTAATTCCCCAAAGTGCTGTAGGAAAATGACCCGTATAACCTCTCCGGGAGACGGGATATAGGAAGTTTCGGCGTGTACTCAGGATTGTGAAGTGAGCTCGTGAGTTGCAGACTACCAGTTCGGTGAGACTTTGAAATTGTTTGGAGTTTTGGAGCCCACCTGCGCAAATTAGTTCAAGGTTTTGGTCTGCTTTTGCTCATCAACTACCTATTATGCGTACTAGCACCAATAATTTACGCCGGTATTTCACTATGTCTTTTCGCTTCGGCGACAATAAATATAACTCAACGGTCCACATCTTCGTATGAGTGTCTTAAAGTTTTAGCTAAAATATCGCGTTTCCAAATCAGTTCGGCCGGCATGCCGATTGTTTTGGTTAGTTGTCAGCGACATGAGCTTTCCAGCCCTGGAAAGGAAGAAAGGATGGAAGGAAAGGGAAACCACTGCCTTATATCTCTCTCTATACAAAAAGAAAACTAATATTGAATAGGAAAAAAATAATCTGGATCGGTCATATCTTGGACATTTTCATTGTCGGCTTAAGATCAGAGATACCTTATGTAGAGTTGTTACAAAAACAACTAAAGGCTCGAGAGTTCTCCTAGACTAAAGTTAAAACTAATAATATATTTACATGGCCTAGTAATGAAAAACGAATTCTTCTAGCACCATCTTCTACAAGTTCAAAAGTAATTTGCTAGATGGCGCCTCTAGCAGTGCCTTTGGCAGGCCCGTCTAAGTTTGAGTTAGTCTGAAGGTATCTGCATCACTGGGCCTCTGATTTCACTGCATGAACTAAAAAATCCAAGCTTACTTTTAGTACCTAACTTAAAAAATTTCTTAGTTGATTTTTCGGATATCAACGGGTTTTTTTTTTATAGTGGCTCGACATAATGGCTTCCCTACGCCTGATGGAAAGCGAAAGAGAAGGCCAAGTCGCTGTGACAACGGGCAAGTAACTGGTCAGTTACTTGTCAGTTGCCACTGCCATGCCGGCCCAACCCTAACCCCCCACGAGCTCCGGAAACCCTACTCACCGGCAGAAACACGACCCAGAGGTCATTTGACTGCGGTATTCTACAGGGTGGAGGTCCTTCCCCGGACGGGCGGCTCAATTCGAGCGAAGATTCGCTATGCCCTACCTCTCTTACGGGTAGAGGTGGTGCAGTGATATTCTTTGTCCGTCACCGCACGCACTTTTGCTACTTCTCAAAAAGCAGCCCTGGATTTTGAGTGATGTTTTGATGATTGACTGTGATACACCCCTGTACGTCGGAAATCATGTTAAACCATTGATCCGGCGTCTACTCTCTCTCCGGTCATTATAAAGCATTGTCCCATCGATTACCAAAATGATGATACATATAATCTTTAGCGAAAATTACTATACACGTATTTTTTAAGTATCATTACTAAAATATTATAATAATAGCATTACTACGTTGGAACAATGAATTTGTTGTGTAAAATAGGAAATACGATAAATATGATATGATAATGATAATTATCAAATCAAAAAATTGCACAGTGATTAAAAAATCTTCCCGTATTATAATGTAAAAAAAAACACTACGGTATCCCATTGAACCAGAGCCCCAAGTTAGTCTAACTTAAGCTATGAACTACTCTACTTTGTCGGATTAAACATTACGAAGACGAAACCCCTTCAGCCAGTTTGAAAATTCATTTTCTTTTATGACTACAGACTTATTGGAAATCGACTACGCTCAAGAATGGGAACGACGCTTTGTTTTATACCGAACATAGACATCGAAGAAAGTTATGCCGTTTCTTTAACTAGATATCATTTTAGTTAAACATAGCTAGGCCCTAAAATAGTACTGCCCCATTTCATTCCCTGGGAGAACCGCCAAGTGTGATGAATAAGACAAATCCCCCCTATGGCAATTAACATTGAAGGTTTGCAGCCCACCTGGTGTATCCAACGATACCTGGACCATCCCACTGGCCACAATAAATTAAATAATTACTTTGTCAAAAGTAAATAAATAAATAAATATTAGACAACATCACATACATTGCTCCGATCCCAAAGTAAGTAGCTTAAGCACTTGTGTTATGGGTATCAGAACAACAAAGGTACCACAAATAAATACTTAAATACAAATATAAACACCCAGACACGGGACAAACACAAGTGTTTATCACACGAATGTTTGTCCCGGGTGGGAAAGTAGGATATCCAAATCGTTTTTCGCACAATCTTTATAATAAAGAATCTATATAATATAGCTATATTATTATCTCGATTAGGGTCTTTTACAAATAAATAGTCCCTTGACCCATCCGACGCAATGACAACCCCGTCCAAAGGCGGTCGTTAATAAGAATCACGCGAGCACCCGTTTGTTAGTTAAGTGACGTCACGATACGCGAGATTATGACGTCATCACGAGTGCGCACTCGAGCGGGGCCCGCGCGATAACGGCCCGGACACACGGGCTAGAAGGAAGGTGAACAAAGGCATTTTTAACAATTTAGCAACAAAAATTCCAGAGTTAGATTAAACGAAAGAATAATTTAGCTACAATAATTCCAGAGTTAGATTAAACGAAGGATCCACATACCACATACATATTTCTATGTCATCATCATCATCATCAGCCTATTGCGGTCCACTGCTGGACACAGGCCTCTCCAGTTGTTCACCACTTAGGGCAAACATCTGGAGGATATACCCATAATCGCCACGCTGGGCAGGCGGGTTGGCGATCGCAGCGCGTAGTTTCTCGCTCCGGTGACGCTCCTGCCCGTCATCGGCCAGTGGCATTTAGCTACGCTTTCAGTTGTGATGGTTATACCGCCACCAGTCGGTTGCCAGCGCCTCTTTTGTTCGTCAGGATGCACCACGGCAGGTGAGGTTGGCTTGGAGCAAAAAGAAATAGGTCGCTCCCTTTCATCATATTTCTAGGTATATTTATCTATATTTACAAAAAAATGTATTTAAGTAAGTTTATCAGTTGTCTAGTACCCATAGTACCTACAAGCTTCGGCTTAGTTTGGGGCTAGGTGGCGTTGTGTGGCCCAGCGTGGCATATCTTGGGTTATTTATTTATTATTTATACCATTCAAACGATAGTGGTCCGCACCAAGAGGTTTAGTTCCTAGTTCCTGCTCCGTGTCGTTAAGTCATGGAATGCCCTAGAAGTGCATAATGTTTCCTTCCTTTTACAATCCTGGGTTCTTTAGGCGGGGCGTGAAACGGCATCTCAGTGGGCATTCAGGGTAAGAACGACAGATGTAGTGGGTTTGTTCTATTGTGCCTGTCGATCTAACATTTTAATCTCACGACCGCTTACCATCAGGTGGAGTGAGGTCATCCTGAACGCTCTTTACATAAATACATTGACTGTTCTCCACCTCTATTGGCTGTGTATCCCCATACAAACAGATGATGACTAGGGGATAAGTCCATGTGTTTGAGTGAGGCTCGTTTGTCTCTATGGGTGCTCTTAGCTCCTTTTTTTTCCACATGACTACGATGATAGGCCAAGGCGGCCTTGTCATCATCACCAGATTGTTGGGGGAGCAGATAGCTCTCACCCCTATTAAGCAACGCAGCTAAGGGGCCCCCGAGTGGGGCGGCTTAGGGTGTTGCTTGGAGGGTACCTATAGACGCCGTTTTGAGGAGAGGGGCGACTGGTTGCGGGCTGGTTACGGGAATGCGCCTTCTCGCATGACGATCGCAGGGCGTATCTTCTTGCTCCGGTGACGCTGCTGCCCGTCATCGGCTTGTGATATTTAGCTACGCCTTAAGTTGTGATGGTTATACCGCCACCAGTCGGTTGCCAGCGCCTCGTTTGTTATTCAACAGGATGCACCACGGGCAGGTGAGGTTGGCTTGGAGGGAAAAGTTGATAGGCCGCTCCCTTACATCCCCTTAACATACCCTTACTGTGAATTGACCCGCGCGGCCATCAGGCGGCATTGTGCGCGATCCGACGCGGCCTCATTAAGGCAGCCATTACCGGCCGGACCTGGCTAACGAAGCGCGTGTGAATACACCCTCAATGAATATCTTTTGTTGGCCTCGCGGCGAAAAGAACGAAAAAATATAATTAAAACTGAGAGTGGATGTGACGGAGTGAAAGGCGGCCACTTTTTAGCGAGCGCGTGAATGTTCTGTACTGAAATCTATTGACATACTTTACTGACATTGACGTACCTACAAACCTAGGAACAATGACTAAGCATGGAACCCGGGCTAAAATAACAACATAACTCAATATATTTGGTTCACTCTGACTTATGGATGCTGCTGATATATTAGAGAAGGACAGGCATGGAAAAGACGTTTCGAAATTTCGAAGGTTGTCACTACATAGTTTCGTTTCAGGCCAGTGATGTGACTCGCTCAATATTTTATGGTGACCAAAGGTGACCATTTGACGTATATTTTTTTCGTTCGTGACACGTTCAGAAATACTAAGAACAAATAGCGTCGTTTTATTGATTGTAAAATTAATTGACAATATGAATAAGATGTAGTGTAATTCAGTTTTTATTTTAGCCCGGGTTCCATGCTTAGTCATTGTTCCTAGCTACAAACATATACGAGTAGGTACAATGGTTGACTCGCAGACGTAGGGAAAAATCTGTACAAGGGAACTCCTGTAACTAAGGGAATATCAGGAAACGGGCAACAGGTTTACCTCGGAATCATCATCAGCTCAATAAAAACTACTGGTTCCCGTCTGCCGAACGCGGTGACTGATGCTAATTACCCAAATAATAGTGGACGTTTGCGGGCTGATAGTGGTCATCATGTGATAGGTAACAATGCTCAAAAATGTCCAATTAAACTCCATGAACCCAACATAACCAAATCATAATCCGCGCCCACTATCCCCCGTGGCTATAACCCAAAAACGCCGGCCCCACAATCTCGCCATAATTACTGGTAGGGCCAGTGTCCATTTTTAACCGTCGGCTATCCCGGGCACGGCTCAATCGTGCCTCCGAATTTGCATATAGAGCGCGAGTGGCCGGGAATGGCACGAAATGGGCGGTAATCGCTGCGCTGCGAAGGGTTGGGAGCCGCGAATTCACGTGACCAGCGTTATGGACATTCCCGGGCTTTGTTTTTATGGGAATAGAAAATAGAATAGGGAAATTACTTGGCTGCCGTGGGGATGTGGACTTTTGTTAAAAAGTGTGAAAATAAGCTTTCTATTTTATTCTTTAGCTAAGAACACCGCATTAGTAATCTTTACCAATTTTACTGGGGACGAAAAATATATGCGATCGATGTTGAGACGCCGATCTAAAAGCACGCTGTAGTCATTTCTCAATCTTTAATCTGTTAATCACTATTTACTACTACTGTACTGTTAATCACTATTTCGACGTAACCATTTAATATTTTTTCTGTATGTTTGATCGCGTATCACGCGAAAACTACTGCATGGAATCAAATGCGGTTTTCATAAATGTAGTGCTGGTAGTCTAACTAAAATTTAGGTACCATTTTATGGAAGTCCGTTATTTTTGAAACCCGATAACCACGCGCGCGACGCCGCCGGCACAGCTAGTTAGTAATAAAGACTCATAAAATAAAATAAATTCAAAATCAATACTTCATTGAATACTGACAATGACATTAAGAATCCTTTTCATTTGTACTGATGTGTTTGGTTCAAATCTATACGAATAAAGATTTTTTTCTGTTTCTATCACTATTAATATTAACAGGATCCCATCAATCTAAACAGGAAAACTTGTACCTTCATAAATGTTCTTCGCTATCACCATCCGAACTTCATTCCGTATTATAACAAATATAACCAGTTTTAACGGATCCCTCCACCTCTTCTGGTATATCTATTTATAGTACCGATTGTATGAAACGTAAGGGGTAAAGCAGGTCTTGATAGTTTGGACAAGGGGCTTCCGTTGGGAAATGTTCTATGCATGCTCTCCGCAATGGACCGTGGTCCTGTCTTGTATTAACTTGCGTAATATAAGAACAGGTATTGTTTTTCCTCCTTAAATACTAGCTTACAGGAAATTCAGTGTTCTATGTCTCTTTCTATCAGGCGTTGATGGGAAGCCATTATGTTGTGCTACTATAAAAAAAACTTACGTTTTTGTTTGTAATGATAACATACAAGCATACATAACGTCACGCCTTTCTCCCAGAGGGGTAGGCAGAGACCACGTCCTTCCATTTGCTTACAGGCTCGGTGGCTCATTTGGTAGTGACCTCTGCCCTCTGAGCCAAGGGTCGTGGGTTCGATTCCCGCACAGTACAAACATTTGTGTTCATGGACATGTCTGTTTGTATTGGTCTGGGTGTTTCTATGTATAATATGTATTTATTTACAAAAAAATATATAATAAGTATGTTTAACAGTTGTCTAGTACCCATAGTACAAGCTTCGGCTTAGTTTGGGGCTAGGTGGCGCTGTGTGGCCCAGCGTGGCATGTCTTGGGTTATTTATCTATTTGCTTCGATCCTGGCACACAACATTTACTTCGTCCACATTTATCAATCTCTTCATACATGCTTGTCGGTTTAGAGTACTTAGTATTTTACCTTTTGTAATGATAAGTATTAGAAAAACATACAATCATTTTTTACACCAGTACCGTATCCAACATTGTGAATTCCGTATTGAGGCTTTATGCCTCCTTACGAAATACTATTTACTGCAACTTTGCAAAATATTTTTCATCAAATTATGCGTCCTAAAAAACTTAATACATAGTTAAAATGACACAAGAAAAAAGAATCAGATTCCACGTCTCTCGCACGACATAATTTAACGTCAAATACAAACGCACACAGACTGCAGTATGTAAAAATATTTGCGCGACTATCATTTTAAGGCCCGTAGGCGTAGTCAGTAAAATACGGCCTTAAGTACTCCGGAATAAAGCACAAAACATTTCGTAGCGTCATAAATAGCGCTAAACGAAGCACGCATTACTAATAGGGCTGTCGCATCTCATATGAAAGTTAAATTGCATTTAATAGGACATTCAGTCAGCTCTATTACTGCCATAAAGGACTGCGGGGCTAGTGCAGAAGTTTTACATATTTTATTTGTACAGAGATCTGGCGGAGGAAGAATGGAAATAGTATTTGGTAAATGTGTGTTCCGAATGTTCCGATATACCTATGGACGTAATATAAGACCATTTGTACCATATTTAGCAAATAAATGATTCTTAATTCTCGAAATTGCTCCATCGGCAAGAGCGTGAATTTTGAATGAATGAACAGAGATACAGTAAATACATTCATGGTAATATGCAACATAAATTTAGACTGTATCTCCATCAACAAGTGAACAGCATAATTATATAGATTATATAAAGCATTATTAACAAATGTTAAACTACCTGATATTAGTAAGTTGATGTCGAAAATGCACATAACGTTGTGATTTTCTATAAGACGTACAGGAAATTAGATAAGAAATGTGTGTTGACAAAACTGTTTATGTACTGTAGCGGCCTACATAGCCATATATACCCTCACCAAAATATTACGCCCTGATTTCTCTGGCAACAGTTCAGGTTCTAGGTAATAATTTCGTTTGTCCATTCTTCCTCGTCTCGGAGTCGACTAAGGACTTCTTAAGGTCAGATCCAGTTAACTGACCATTGTCGCACTGACTTGGGTTTCTGTTCTTTTTTTCAATTCTGAGGAGAGGAAGTCACTATAAAGTGCTACTATAAAAAAAGATGAAAACAAATAATCCAGAAAAAAAGGCACACTTTTTAAAATTAATATATAGGTTAATAACTGGCCCTGTTAAGGAACGTCTGATTTTTATTTTGAAAATGTTTTTTATTTATACATTTTTAATCATATTTTAACATTCCATGGCGGTGCCAACCCTAATTGCGAAGCTTAGCAAACTGTCGCGCGCAACAAAATGTCGCCCCGCGACATCAAACAGTCGTTGAGCAACATCGCGGCAACAAACACAGGAAAACCGTGAAATATGCCCTAGACTCGAGTTTAAACCTGATTCATTGTGTTTGGACTTAATTATTACGAGCTTTCGTGTAACAGAGCTTTCTGAAACTTTTTTCATTGAATATTCTGAGTACACTTTCATAATGGGTTCAGCTCTTTGTTCAGCGGTGTAGACTACATTAAAATTGGAAAATTATTCGTAGATACTTTTCTTTCGTCGTATTCTTTATTGCTGAAGGTCGTGCTCGTCCTGGTAGGTATTCATCATCAGCCTATTGCAGTCCACCGCCGCGCTGGACACATATCAGTTGTTTGCCACTTACTTGACTGGCTCGGTAGCTCAATTGGTAGTGACCTCTGCCTTTTAAGCCAAGGGTCATGGGTTCGATCCCCTCACATTACAAACATTTGTGTGCATTAACATGTCTGTTTGTATTGGTCTGGGTGTTTTCAATGTTTAATATGTATTTATTTACAAAAAAAATGTATCTATATAAGTTTATCAGTTGTCCAGCGTGGCATATCTTGGGTTATTTATTTATTTACTTAGAGCAAACATCTAAAGGCTTTGCCCGCTGCCACGCTGAGCAAGCGGGTTGGCTATCGCCTGACGAAGCTCCTCGCTCCGGTGACGCTGCTGCCCGTCGTCGGGATATTTAGCTGCTTATAGACCACTCTGTCTTCATTCTGTCTGAACGCTGCAGTCCTGTTCCTTATGGAATCAGACCATCGGATTGGTGGGACCTCGTGGTCTTCTTAACCCACTTTGACCACAAGCAGCCGAAGCTGTTTGGTAGCTACATACCTATAGATTCTTATATTGATTGTAAAGGCAAAAATACTTTATTGTTACCGGCACTCCATGCACTGCATCACAGGGAGCTATAGTTGTGTTCTGTATCGGTGATCTGACACAGCCGCCCGTCGCTACCTGGTTACCAACAGTTATTGCTGTGGCAAGTAGCTGCAACAGGATACTAGAAAGTCGGGATGTAAGGGAGCGATCCATCATCTTTTCGCTTCAAGCCAACCTCACCTGCCCGTGGTACATCCTGCTGAATAACGAACGAGGCGCTGGCAAGGCCCTGCGATCGCCAACCCGCCTGCCTTCACTGTGTAAATCCTTATAAATAAAATGTATTTCTTACCACATTTTCCCAAGCCGCTTAAGCTCAGTGTCAAAAAAGCATAACACGATGACCCTTAATATTTATAGCTGGCAGAGAAAACTCAACAGTAAGCATTTCTTCCAGGTTAAAGCACATTTTCAATGTAGCCTTTCATCCAAACAAGTAAACAGACACAATGAAACGGCTACCAGTAAGGCACTTGATAGAGTAACGTTATCATAACGATATTGAATAAAATAATGCGTTATTTTCTAGATAGATAATAATATGAGAGGTAGGACATAGCGAATCTTCGCTCGAATTGAGCTGCCCATCCGGGGAAGGACCTCCACCTTATAGAATACCGCAGCCAAATGACCTCCGGGTCGTATTTCTGCAGATGAGTAGGGTCTCCGGAGCTCGTAGGGGGTTAGGGTTGGGCCGGCATGGCGGTGGCAACTGACAGGTGACCAGTTACTTGCCCGTTGTCACAGCGACTTGGGCTTCTCTTTCGCTTTCCATCAGGCGAATGGAAGCCTACTAATGGAGCTACTATAAAAAAAGCGGCTAGTTTGATGTTAGACAGTAACCATTTCGCTCGTAACAGATTTACATGCCTTTAAATACGTCTATAACATGACATAGCTATTGTTCGTAAGATATGCATGAATAGTGGGAGCTTTTGTAAACGAACATTATGACTGCAAACGGTTAACCAGTACGACGTTTTACTGTTACTCCATGTACTGTGCGAGACAGCGGAGGCATAAACAGCGCTTTATAATGCAAATGCGCTGAACGCTGTATTGCAAGCGCTGGCAGGGACGGGCCCTACGCGCCGGGAATACTCAACCCTTGCTATTAGGGTGTCGGTGCGAGTGCCGGACAAACTTATCGCCTTATACACCTGAGACTGAGAGCTTAGGTAAAACTGTGTAGTTGAATCTTTATCAAATTGTATGCTTTCTTTTTTTTTTAGTAGCTCGATATAATGGCTTCCTTACGCCTGATGGAGAGCGAAAGAGAAGCCCAACTACTTGACAACGGGCAAGTAACTGGTCAGCTACCTGTCAGTTGCCACCACACCCTAACCCCCCACGAGCTCCGGAAACCCTACTCGCCGACAGAAACACGACCCGAAGGTCATTTGGCTGCGTTATTCTATAGGGTGGAGGTCCTTCCCCGGACGGACAGCTCAATTCGAACGAAGATTCGCTATGCCCTACCTCTCTAACCTTACCTTAAAAACCAGATGCAACCTGTAATTAAATATTTTGTCTTTGTTATTTATTCGTAGAAGACGAAAATAAAATGGAGGCTTTATTAAATCATAACACATGTAACCCAGGTAATAAGGCCCGTTCAGATGCCGAATACGGCGTAAAACATGTCTACTAACAGGCAAGACGAAACTCGCTCCGCAATTTTCTCCTGAAAGGCCTTAATTTTCCATAAGGCCGTTGGAGGGACGTCCTCAAAAGCCGACCAATTTACAACTTAATTCTGTAGCTTTTTTGCCACCTCCTTCACTCGAGAGTGTTTATATTTAGTTTAATTTTCCCGTAAAGGTTTGGAATGGGCTGAGATTTGGGGAAGGTAGTATTGTGCGTTTGTAGGGCTCGAGGCTACGCGATTTGGTTTAAGATTTTTATGAGAGTTTAAAAACATAGTGCGTCTCGATTCCCACTAACCATGTTGAGAAATAAGGTTTTCGCTAGTACCAGTAAGATTTATTTGTATGCTGGTTGGTAAACGCAGGGGTGGTTGGGTCGGCATGGCGGTGGTAACTGACAGGTAACTGACCAGTTACTTGCCCCTTGTCACGGGCATGGGCTTCCCTTTCGCTTTCCATCAGGCGTAGGGAAGCCATTATAAAAAAACTACCTACTATAGAATAATTTAGCCTACTATGAAAAAAATGCTGCTGCCTGATTCCTGGTATTCCCTTCCCTTAGTCGTCTGCTACAATACTTACGGGTTGAGGTTGAGTGGTCCTATTCTAATGCAGAAACCACACGGACAACGCCAAGCGTGGTGACTAAGGCAAATCCCTCCACATGTCATTGTCATTCGGGGAGGCTTATGTCCAGCAGTGGACATTTTCAAGCTGATAATGATGATGATTATAATGTAGGGTACGGGATGATGAGTTTCATACAAAGAGTACTAAACGGCTCGAGGTCATAATGGTTACGTCCGTAACGTATCCATCACTGACTGGCTCGGTGGCTCAATTGGTAGTGACCTCTGCCTTCTGAGCTAAGGCTCGTGGGTTCGATCCCCACACAGTACAAACATTTGTGTGCATGAACATGTCTGTTTCTATTGGTCTGGGTGTTTTCTATGTATAATATGTATTTATTTACAAAAAAAAAGTATCTAAGTAAGGTATCTAAGTAAGTTTACCAGTTGTCTAGTACCCATAGTACAAGCTTTGGCTTAGTTTGGGGCTAGATGGCGCTGAGTGGCCCAGCGTGGCATGTCTTGGGTTATTTATCAAAGTCAAAGTCAAAATAATCTTTATCCGTATTAGATTTAAAAAAAAAACACTTACAAATCGTCAAAGCTAAGTTTTAGCAGCATTCTACCGAGAATCACCGCAGATTATGTAAGCCTGCAACACCAGTGGTATCACACGCGGGTTGCCTTAAAAACCTCTTCACACGTTCACTTAAACACAATAGACTTTATTACTTACAAGAAAACAATAAGAAGTTAAAATGTGTAGTTGAAAGTCGGCGCTTTGTTATCCCAACAACAAAAGTTGAGGTCTCGACTGGCGCAAGTAAATTTGCCCTCTGCGAGATACGAAGCCAACTTGTGCACTATAAGCGCGTTGTTCTTTCTGTTCCAACGCCTGTTAGCGAACTTTTCGTCTGACAACTTCATATTAGTTGTGTGCGATATGCGATTATCAGTTTTTCCCAAGTTTGTTTTCGGTTTTAATAATACAGTACGTTCGAGAGGTTCTATTGTTGGAAACTTTGTAGCTATTACGAATTGGTTATTAAATTTTTGTGTTAGTGTTTTAAAATGATCAGCTTCGTTTCTTTTTTTCAGGTGTTGTGGGCCAAAAATGCTGTGGTTCCAGTAATTTAATTGTTTCGTCTCTAAATGGTGTGGTATGTCAACGAGACATTGGTATTGTTGAAGAGTACTTCAGTGAAATACTCTAAGCGTTTTGGTTCAGAGATAGTCAACGCTTCCTGTGAAACAGTTATCGCGGGTTATCACCCCGCACAGTACAAACATTTGTGTGCATGAACATGCCTCTATTGGGTGTTTGCTATACCATCATCATCATCAGCCTATAAATATCCACTGTTAAACATAAGGGGATTTGCCTTCGTCACCGCGCTTTCACGTCAATTGTACACAGTTTCCTAACAAACATTTTCTATGACGCGTTTTCTTTTACTCAACCAATCAATAATAATAAAATGAATATAAGTACCTACTTGAAAACTTAAACCGTCTCTGATTGGTCATGAGGGAAATTAACAATAAAACATCGCACGCAATCGACGTACGGTCGGCGTCAAATATGTCACCACTTACGTTAGTGAAATAGATATAAGATGAACAGCTAAAAGTATTTTAGGTGCAGTAGTTTAGGTTATAGTTGTTGAGATACATACAAGAAAATGTTATTATGTTTTGGTAAATAAATGTATCTTTATCTTCATCTTTAAAAACTGCAATTAGATGAATTTGACGCTCATAGCGCTTTACCCCATATCACCTGATGTTAGAGCCTATGATGGAGCGCACTCAAACAACACTAAACGATTCACTCTCTTAATGTTATTTTTTTTTTTTTTTTTTTTTTTATAGTGGCTCGACATAATGGCTTCCCTACGCCTGATGGAAAGCGGAAGAGAAGCCCAAGTCGCTGTGACAACGGGCAAGTAACTGGTCAGTTACTTGTCAGTTGCCACCGCCATGCCGGCCCAACCCTAACCCCCCACGAGCTCCGGAAACCCTACTCACCGGCAGAAACACGACCCAGAGGTCATTTGACTGCGGTATTCTATAGGGTGGAGGTCCTTCCCCGGACGGGCGGCTCAATTCGAGCGAAGATTCGCTATGCCCTACCTCTGTTAATATCATTTTGAAACTTTCAGCGAGTAAATATTTTTGACTTCCTTTTATTTGTTGACTGGCTCGGTGGCTCATTTAGTAGTGACCTCAGCCTTCTGAGCCGAGGGTAGTGGGTTCGATTCCCGCACAGTACAAACATTTGTGTTCATAAACATGTCTGTTTATATTGGTCTGGGTGTTTAATATGTACATTATGTATTTATTTACAAAAAAAAGTATTTAAGTATGTTTATCAGTTATCTAGTAGCCATAGTACAAGCTTCGGCTTAGTTTGGGGCTAGGCGGCGCTGAGTGGCCCAGCGTGGCATGTCTCGGGTTACTGTCTGTTTCACAGGATGAGATGGGATGGTCCTATCCTGAATCCGGAAACCACACGGTGTGGTCCGTTAACAACAGCTTACGTGATCGCTTATATCTGATTCTGACTGTACCTACCGGTTGCCTGGTGCTTTATTGTTTGTTGCGTCATTGTTTCAGTCCTGCAGACACTGATCGTTAGTAGTTTAGTATTTTAAAAATAATCTGAAACCTAATATTTAAAAACAGTGAACCGAGCAGATCAAATGAAAAATATATTAAATTATTTCGTCAATAAGAAATACGGTCATTCAAACTTTATAAGTCTCGCGGCGTTTATAATGGCTTCTAAAACGGATTACTTACAGGAGTAAATTAAGATTTAATATAAATCGGTGTATTTTCAATTTAAGTATCGTGTTCATTTCGACTGAATAAAGCGATTGAAATTGGAAACGAGAGATATAAATTTAGTTAATTCAACAGATTTAATTTCTTTTATTACAGATTTGGTATTATATGGTCTTAAATTATAAGGTTCTTTGAAAATTTGTCACCAGTACCTACATCGTAGTATAGAAAGTCATAGTACCTAATGTCTTGTAGTGATTTTTTATTTTTGTTGGAAACACAATTCTTTTCTGAATACTACCTTTACCTGCCCTGAAACCAGACATCGTAGAAAGTTTAACGGTAATTGGTGACTCCAAGGCAGTTAAGGTGTTACATTATGCTGTTTTTCCACAATTCAAATTACCAATTTATGTAATAAACTCATTTTGATAGTAGCAATCCTCTAAAATTACAGCATCTTTATCAAAACAAATCAAACCTATTGACATAGTGGCTTGTGATCAAAAGTTATTATTCCTCATGGGCAATTTCAAGACCATGTCTGTCTTCAAGAACTACGTCATAATCGAGAACATATATTGCGTGAACCGTTCGTACCTAGTCGACAGCCACTCCTGGTTCTTCTGCAACTTCATCTTCGTCACAGTCTCCAGCATAGCCTCAAGCTTTTACGTCTACGACATATTCTTCTCCGATGACAAAGTCAACATCAGCCTGAGAATGTTACAAGTGATTACTACGCTAGAAATATTCATCCACATCCAAGCTATGAGGACTAAACATTCCTTCCGCATTATCACGTTGCTCGATGAGAAATGCAGTGACAGTAAAGCTTACGTTTCTGGAATGCAGAAGCAGATATCAAATGGTGTATTATTTTTAATAATTTCGATCCTCTTGGATGGTCTGGCATTTGGAATAATGAACATAAAACCAAGTATTCTTGTGACTTTGCTTATATCCGCTGGAGCTCATGATTCTGAAATATTATTCTATTCATTCCTAATAAATATAATTAATTTGAGGTTGTCTAAATTGGAGAAGATGACCGAAACTATTGGTGCGAAGATCTACGGATACCTTTTGATAGGTAGCGCTAATTTGAGTGAAGAGTTCTCGCTTCGAGTAAGTAACCACAATTTGCTTGCAGTTAAGATATCATAATTAAAAATATCATTACCTATTAGAGGTACAAGGAATAAACATTAAAATTAGTTTTGATACATCCAGAAATGCATTTATTAGAATTACATTCAATCCACTTTTTAACATTTTTCAGGTAATATGGATGTTAGCTGTAACATTTTTCAGGACTGTATCATACATGACGATATTTGTTCTTAACGGATCTGAGGTAATAAAGTTAATTCATCGCACAAGTATAACTTCACCATGCTTCACTGACCAATACTCTTCTTTCAGATAACACCAGTATCGATATACATAAGTTGTCGACACTTGAAGACATTATACACAGTGTGGATGCTGTGTTCTGCTGCGGCACAATCTGAAACCATATGCAAAAGTCTCGCATTTCATTTGGCATCTAAACTGACTATAGATTCAAAGGTTTGCTTGTGTAAGTGACAATCATTTTATAGCTTAATGGGTAAACGTATTGTAGGGCGCATTCAAACCAGGTAGAGAGACGATTTGCGCAAGATGGCTGACCAGTACTGGTTTTTGGTAGTAGGGCCCCTGGAAGCGAGAAGCCAGGATCGAGCAGAGTGGCGAACAATTGGAGAAGCCTTTATCCAACAGTGAACTGCGGATGACAAATGATGATACATTTAAAAAAAAACTATTTAAAATTGCAGATCCGAAGACTGTCCAGCATAACACTATCAAACGTTATCTTTCGAAGGTTATGTTCCGGCGCCCAATATACCTGAGTGGATCACTCCTGTCCATAAACTTGGCCATACTGCTCCACATAATTGATCTGGGCATAAACTATATGCTTATAGTTGTTCAAGTAAGTTTTGTACCTAAATGTACAGTTGAAAAAGTTAATCATTAGTTTGCTAATACGGATGATGACAAGGTATGAAAATGAAGAAAATAATTAGTCCGTCTCTTAGATAATAAAAAAATATAAGACCCGTATTTTTTGTTTTGTCGAAATAACAAGAAAATACTTAGATATAGCGCATTAAAGTTACGGAGTGGGGGCTAATTACGTCACGTTAGAGTATATTTTGTACTCTAACGTGACGTCATGTGACATTTAAAATCAATGTATCTTCGTAAGTTTTTGAACAAGAGGCAAAATAAAAAATACGTATCCAATATTTTTCATTAATCTATCTGATGGACATTAAATTATTTTTTAGTCATCATCCCAATTCTATCTCCTCTAAGCCCTTAAATCAACAGGGAATTCCTTTGTAGAATTCACTTTAGACGAAGGTCCTTTAAAGACAAAATATTTATATTCACTTATGTAGTTAAGTATAATTTTTTGGCACAAAGCTGTTTCAACAAAGATTTTGGCAAATATTTATAAATATTGAACACATAAATCTTCTTGATTTAGAATGATAATGATAAACATTTTTTGTTTAGTTTTTAAAATATTGGCGCCCAACGTGTGGTTCTTAGTTCTAACTGATTAATAATAATGAAACCATGAATAACTATGAATTTGACCCCAAAGCCATTAAATCAGACGCGAAACATGTTTCCGAAATATGGTCAAATAAATAATGTATATTGCAAATATTGGCAAAGTACGTAACAGCGCCATCTACGGAAAACATACGAAACTATTACAAGCCTGCAAAGAAATGAGCAAGCGCGGAATAAACTTGAACTAAATTGTAACATTGTTAGTAAAATTATTTACCGGTATTTGTATCAAACAAATTGCTGATAATTATGTTATTGCAATAGTTACTTTAAATTATTTAGAAAACTTAAATGAAATCCAAAACATTAGTGAGGTGCATTATGTTGTATTGCGTTCAGACGGTAAAAAACAATATTTGTCAATGGTTCTGGTAGTGATTGCTTGGTTTAGTGCTTTTTAACGCGGATGAGTTAAGTTATACAGAGACGTAATTAGATGTTGCTAGTACCTGCGAAATGTTTGCTATTTTATACTTTTATTTATAAATTCGCATTTAATAATACATGTACATATTTATAATAAATGTACCTACTAATAAAAAATAGAGTAATATGTTAGTGGTTGGAAATAATTAGGTAGGTAGTCCTAATTAAAAGTTTTCCATTGTAATACCAAATGGATTTTGTTTAAAACTGGTGTAGTAACTCCTACCTCCTGAGCTTGCTACTTGTGTACTTACGATGTTTAAATTCAAACCTAAAGACAATACTATCTTTAAATCTCTAGTTAAGTACACTACATAACTTAACACTTTCCTTACATTCTTTTTGCTTTCAGATTTACATGGCTTTTTTTTTCGAACCATAACTACACAACACGGCGTGTTCATTTAAAAAGAACGGCTAAAGAGTATAAAAATGTAGGTAATTTATAACTGTTCATATGTATTTTATCAATCGATTAAATTAATCAATAATTAAGTAGATAGTCAATTTCATTTTTTAGGCTAAATCAATTTCATCCTACTACTTACCTACCATTCAGAAAGGAATTCTAATGAAGCCTAATGCTAAGGATCTTGACTCCTTCGCTCAGTCATATCATAATATCATAGTGATACTACGCCTACTTGTAGACGAATGTACTCGTGTCTATACTTATAATAAATCTGTAGAGGTAAATTCTGAACATGAAAATAATAAATATATTTCTTATCGGTCTGTCTGTATGTTCGTTATTGAAACAAATACTCGACGGATTTTAACGAAACTTGGTACAATTTATTGTTCATACTCCTGGGCAGGTTATACTTTTCATCACGCTACAATCAATAGGAGCAGAGCAGTGTTGGGAAAGCGGGATAAATTTTTATCTGTATATTTGAACGCGAATCACGCCAAAAGTACGGCATGGAATTGATTGCAGTTTTTGACAATGTATTGTCAGAGGTCTAACTTAAAATTTAGGCACCATTTTATGGAAGTCAGTTATTTTTGAAACCCAATATCCACGCGTGGGTCGCCGCTGGCACAGGTAGGTTATAATATTCTTTGACTGTATACTGTGAGACTATCGTATTTATCGACACCATATCAGGGGCGGTAAACCTGGCGCCCGCTAAACAGATTAGTAACACCTGTATGAGCTCATTTGTTCACCGTGCCGATTGTGGATCGTTACCGTTTGCTTTGTATTTCCTCGTATTGAGGCCTGATGGGGATGTAAGGGAGCGACCTATCATCTTTTCGCAACCGACTGGTGGCGGTATAACCATCACAATTGAAAGCGTAGCTAAATGCCACAGGCCGATGACGGACAGCAGCGTCACCGGAGCGAGAAGCTACGCGCTGCGATCGCCAACCCGCCTGCCCAGCGTGGCGATTATGGGTATATCCTCCAGATGTTTGCCCTAAGTGGCGAACAACTGGAGAGGCCTGTGTCCAGCAGTGGACCGCAATAGGCTGATGATGATAATGAGGCCTGATTGTGAGAAAACCTTAAATAACTTTTCCTAGGGGTGAGAGCCTACCGCTCCTCTCCTGATAAACTTAACTATCTTTGTAGTCAGTTTGAGAAAAATGGAGGTTGATGTTTATCGTCCTGTTACGAAATAGCTCTATGTATGTAAAACTCTACCAAAATTTGAACTATTTGGCACAGGAATTCTGACTTGTCAGATGCCCGATTTTCACCAAACATGAAGAATGCGTGCAACTCGTTTGTGACGAGAGAGAAGCACTCCGCAGCATTTATTCAACTCGATCTAGCGAGAGCTGCGGACTTGTGAATGGAATATTTTTAATTGAATGGAATAATTTTAATTAGACCAACATTTATGAATAGTTGAACATTTATGATTAGAAATAAAAACAAATACCGCTTCAAAACTGTTTTTTACGAGTATTGAGAAAAACCAGCAAGAAACTTTCTGAGAGTTATTGATTTCATCGTAAATATTTTTACAGTGTTTATATTACAATGCAACGTTCATGAATATGTTATCTATTCAATGGTACGGACCTCTTCGTGAGCGAGTTTGTGTTGCACTTTTTTAAAGTCCCTTGCCTTAGTCTGCTTCACACTTTAAAACTCGTCCAATTCTATCGGCTACAAATTAATTTCCCCCAAACGGAAGCAGTTCAAAAAAGATTATTAAAAACTCCGTTAGCTATTCACAACGCGAAAGCACTTCCATGAAAATAATACCGAGTCTAAAGTGAAAACGCAAAGTTTCTTATAAAAGGGCGATCCTGACTTTTTATGTGGAATATATTTCTGGGGGGGAATATCCCCACTAATCCCCCAAATCTCGTAACAGCTCTTTTAGCGTTTTATAAATGAGACCGCGATGCCTTTGTCTCAGATCGTCACCTGATTTTGAAGACACTTTTGTCTGCAAAAAAATAATCATTTTTGTAACCTTTTTGTTTAAAACAATGTTCTCTTTAAACAGTTTTTGTTGTTCACAAAAACATTTTACTCGTCACTTAACTAGACATTTTATTCGACACACTGTTACTGTCTGTAAATAATAAACATTTTTGTAACCTTTCTGTTAACAGCAACAATCATTTTAAAACCTTTTGTTGTTGACAAAAATTTAATACAGCGATTATTTATTTTAAATTAGTCATGAGGCTAAATACTTTTTCCTGAAAAATCAAATACCTATTTAAGCTTCCTTTTATTAAGTGACCGGATAAAAGAGATTTCGAGTTAAGTATGTAGATAAGTAGTTTTTCTTCAGTCACAATTTTGCTTCTCTCGACTCGACCACTCTTATCAGTTTTTAAGAAGTCTTTCTTTTTATAGTGTATGTGGAATACTTACGTAGAAGTACAACTTACAAACATACTCTCTGCCACTTTCATTTTCCGAAGGGTGCTTCGACACGGATCTTTAATTTAACGGGCTTTCATTCGGCGTTCTCTCAAGCACAGGAAAATCGCCAATGAAGGTGGGCAATGTTAGGTTACAATGATTATAAAAAATCCAAAACTGTCTTTTGCATTTGTTTATTAAAACAGTCACAATCATCGTTACAATATCACTATAAATAATTTCAGTCGGGTTTTGCCTAAAACAACATCTTAAATAGAAAGTTTTTTAACAACCAACATGAATTTAGTATTAACATTACATTAACATTTTTCAGTGCACTTAATACTACGTCGCAGTCGCATGAATTGAATTTTAAATTAAACTTTTAATTCCACGGAAAGGCCAACGTTCAGTTTTAATTAAATTTATTTAAAATCCGAGAAATTATAAATTATTTCATATTCTGAAATCAGAGCGTTCATAATATTCCTTTTATAATTTTAATTTCAAACCAGCACGAGAATTAAAAAATATAATTTAACATTATGAAACTTTCAAGTAGGTGGCACTGTCTTACGTCCGTCCGTATCCGAAAAAAACAATCATTAGAAACTAACAGTTCTTGATGGTTCGAGGTGGTTTCATAAAAATGAAAATTGTGTGAAGTGTATAAAATTATCTATGTCATACAAATAAAGTTCAGAAAGTATAAAACAAAACAAAAATTCGCAAAATTCTGCGACTGCGATTAATTTTACCGCCTAAGTAGGCCACATTGAAAAGGTACGTGATCATCAATAAAATACATTAACTAGGTTGATCTTATTTTAATTACTACATATTAGAATACGCCATGAAAAGTTGTGCGTTTCACGCATATGACCAAAACATTATAAAGTTGGATATTTACAGCAACCAAAGAGATAAAGACAGATTAAACAATACAAATTACCGCTCCATCTCTTTCCGTGACTGTTAACCCATTAGCTGTCGAGATTACAGGTTAGCCGAGTAAAGGGTTGCCGCAGCGACTTCACGGGGGATTGTACTTAAATCTCGTCTGTTAAAAAACTTCTTTTAATCCTTTTTTTTTCTTTTATACAATATGGGTTTGCGCTTGACTGCAATTCACCTGATGGTAAGCGATATCATAGTCTACGATGGAGCGCGCTCACCCATCAAAACCGGTTCACTCTCGCCTTGAACATCGGAAGATTGTAGGATTGTACTCTATCAGGCGAAAATCCCCTATGTAATGCTGCTCTACAGGCATTTGTTTCCCTAGGCCTAGGGAATTCGCCTTTGTTACATTACAACGCTTGGCAGGCGGATTGGTGAGCGCACATAGGTAAACGCTACCGCCCGTTTCCTGATATTCCCTTAGTCGTCTTCTACAACACCCATGGGATGAGATGGTCCTATTCTATAATGCAGAAACCATGCGACTTAGAAAATAAATAAAATTACGACAATTTCCGAAATTAATTTAAACCTTCTCAGAATGAAAACTGTGATCACGTATCGAGTACCATTTAATAGCTATTAACACATTAACGAGTATTATTATCTATTCTTAATTAATCTCTTATACGAGTCAATATTCAAAGTCTTACTACAAAAGTTTTATCCTGTCCATAATATCTAACAAAAATTTCCACCAATATCCTGGTCATTTCGATATAAATAAATTATTAATATTACAATGATTTTTTCCCATAATATAAAATATATTTAGTGAGATATTAAAAATATATGAATAGTTACAAAATTTACGTGCCTATTTGTTTCTGAAAATTATTTTACTGACATTGAATGGAATATAAAACTGGATATTTAATTTATTTAGTTTTAACAAAAACAAGTGCATTTTTACATAATATACGGACTAAATAAATTATAGGTGTTGTGTTTTCATTTTTATCAAAAAATTTGGATATTTTATTCTAAACACTAAAAACCTTTACTAATCAATTGTAGTAAGACCTTGTGGGTTTTGGAAATGAAACATTTCCTCTATTCCTATTTTCCATTCAGCACTTACATAATAATTGTGTACCTAAACATGTCTTGCAAAATTTAACTATCCTAGCCATTTATTTTAAAGAAAAATTAAGTTCATGCAATGGATACTTACGGAGGTAGGTGATAAACCCTGGTGATTTTAAAACCAAATACGTTTCATAGGTACTTGGAATTAACTTAATGTTTTAAAAATAATTGATTATAATTTAGAGCCAGTTTCACGTCTTCTTTATAAATATCTGATAGTAGCCTTATTTGTCAGGTAACTATTAGAAACTTTATCAGGGAAACCGGCCCTTAGTTTTAACCCTTAACTATGGTGCATGATATTCGAAATATTACTTTGGTTTTAATAAAGTTCAAAATTTCGCGGTATCTTTTCATCCATTATGCAGTGAAGGGTTAAATGAGATAAGGAAGCTACAAAGCCAGTTCTACACAGCCAAGCTGTGAACAGGTTAAAATTACACGAAACGGTCACCGCCAGCTATAAATAAGTTAGCTTATGTAGTTCATTTTCCGTACTTGTGAATATGTATCATGAAATGATCAATCATCATCATCCTAGCCTTTCTCCCGATTGTCTCAGGGTCGGCTTCCCAAACTGAGAGATTTGGCGTGGGCTAAGCTTTTACACAGAGCGACTGCCATCAGACCTCCGCAACACTTAGGGTAAGTTATACCCCATTCCCAGTTTCGGTCATGTCCCATGAAATGATCAATCATTTCTACATTATAAGAGAGGTAGGGCATAGCGAATCTTCGCTCGAATTGAGCCGCCCGTCCGGGGAAGGACCTCCACCCTATAGAATACCGCAGCCAAATGACCTCCGGGTCGTGTTTCTGCCGGCGAGTAGGGTTTCCGGAGCTCGTAGGGGGTTGGGGTTGGGCCGGCATGACGGCGGCAACTGACAGGTAACTGAACAGGCTTCTCTTTCGCTTTCCATCAGGAGCAGGGAAGCCAATATGTCGAGCTACTATAAAATATCAAAACACTACGTTGTCCTACACTCGTTTGCTAAAACAAGGCGTTAATTCCAACACAGAGCACCAGAGCGCCTGGGTACATGACCTGGCCATTTCTACTTCTATGTCAGTTACCTTAGTTAGGTCGGAAGTACATAAGAGTATTAAGTATTCATTATTTATAATAGACGTAATATGTAATTCAGCGAATCAAAGTCCACATAGCATGCCGTGGCAACCTTTAATTAAGGTGACACTTAGCTATAAGTTTGTGTTTCCTGTATCGTTTTATAAAGTAATGGTGTTAATCTTGTTGGTTGTCCTAATAAATAAATAAATAAAAGAGACGTAGAGTTTACCGTAGGATCATTTAATTGAGCCACCCACTTCTGTCTTATAGAATACCTCAACTAAATGACCTTCGGGTCGCGTTCCTGTCGGTGAGTAGGGTTTTCAGAGCTCGTTGGGTGAGTTCTGTATTGGTAGCCGAGGGGTTAGGGTGGGCACCGCGTTTAATGCTCCTGCGTCCATAGGCTGCGGTAACCGCTTAACATCAGGCGGGCCGTAGGCTCATCTGACAACTCGTGGTACTCTATAATTAGACGTAGGGTCTCCTCCATAAACTGTGCTACTCTAAAAACATTACCCTCCTTTCTTCGGCAGTCAGGTAAAAAGAAACTTCTTTTTTTTTTATAGTGGTTCGACATAATGGCTTCCCTACGCCTGATGGAAAGCGAGAGAGAAGCCCAGGTCGCTGTGACAACGGGCAAGTAACTGGTCAGTTACCTGTCAGTTGCCACCGCCATGCCGGCCCAACCCCAACCCCCCACGAGCTCCGGAAACCCTACTCACCGGCAGAAACACGACTCAGAGGTCATTTGACTGCGGTATTCTATAGGGTGGAGGTCCTTCCCCGGACGGGCGGCTCAATTCGAGCGAAGAGTCGCTATGCCCTACCTCTCTTAAAACTTATCTTAGCTGGCGGCGGACGGTCTTCTTTGCAGTCAAGTTGCTTAGTAATATTACTTACACTACCTGTAGCTTTAACATTATCTGTAAACTAGCTTTAAAGTTGGGCGGATCCACACATCTTAACTAATTGTGACATTTAGTTTACCTATATGTAAAAAATAGGGAATATGCACCAAAATATTTTCTTGAAGTTTTAGTTTCATAAATAGACAAACATATAAGATCAGTGAACACAAAACAATATCGGCTGGAAAATGGACGAGACACAATCGTTGAAAGCAAATATCGTCCATTTATATCAAAAACTCCCGACATAACATTTGGACTTTACGACCGCTTACAATCAGGTGTAGTGAGGTCATCTTGAATATCCTCGTTCTTGAAAAAAAAAACGCAGAATTTTTTATGGAATTTGTATGGCGTGTGTTTAAAATTAATCTCATATTACTCATCGGATTTCCCTGTCTAATCGGCAACTTTTCAGATTAATTTTTTTTCGATAGTTGTGTATCTGTGTGATAATTTTAATAAATCCATAAAAAATCGTGCATATTCCCTATTGTGACTTAATATTTAGCATAACGTCGATTTTGTACAGCCTTACGAATAATACTTAGGTTAATTCACATCAGAACGCCATGCTGCTTTTGTTACAAAACTATGTAACAAAAGCAGAATTTGTTGAATATGAATGTTTTCTTGTGTAATGTACATACTAAATATACTAATTTTGAAAACCAATTTTGTTAAACAATATCATACATAACAATTTTGATATAGAATTAATTTTTATTTTGCTACTCAACTTTAATGACAAAAAAAATCTCAAGAAATGTAATTGACTCTGAAGGTTCTGTTTTTATTTTTGATAAATTTTCGATTTGAATCTCTAATGTTTTAAATAATTCAATGTTAATTTTATTAATCGATTTTAAACAATTTTCAATTGTGTTTTAAAAGCGGTTTAAGTTCTAAAGGTAAATCTAAAGAAATTCATCTTATCTATTTCCTATAGTATTTAGGTAGTCAGAGAGACTCGTTGTATTGTCACAGGTGAATGCTCTTTTCTGTACTCACTACATTCAAGAAAGCTCAAGGACGCACGGGGGGCTGTGCTCGGCGTTTCTCTACGATATCAAATCAGGAATCTGTAGTGAGGTTCGGTGTGACGCCACCCGTTGAAAGATATAGGCCTTAATATACGTCATTCGATAAAAAGTCCGAAGAACGGGTTACTATGCAAGGCTTTGGGGTAGCCGATAGACCTTATATAGCTGATAATGACGAGGAGTTACTGATCATGAACAGTTTAAAGCTGTGGCTTTAAATTTTAACATGAGCAATTACTGCACTAATAATAGCGAATTTCATATTGGTAAATGCAATCGTATTTTATGATAATCGAAAAGCGAGCATCGAAAGTTAAATGCGACATTTAAATTGATTTTTTTATTGATATCGCACTCTTAATAAGATATCCACTAACTCAAAATTTTGGAAAAGTCGTTTGTGAATAGACCTCGACGTAGGTACTATATTATAGACTTGAATCAAGCTCTTCTAAATATTCAGTAATAATAATGACTCATCAACCGTATTCCCACCGACAGGATATCGAAAGAAAACCGGCAAACTTCAATTTATTGTGTAGGTAACATATAAGTAAGTATGTAAGCCGAAATGAAAAGCTAATACATGAGAACTGTCATAATAAATGCCGCATTTGAGTCCGGTTTAAGTAAGTTTCACTGTGATGGAACGTGGAAATTAAACATTTCAGCCTTCTTAAGACCTAATGTACTCAAATGATCCAAATTCCACTGTTTTATCTGGTAATATAGGCCTTACCAACTAAAAAAAAGCGAGCATTTATTTTCTTTTATTAACAAAAGTCAAAGAAAATAGTCATATACAGTCACAATTGTTCAAGTTGTTATACTAGCTAATACTAAACCGTGGTACTATATACAGCTCTCGCGCACGGCGGGGTGCGCCCGCGCAGCGGCGATGTCCGCACTGCGCGCGCACACGCCGCGGTTCACCACCGAGATGCTTGACGACGACTGTGGAATTCATACCTTATTAATACACTGGCTCGGTGGCTCAATTGGTAGTGACCTCTGCCCTCTGAGCCAAGGGCCGTGGGTTCGATTCCCACACAGTACAAACATTTGTGATCATGAACATGTCTGTTTATATTGGTCTGGGTGTTAACTATGTATAATATGTAATTATTTACAAAAAAAAAGTATCTAAGTAAGTTTATCAGTTGTCTAGCACCCATAATACAAGCTTGGGCTTAGTTTTGGGCTAGATGGCGATGTGTGGCCCAGCGTGGCATGTCTTGGGTTATTTAATAAAACAATGAATTAGTTGACTTACAGTACTCGTTGGGAATCCCACGGACCGGTCGCTGAACACTTTGCTGGTGTCTGTCTCAGTACCCGGTGTAGGCAGCTTGCTGAAGTCACTTAGAGACTTCTTATCTGCGATGAAAAGGTACATTTCAATGTTTTGTAAAGGCCATCATCAGGGATATTTTTTATAGTAGCTCGACATAATGGCTTCCCTTCGCCTGATGGAAAGCGAAAGAGAAGCCCTAGTCGCTGTGACAACTGGCAAGTAACTGGTTACCTGTCAGTTGCCACTGCCATGCCGGCCCAACCCTAACCCCCCACGAGCTCCGGAAACCCTACTCACCTATTTCTTATTCTTAGGGTAGAGGTATTCTATAGGGTAGAGGTCCTTCCCCGGACGGGCAGCTCAATTCGAGCGAAGATTCGCTATGCCCTACCTCTCTAATTATGATATGTATTGTGTGTAATTAGCCCGGCATAGAGACACTGTTTTTTTTTAAATATAAGTACCTTTTTTTAGAGAAGAATGCATTGGGTCGTGTGTGGGACTCACACCTCCCGAAATGGAAGGGCCTACCCACTAAACCCCCCTGTGTCGCCAGTGGGCAGCAATTTGCAGGGATTCTGATAGCGCCGAAGCATACGGCCGCATCCCTGCCTACCCTGGCCAGCTGCAGATAACAAGCGGCCAGCACTCGCGAGGGCAAATACCCTGACCCCGGCTTTCAGGGAGCGATGGAATGCTCCCCGGGTGTTAATATAAGTACCTACATCAAAATGACAGCGTCTTGTTTGATATTAAACAGGCGACAATGTCTTAAAAAAGTATAAAAAAGGTAACTTTCTTTCTTTTCTAGTCAGCGATAAACTCATAACTAAAAATGAAATTACACATTGTCCGGACCAAAACATAGCAACTGTCAGTCGCCTGGTAGGGGGGGCTCCCTTGCCCTTCGAGATTAACCCAGCTGTCCCGTACCATACTGAAGGAGCCGTGTTACTGGCGGAGCCGTGTCGAATCGCGCTGCGCATCCCGACTCTTTCAGAACTACGACGCTGGCGAGAACACCGGGGAGTTTAGCTGCTGACATGCACAGCACACCACCGACTGCCTCCCCGTGGCCGACGGTGATCGGGCCCCTCTCTCCCACTGGGCATTATGGGCACGTGCCCAGGGCCCCGTGATCAAATGGGGCCCCCTAGTTCCTGCCAGATTACCAAATGATAACTGATATTTAGGTCATAGGGGCCCCATGATCCTAATGTGCCCAGGGCCTCAAATAGTTTAAAGACGGCCCTGACGGTGATGGTCCGAAGGGATTCTCGCTGTCCCGTACCTAGGGCCCTGGTGCATGCGTCAAGGCATTCCTGACGTTAAAAAAAAGACTCAATATTAGTGGATACCTATTATTATACTTAATCAAAAATAATAATATGTATCCACTAATTGTTATGTGATTGCTTGTAAGGATAAAAATCTGGGTTATAAATAGAACATTGTTATCTGATTTCTTAAACCAAAATAGATGGATTATAGATTAATTCTAATTTTAATTACATACATCAAAGGCTTTATTATAATTATATTATTTTATTATTGTGGTTAGCTATACACTAAAGAAATAGTTAACTAATGATTCGTAATTATCAAATTATTATTATTATTTTCTTTGTAATTAGAATATTTACATATCACAATATAAAATACCAACTAGTTATAGGAATAGCGGGACCTCCTGACACAAGTATTTGCGCATACTTAATAGGGGGTCTCAATCGTAAAAAGGCCAAATGTAACATTTGTGATAGTAAATAAACATTTTTTCATATTTTTTTCATTTTTCATTTTCAATATCCATTACGTACCATAATGACAAGGTATAATGTCAGGGTCCGTCTCCTCGACTTCACTGTCCATCTTGAGTTCGTACTGGCTGCAGTAGTCCAGCTTGGGCGAGCCGCAGTAGGTGTTCATGTGGTCCTGCTTGGAGAGGGAATCTATGCTCTGGTCGATGTATATTGCCCTGGTGAAGAAGAAACATGGAATTATTTGTCTTCATTCATTTAAGAGAGGTAGGGCATAGCGAATCTTCGCTCGAATTGAGCCGCCCGTCCGGGGAAGGACCTCCACCCTATAGAATACCTTAGTCAAATGACCTCCGGGTCGTATTTCTGCTGGTGAGTAGGGTCTCCGGAGCTCGTGGGGGGTAGGGTTGGGCTGGCATGGCAGTGGCAACTGACAGGTTACTAACCAGTTACTTGCCAGTTGTCACAGCGATTTGGGCTTCTCTTTCGCTTTCCATCAGGCGTAGGGAAGCCATTATGTCGAGCTATTATATAAAAAAAAAAATTGTAAAGAATCCTGGGTTCTTTAGGCGGGGCGTGAAACAGTATCTCAGTGGGCCTTCAGGGTGAGGGCGACAGGCGCAATGGGTTTGTCCTTTTGTGCCTGTCGACATAACTTTTGGACCTCACGACCGCTTACCATCAGGTGGAGTGAGGTCATCCTGAAAGCTCTTTTTATAAAAAAAAAGAAATAAGGATCTTTTTTATAGTCGTCTTAATCATCATCAGCCTATTGCAGTCCACTGCTGGACATAGGCCCCACAAGCTGTTCGCCACTTAGAGGAAACATCTGGAGGATATACCCATAATTGCCACGCTGAGCAGGCGGGTTGGCGATCGCAAGGCGTAGCTTCTCGCTCTGGTGACGTTGCTGCCTATCATCGATTTGTGGTATTTAGTTACGCCTTCGATGGTGATGCTTAGGCCGCTCCCTACCTATGTGTAATATGCAATTTCCAAAAAAAGTGTCTAAGTTTTATGCGTTTGTCTAGTACCCATGGTACAACTTATAGCTTACTTTGGGAATAAATGATGCCACGTGGCATGCATTGGGTTATTTATTTATTTATCATTATAGTGTCAAAGTATCATTAAATAAGTTAATTTGACATAGATTTTTTTTTATTTAGGTATCTGTTAACGAGATATTCAACTTTGAAGAGATTTTTTTGACCGTCCTTTACTTTAGGTTTAGTTTTTTTCTGACTGAAACACTAAGTAGTAACTATATACATACAGACTTACCTAGTACAAAGAAAAGCCTTATATTGTGTGCCGGGTGCTTTTTATTACTAGCAGAATCGCAAAACGAATACGGTTCACCTGTTAAGTGGTTACCGTACCCCGGGACATGAGCAATATCGAGGGACTTACTCGCACTCCGTAAACCCTTCAAATTCCTGTTTATATTCCACACATGTAAAGCGGTATGCTATATTCCTGTAGGACTTAGTACTGCGCAACCGTTAGGGGCAGGTGATAATTTCCCCGATAGAACATTAGTGATTTGTATGGCCAGAAAACCAGTTTTCTATCACTAATTACTAACATATGAATCACTAACAGTGTATCGCTTTCCTGGGAAAGTTAGTGATTCATCATCATTATCAGCATATTACAGTCCACTGCTGGACATAGGCTTCTCTAGTTGTTCGCTACTTATGGCAAACATCTGGAGGATATACCCATAATCGCCACGCTGGGCAGGCGGGTTTGCGATCGCAGGGCGAAGCTTTTTGCTCCGGTGACGCTGCTGCCCGTCATCGCTTGTGGTATTTATCTACGCCTTCAATCGTGATGGCTATACCACCACCAGTCGATTGCCAGAGCCTCGTTTGTTATTCAGCAGCATATTCCATGGGCAAGTAAGAGGGCTGGGAGCATAAAGATGATAGGTCGCTCCCTTAGATCCATGATCTCTTTACGGTTATCTTAAACGTCTCATCTCCCTATCTACTTGGCTTCTATCCTTGAAAGTGGGGCGGTATCCGACTTGGTGAGTACTTTTATTAGAGTCTTCACATCGACGATCCCACAGTGTCTAAAGACGAAAGTCTTCTTTCGGTTCTGGCATACGGAGCCGAAACGTGAACACTTATGATACTGCTAGTCCACAAGTTAAAGGTTACTCAGCGAGCTATGGAAAGGGCTATGCTCGGTGTCTCTATGCGGGATCGGATCCGAAATGAGGGGATCCGTTAGAGAACCAAAGTCACCAAGCTGAAGAAGCAGTGGCTGGCCACATCAGCCGCAGAATCGATAACCAGTTTTGGAGTGTAAACCGCGTCTCAGCAAACGTAGTGTAGGACGCCCTCAGGCTAGATGGAGTGACTACTTGCGCAGGACGGCTGGCAAGTGCTGGATGCGAGAAGTCCAGGATTGATCAAAGTGGCGAACACTGGGGTGACGAGTCCTATTTGCTCGGACTTCGGCTCGGAGACGGGCTCGGTGGCTCAATTGGTAGTGACTCCTGCCTTCTGAACCAAGGGTCGTGGGTTCGATCCTCACCCGGGACAAACATTCGTGTGATGAATGTGTTTGTCCCGTGTCTGGGTGTTTATATTTGTATTTAAGTATATATTTGTGGTACCTTCGTTGTTCTGATACCCATAACACAAGTGCTTAAGCTACTTACTTTGGGATCGGAGCAATGTATGTGATGTTGTCTGATATTTATATTTATTTATCTTTGACTCACCCAGAAGGCGGTTGTTTGTCCCGATCCAGCCTGCGTGCTGTGTGTCGCCGGTACAATGCGGTGATGACGCCGCAGACTCCGGTGCACAGGAGAGCTGCTACGGCCAGCAAGGAGACCAGCATCGGAGACATTGGTAGTGATGTGATGGGGCCTGTGGAACAAGCAGTATTGAAAGAAAGGAAAGGAAAGGCGATAGGAGCAGTCCAGTCATAAAATTGTACAGTTTAAGATGAAGGAAAGAAACCAGCTGGGCTTAATGTAAGAAATAAAATATGATAAAAATATAAAACACAGAGAGTAAGCACAAGAAACGAAATAATAATAAAAATAAAATACAATGCAGTGCCTTCACATTGCCTGATGGAAAGTTATAGACAAGTCGAGTATTTCACCGAGTGATGGACCATCTGATACTTACGGTAAGAAATATGGAGATAATTTGTATAACCCCACGAAAGTATGATTTCATCATCATCATCATCAGTGCACTGCTAGACATAGGCCTTTCCCAATGCTCGCCACTTCGATCGGTCCCGGGCCTCTCGCATCCAGCACTTGCCAGCCGTCCTGCGCCTCCACCTGGCCTGAGGGCGTCCTACACTACGTTTGGCGAGACGCGGTCTCCACTCCAGAACTCGTTTACCCCAGAGGTTATCGGTTCTGCGGCTGATGTGGCCAGCCCACTGCCACTTCAGCTTACTGATCCGGAGAGCTATGTCGGTAACTTTAGTTCTCTGCCGGATCACCTCATTTCGGATCCGATCTCGCTCGGTCGAGCTATGGTTCGCTGAGCGACCTTCAACTTGTGGACTAGCCGTACCGTGAGTGTCCACGTTTCGGCTCCGTATGTCAAAACCGGTAGAACGCACTGATCGAAGACTTTCGTCTTTAGGCACTGTGGGATCGACGATGTGAAGACTCGACGAAGTTTCCCAAACTGCCCAGCCTAGCTGAATTCTCCTATTTATCCTCAAAGTTGTTTCCACCCAACTGCAAAGTCTGCCCAAGGTATACATATTTTTGAACAATTTCGAGGACGACGCCGTATGATTTAAAGACACGGAATTATGATTTAAAGTAGTAAATCAATGCGCCAGTGGACTAGGTATAGTCTGTACTACGGAGAGTGTAATTACAAAAAAGTTCGGCAATCTTATTCAATTTTCAACCTTATCTTGCCGCATCGTTAAAATGTCGAACTCGTTGCCAGTGCATGTGTTCCCTCCTTCCTTTAATATGAGATCCTTTAAATAGGGCGTGAAGGAACATCTTACGGGCCGGCAAGGCGGTGGCAACTGGCACTCGCCTACTTGCCTGTTGACGCAGCGACTTGGATTTTTATTTCGCTTTCCATAATGCAGAGAGAAGCTTTTATGCCGTGCTACTTAAAAAAATGGTTAGGATTTGCCACTGTAATTAAACGAGCATGCAGCAAAAAATAATGACATTCATATTGAAACCATAAAATGTAAACAATATTTTAATTGTTTAAGCAATTTAAGAAAAATTAAATGAGCGACTGCCAATTTAATCACGTTGTCGGCGTTGATCAATGGATGTCATTTCCATAATTAATTACGAATATTTTAACACCAAAGAAGTTTTATAAAATTGTTAAATTCCTTTTTTTAAATTAATTTTTTATTATCTTCGAATATTGAAACATTTTTTTTTATTATTAGCTCAGCATAGTGGCTTTCCTTTGGCCGATAGTTGGAAAGGAAACCCAAGTCGCTCTGATAACGGGCAGGAAACCTAATTTTTGTCTCCACTGTTCTTCACAATTCGTTAGGAACCAAAAACCAAAAAGTAACTTGCATCGTCTCCACTCCATTGAACTCATCCCAGAATTGATATTAATGGATTGTTTGAATATGTAATGCAATCGCGACTTTTATGTGGGTTTCCAATATTATGGGTTCACAGATCTGCTCTTTGAATTAAAAATTATTAAAATGTAAGCAAAATGCATTTATTTCAAGACATATTCATAGAATTACATAATCAAATACAAATGTCTACTAAATAAAAAAAATATGTAATAAAAATACATAAAAGCTATTATGTACGTTTAAATACACATTAAAATGAATTATGAAAATTAAATAATATGAGTTGCTTACAAGAAATTATAAAAAATACCTCTTCTTATAAAATAAATTCTACATTCTTAAAAAATCAAATAAATTACATAAAATTAAAATCAGTTAGAATAATTTAATTTAATAAACTAAATGAATTAAAATAAAAACTAGTTAAAACTAATAAAATAAAAATGGGTTAAAATAAATTAAATAATTATGCTGGCATCATCACCGCCGCGACACTACTGCGTTATAGCGGAGTCTAAATACCCGAAAATCTTTGTTAAGTTCTACGAGGTAGTCCTAGTTGGACTTCTTACCAGTATACTTGTCAGGGGACCTCAGGGCGACCGTGTAGAGGGTGACAGGATCGCTCCTGCCCTTCGCGTTGGCGGCGTACAGCACTAGAGCGTAGCTGGCGCGGCTGTCCAGGCCTGGCGCGTGGAAGCTGGGCGTCGAGTTTGATGATACGTTCATGCGGACCTGGTGATCAAATGATGTTAAAAACTGAATTGGGTCTGGCTAGTATACAATTGAGTTCTTGAGAGGAGACCGTGTCTCGGCAAACGTTTTTTTTTTATAGTGGCTCGACATAATGGCTTCCCTACGCCTGATGGAAAGCGAAAGAGAAGTCCAAGTCGCTGTGACAACGGGCAAGTAACTGGTCAGTTACCTGTCAGTTGCCACCGCCATGCCGGCCCAACCCTAACCCCCCACGAGCTCCGACGTAAACGTAGTCGGCAATTTGCGCAGGACAGCTGGCAAGTGCTGGCGAGAAGCCCAGAATCGATCAAAATGGCGAACATTGGGAGAAGCCTATGGCCAGCAGTGGACTGATCTAATATGCGGCCTTATAACAAACTAGGAGTAACTTACATTCAGTAAAGGCATCTCGTAGACTTCCATATGGAAGACCTGGGGCAGCCCCCCATCGAAGCCCTCAGTGCACTCCACTTGGAGGCCCGAGAAGCTGTGGTTCAGCACTGAGCAGTTCTGCAGCGCCATCGGATGACCTACACATGAACAAAGAGCATAGCATTATTATTGAACCGTGTTTATAGGAGTTAGGTATCAATCTGTGATTGATCGATTAAACTTGCCCGAAAGAGATCGCTTATAGCGAACGATAAGAACTGAATAGAATAGAATATATTTATTGCACCATGTTCATTGACTTGGGATGCTCATATCAGGGAGGTCAGCAGGAGATTGTTTGCGTCTGCTGCATCTGTAAGCAGGTTACGCAATTTCCTTCCCATACCCACCAAAATTGCTCTTGTACAGTCCCTTTTACTGCCCATTCTCGACTATGCGGATAGTTGCTTTCTAGACCTTAATGAAATATTTCTTGACAAGCTCGAACGTCTCCAAAATTTTTGTATTCGAATCATCTTTGGTCTACGTAAGTACGATCATGTGTCTGAATATCGCTCACAGCTTAAATGGCTTCCTATCCGTCGACGCCGCGAACTACATATTCTATCACTATTATATACTGTGCTATTCAATCCTCTTTCACCTCCCTATCTGAAAGAGCGTTTCAATTTCTTGCAACCCACCGCGGATCATGGTATGCGTTCCTGCCGTGAACTCCTCTTATCATTTCCATCTCATATTTCTAAATCCTACTCCCAGTCTTTCACTGTCCAATCCATCCGTCTGTGGAATTCCCTCCCCCTTTTCATCAGACTTTCCCAATCCCTCCCAGTTTTTAAGCTTAGGCTTAAATCTCATCTCCTGTCTCTCTAAATTCTATCTCTTTCTCTTCTACCTTATCTTCCTTAATTCATATTCAAATATTATTGTATGTATATGTATATGTGTAATATATTACCTATTATGTATAATTTATTTAAATATATATATTTATTAATTAATTTATGTATGTCTATGGAATATGTATTACTTGGTATATTTATGTAGACTTATTTTAGGTGTTTATTGAAATAGATAGTTTTGCACTAGATTACCCATCTCTGTTGAATCTGGTTTCCTCTACCTGAAGGTTGTCTGGAAGAGATCGCTACAAGCGATAAGACCGCCTAAATTGTACTTTGTTTTTGTTTGTAATGTGTTTTTTCTGTAATGTCTGTGTTTTTGTGCAATAAAGAGTTTCTATCTATCATGTTCATAGATAGTGTACATACAGGGTATACTTACTAACTAATACAACACAGACCCTGTAAAGGTATAGCAACATTTATGGTGTTGGAACATTAACACTTTTTAAGTAAAATAATAGTTATATTAGTTAAACATATTATATTAGTTAAACATATAATATTAGTTAAACTGATGGAACTGGTGTGCTGGTAAAATTGTCTGGTGTCATCATCAGCCTATAGTAGTAAACAGCTGGACATAAGCCTCTCCAGTCTTTTTTGGCAAACATCTGGACGCTTTACCAATAATCGCCACGATGTGCAGGCAGGTTGGCGATCGCAGGGCGTAAATTCTGGCTCCGGTGAGGCTGCTACCCGTCATCGGCCTGTGGTATTTAGCTACGCTTTCAATTGTGATGGTTATAACCCTACCAGTCGGTTGCCAGTGACTTGTTTGTTATTGGTATCTTTTAATACGTATGTTCAATTTAGAGAAAATAATAAGTTTAAAAATGTGTTAGTGGAATTCAGTCATTTAACCTCGTAAGGCCCAATGTTCTCATGTGATCCAATTCCTATTGTTTCATCTATTGTGTCTGGAAGTCTGGGTCTTACGACTTTAAGTCAAGACTAGTCTCTTCAACAAATACATTGATTCCAATCCTGCCTTCTCCTCATAAACAACTTCCTCACCTTTTTAATTGCTCTATACATACACAAAAACCTTTCAACTGAATTGGTTTACACAGACCCTTAGCCATTAAACTTGGAAGGTTCAACCAACACGAGGCTGAACCAAACATATTTGCTCGGCACCAATTTCCACGAAAACGGGTGATTAGAAATTAACATTGTTTCGAATGAGTTTGAGAGAATTGTCCCATATTATGTGGTCATAGTCTGATTGGCTGACAATAGTAGGTAATGAGCTATATCTATGAACTATATCATAATCTGAAAGTATTTATTTACACAATCCAGTTACAAACACAAATTCAACCAGAGACTCCAGAGAGAGCCGGTAAAAGTAGTAATCGGCGGGAACTCGATGATAGCTGTCAGTGTCACTCTAACGTCACCATAACAGTTGACGTTCAACTGTCAACGATAGTGCGGTGACTCCTGGACGTGGCGATTAGTGCTGTGCGTAGTGGTTGATTATTCTCCTCTAACAACAGGTATTTTTATATAGGTATAGACATTTACCTGCAGCGATTAGTTTAAAAACACATGGCGCCTCCTGTTTTCCCAAAGAGTTGCTCGCAGAGCACAGTATGGTGCCGAAGTCCAAGTCGGTAGCCGGCGTGTAGCGCAGTATCGAGGAGAACCCAGACATCGTGTAGTGCCTGTTAAATATAAATAAATAAATAACCAAAGACATGCCACGCTGGGCTACATAGCGCCATCTAGCCCCAAACTAAGCCGAAGCTTGTACTATGGGTACTAGACAACTGATAAACTTACTTAAATACATTTTTTTTGTAAATAAATACATATTATACATAGAAAACACCCAGACCAATACAAACAGACATGTTCATGAACACAAATGTTTGCACTGTGTGGGAATCGAACCCACGACCCTTGGCTCCGAAGGCAGAGGTCACTACCAAATGAGCCATCGAGTCATCTAATTATGACAATATCATTGAGGTAGGCCTATATAATGGTCTAAGATCCCGCCATACAACGACCTTCACCGAGACGTGTAACTTATTTTAAATGTAATCAAATATGTCAATAAATATAATGCATATGGGTTGCCGATCAAATTTTGTTCCAGGGTTTGTTTTGCTGGATGGTGGAAGAACTGGATGGAGAGTGTGGAAAGACCACAGACTGATGACGAGCAGCAGCGTCACCGGAGCGAGAAGCTACACCCTGCGATCGCCAACCCGCCTGCCCATCGTGGCGATTATGGGTATATCCTCCAGATGTTTGCCCTGTGGCGAACAACTGGAGAGGCCTATGTCCAGCAGTGGACTGCGATAGACCGGTGATGATGATGATTATACTCACTTGGCGGATATCTGGTGCTGCTCTCCAGAACTGTTGAAGGTCCAGCTGAAACTGAGGGGGGGAGGGCTGGAGTCCACGACGCAAGACAGCTGGACGGTCTCCATCTTGAGGGCGCCAAAGACTTCGCCCTCGACGGCCGTGTTGCAGAGAGGTGCATCTAGCAGAAGTAACACCATTTATTTTTTATGATAGTTGCTAAATTCCTCTTAGAATACTTTTTGTAAAATTCAATGGCGTTTGTGAAATGCGGATGAACAATCATTCTAACGATGAAAGTAACACAAAATCTCTTTGAAAACATCCGTCACACAATGTTATTACTAAACCGTTAGTAACAATTGGTGGGTGTTAGTATCCCATAACCACCGCTGGTACTAGTTTCCCCAAGACACTTGATACTTACCTTTTTTAGAGAATGAACATATTCGTAATATTCTCCGGAATACGATACGCTTATTATGTACTTTTTATATTACTGACTGGTAACGATGAATAAGGGAACGATTCGAAATAAAAGTAAAAGCAAAGTAGGTATGTTGAATTCTGATATTTTAAATGCGAGTTCTAATAAAATTGAATTTCTCTCGGAAATGGGTTGAAAAATTACACGTCCCTCAGAGAAATAATTTTATAAAGAATTATTCTCTTAAAATAGTTAATAATGGAGCGTTATAGGTTATTATTTTGACTTTTTCCGCCGCCTCCTTCTGCGATATCACTAGAGGGAGGTGACCTAACTGGACCTGACTCAAGATGCATACTCACATCTGACTTGAAGAGAGACAGGGTTGCTGGTAGCACTGCCCTCGCTGTTGTGAGCGAGACAGCTGTAGTCACCGGCTGCTGTCCTGCTTACACTCTGCAGCACCAGGCTCTGGTCGCTCAGGATAATGCCTCCGCTGGCGTTGTGATGAATCTCCTTGGTCTGGGTAAAAAAATGTAAGTTTAAGAGAGGTAGGGCATAGCGAATCTTCGCTCGAATTGAGCCGCCCGTCCGGGGAAGGACCTCCACCCTATAGAATACCGCAGTCAAATGACCTCTGGGTCGTGTTTCTGCCGGTGAGTAGGGTTTCCGGAGCTCGTGGGGGGTTAGGGTTGGGCCGGCCGGTTACTTGCCCGTTGTCACAGCGACTTGGGCTTCTCTTTCGCTTTCCATCAGGCGTAGGGAAGCCATTAAGTCAAGCCACTATAAAAAAATAAAAAAAATTTAACTTGAGCTACTTACAGGTCTACCTATAAAAGCTTGGTGGTAAACATAGTGTAGGACTCCAAGTCATGTAAAGTGACGATTTGCAAAAAATCGCTGGCAAGTATTGGATGCGAGCAGAGTGGCGAACAATTGGATAGGCCTCTCCAATTGATCGGCATTCCTTTCCACTGCTGGACAAAGTCCACTGCTAGACACAGTCCACTGCTGGACTGAAAGGCTGATGATGATGACGGACCTATACGCCAGCATAGCGGTGACAACTGACAGGTGGCAGCGACTTGAGCCTCTACCGTTATCCATCAGGCGGCGTTAGGCGATTTTATTGTTTTATTTTAATTGCGGAGGAGCTAGCAGCCTGCCTGATGTTAACATCAGGCAAGTTATTCATTCATTCATCATCATCATCAGCCTATTGCAGTCCACTGCTGGACATAGGCCTCTCCAGTTGTTCACCACTTAGGGGCAAACTTGGAGGATATACCCATAATCGCCACGCTGGGCAGGCGGGTTGGCGATCGCAGGGCGTAGCTTCTCGCTCCGGTGACGCTGCTGCCCGTCATCGGTCTGTGATATTTAGCACCGCCTTCTATCGTGATGGTTTTACCGCCATCAGTCGGTTTGCCAGAGCCTCGTTTGTTGTTCGGCAGGATGCACCACGGGCAGGTGAGGATGGCTTGGAGCGAAAAGGTGATAGGTCGCTCCCTTACATCCCAGGCAAATTATTATTGGTTTAAACCACGAATTTGCTCCGGATGTTAAACAGTAGGTAAACGCCGCCGCATGAACAAATGAACATCAATAATGCCGCTGCTTACCGTGAGGAAACAGCTCTCCTGCACAATGATTAACAGGTAAATAAAAAATATCTCATACGAAAGATCTATCGTGTTAAAATCTGTCCGCATGCAAATTATAGCAAATTGGAGATACGTCAATTTATTCGTTATAGATCAAAGGAAACCACGTATTAAGGCCAATAAAATCTGTTATCATCTCAACGCGGCGGATAACTTTGGTCGGGATATTCTTCAATCAGGATTACGTACGGCATTGCCCGTTTTGGCGGATCGCCAAAACGCCATGCGCTTCAATGGGAAATCTGATGTGTACGGTGTGAAACTTGTTTAAGCAACGTTTGGAACTCATTTGTGAAAAAAATCAAAAGGTTGATTGCATTAAGTAAATCGCAGCCGAATTGAATTGTCTCTGGACTGGGTGTTCCGGGCTTGGTATCCGGTACTCATAGGACAAAAAAACCTTACTAACCGGGAGTAAGAGTAAGCAACACGCGTGTGAGGACCTTTAATAATATACGAGTAGATTGCAATAACCGCTTAATAAAAATAAGTATCTTGTATGTTATACCTAATTATTATCTAAAATACAAATGTATGTGCATTACTTGTATATTTGTGCTTATATTTATAGAAGTTGTTAGAATGTCTATTACCGCACCACAATATAGTTTTCTGGCTCGTCCAATGGTTGCTTGGTAGAGAATGCCACATGGCATTATGTCCGCGTTTTGTACTTTCCTTGTGCGATAAAGAATTCAAAAATTTATACAAATAAATATACCAGGAGGGCCTTAGGCTTGTTTACCACTATAGTGAAAAAAAATTGCTAGAGATCAGCTACAGAAAACGAAAACGATCGTTCGTTGAACGGATCGCGTATTTTTGCCCCATAAATCCCTCTCATTTGTCCCTCCCGTGTTCGAATATACGAACTAAAATTCGAATGATCGTTTTCGTTTTCTGTAGTAGGGCCCCAGGTGCTCGGCTTATAAAGAGTCTCGTTGGTACATATCAATTTCTCGGTAAAATAGAATGTAATCGATTTTCCGCGTTTCAGAGAAAGGGCATGGTAACAAGTAAAATTATTGGATATTACGAAACCTATCGACTGGCGTTTCGTGTACGTAAAGGCTTTAGGAGCTTCGCCATACCAAAGGGCTAATATTACCAAGTCGATGACCTAACAAAGAATAGGGAATTTTTCCTAAACTCACAAAAATTAACTGAAAGAAAAATGTAGGTATTACCAGAGCTACTCGTACCTTACAGGCCGATACGGCGGTGGCAACTGATGATGACTGGCAAAATGATTGATTTGGTTACTATTCCGTTGCCGTAGCGACTTGGGATTATTTTTTGCTTTCTTTAGGCCACGGCCTAATATTTTCTTAATCGTCTCTACGACAACCACGGGATGAGATGGGGTGGTTCTATTTTTAATCTGGAAACCACACGAACACACAGCTATCTCACAGGCGTGTGGCGGTGGCAACTAGTGATTTATTTGGTTAATTGTCCATCCGACTTGGACTACTATATTTTCAGCGACTTGGGGTTGGGTTACTTGTCCATTGTTTCAGCGACTTGGGTTACTTGACCATTGCTTCAGCGACTTGGGATCCTCTTTCGGTCCCCATCAGGCAATAGGACGCCGCTATTCTGTACTACTGTTCTTTATGATTCGTTTAAAGGCTCCCATTAAGAGATGGTATTTCTTAGGTAGACTAGATAGATATACTACATATTTTTAAGCCACCCCGTACTATACTATGTACATATATAGATATGTACTATATATTCTAAAACCAGCCAGGAAAAACCATTTCGCAGTGTACGCAGATTTCGGCATCACGCAGGTTGTCAACACCCGTCCGGCTATCAAGGAGCCTATAACCATTCGGGGGACCGTTATCGGCCATACGTGACCGATTCCTGCCTACTCTACCCACGCCGGTAACATAGGATTGTATGGTAACCAATGACGCCTCTGAGGTAGATTAGGTGGGACTGTAGCACGAGTATACGAGTAGTAACGGTACGGAAACTATAGAACTCAAAATGTTATGTACTAGCTGTGCCGGCGGCGTCGCACGCGTGGATATCGGGTTTCAAAAATAACAGACTTCCATAAAATGGTACCTAAATTTTAAGTTAGACTTTTAACAATACATTGGTGAAAACCGCATTTAATTCCGTACAGTAGTTTTCGCGTATCAAACGTATAGATTAAAAATTCACCCGTTTTTCCAATATTTCCCTTCACTGCTCTGCTCCTATTGATCGTAGTGTGATGAAAAGTATACTATAACTTGCCCAGGAGTATGAAGAATAATTGTACCAAGTTTCATAAAAATTTGTTCAGTGGTTTTTGTTTCTATAACGAACATACAGACAAAAATTTTACTGATTTCATTTTTGGCATCAGTATCGATCACTAATCATCCCCTGATAATTATTTTGAAAATATATTCAATGCACAGAATTGACCTATCTACAGATTTATTATAAGTATAGATAGAAGATAGATAGATATATACACATATTGGGATGTAAGGGAGTGTATCTCGCTTATTTTGTATGCGCAAAAATCTAGCTCCGTTAAGCCGTTTCCACCAGAGGCGTTCCACCAGGTGTGTGCTCACTGAGGCGAGGTAAATGAAGCGATACTATTGGTTCTTTACAACGTCACAGTTTCCCTCGCTACGCATCCTCGCACATCTCTGGTGGAAACGCAGCCTAATACGGTGATGATGATACCAAACCATATGAAGAACTTACCCCTTTGTACCAGGTCAGACGGTGCGTCTTCGGGTTTGCTTTGACGCTGCACTCGAAGTAGACGTCGTCACCTTCCTTGATGAACTTCGGGTTCAGACTGGTGCCCAGCTTGAGGGTCACGATGGGGACATCTGCGAAATTAACATCATTATTAAAACTAGTTTCCACTAATTGTACATGATAAACTGACCAGTTACTTGCCCGTTGTATCTGTGCCCGTTGTCAACCTCCTCATTTTTTGAAGTCGGTTAAAAAAGAGTGTACCTTATATCAGAGGGTCGTTCACTTATAATCTAACAACATAGTCTAAATGCCGACCTGTCTCATTTATCGACATGCTATGCAAAATTTCAATAAAAAAAAATTATCTACAAGCTTTAGTATGTAATTTATTCAAAGGCATTGAAATGCTTTAAGAATACCCTCCCCAAGTCATCAAAATATAGATAAAAGCGAAATGACAAGCTTAAATTAAACGTTTTATTACAAAAAGGGAATGATAGGAGAAGGTAATGAAATATAGGACACCGTGACGAAAATTAACTGTAAGTACCTTTTATACATTTATTTGTGTGACAATTACGTAAAATAATATTTTAGCTATCTTACCAGTATAAGATAAGTCGAAAACCTCTGCTTTCGATCGAAAATATCGTTTCGTAGTGTTTCGTGAAGCGTGTATTAAAAGGCCGGCCAATTTTTGCAATAATTCCCTCAATTGACAAACAAATGAAATTCAAGTAAACAAACTACAGGTTCCAATTGCGCAAATACGTGGGAAGCAGCCGGAATATTCACACTTGTTAATATATACTGTGTATATTTATTAACTTCGTTTTCACCGTGTATCATAATTTTATAAGGCCTGAAGGATAACACTGGTATACTTACAATGCACATTCAGCTGCCACCGATCCTCCATCATTGAGTCAGCCACGCGAGGGTTATCAGCTCGGCAGGCCAGGACTTGTCCGTGGTCCTCCGCCATAGGCACCAGACTGAGTATGCTAACTGTTGAGTTGCTCTCAGAGAACTGGGAAAGAAACATCATGAAACTATTACGTACTATGTATAGAAGGATAACTATCATCTTTACGCTCCAAGCCTCACCTGCCCGTGGTGCATCCTGCCGAATAACAAACGAGGCGCTGGCAACCGACTGGTGGCGGTATAACCATTATAATTCAAGGCATAGCTAAATATCACAGGCCGATGACGGACAGCAGCGTCACCGGAGCGAGAAGCTACGCCCTGCGATTTCCAACCCGCCTGCCCAGAGTGGTGATTATGGGTATAATATCCTTCAGATGTTTTCCCTAAGTGGCGAACAAAACTGCAGAGGTGTCCAGAAGTGGACTGCAATAGGCTGATGATGATGATGATAGGTGCTATGTAATTAGCATCGTCGTCAGCCCCAAGTTCCCTGCTGGACAAAGGACTCCCACTTTATGAGAATTTGCCACCACGCTTGGCACACGGGCGTAAGTGCAAGTGACCACAGTAGATTTTATTTTTAAGACTCTTGGTTAAGCCTATAGGATGTTTGACTATGTTTTATTTTGCGTTACTTCATAGTTGGCAGAAGGAATCCATAAAATATGACTAATGTGCAAAAAGGCCACTAAAATTGTATGCAAAAAATTAAATTGTAATTTAATGCCATTTAATGCTAACGAACAAATTTTTTCAGTAATATTTTTTTAATGAAGTAGTCTAAAGAAGGCATGATGATGATGATGATTAGCCTATTGGCTAATTGATTTTATTTTAGTGTAAACTTAACTAAGTAGTATCTTAGTTTCATGACAGAAACTCAAACATAACATACTCGTGACAACAAAAGCTGCGAATTGCAAACTACAAATGCAATCGGTATGATGTGGTTTCACAACCGCTGTGGCTGGGGTAAGCGGGAGGTAAATTTAATTTATTCCTGGTTTATTGCAAATCCTAGATTTTAAATAATAAATTAGTACCTACGTATAATAAATTAGTACCGTACGTATTAGTACTGAACCTAATAAATAATAAATTTCGCAGAATTGAACCTAGTAATGTTTTAGTTTCAATAAATCTGGATACGAGTTATTTAATCAAAATAATATTGGTAAGTGATTGGGCACGTCCTACTCATGTTATTAATATTTTATGTCAATAATCCAACTAGCTATTGTTATTGCAAATATTAAATCATCCGTTATTGGATTTATGAAATGATCTCAATTAAAGTTAAAAGCTATTTACATTTTAGTAATCTGCTATATTATATCCGTTGATTGCAATGAAGTTAAAAATAATATTAAGAGCTAATTGTTCAATTATCGGATAAAGTTGGACAAACTAAATAAAGATAAACGATTGAAGTGAGTCATGATTTATTCAGAAAGAAATATTACTAAGAGACGGCCTGTCATAAGCTATATTGCTTTTATCAGAATATTTAAGCTAGTCAGGTCATTGAAATATCAGATCTAAGAGCTTGTTTATTAATAACAATGATATACCTATCAAAATTTTTGTTAGCGTTTTCACTTGTCCTTCTTTAATTTTACTTATTTGGTGGGTATTTATGCTGTATGAATATCAGGATGATCGTGACCACTATGGCAGGGCTACATAAATATGTAGGTCGATTTCATATAAAGCACGGATGATGTAAAGGGACCTGGGTGTCCCCAGAAAAGCCCCCGAAAAAGGAATAGTAAAATTGATTAATGGGACTGAAGTAATAATAATAAAACTGACAACCCAAATATCTGCTTCACACAATTTGAACATATTCACAAAGTACTGTTTTTTTTCGTCTATATCCGAAATTATTAATCCCGGAATTCGCCACAATTGCCCGTTCAAGAAGACACCCTAATCCGGTATTATGCTTCTTATAACTTTAGCCCTTTGTAAGCAAGTAAAAGTATCTCCCGTTCTGACGACCCAACTTTGGCTTATAAAACAGAATCTGATCTCCATTGAAATCTATCCGCAAACAAACTTGCCAATGCTATGACAAAACTGCCAATACCGACGTAGTAAATAAGGTAACCATGGAACTTCCCATAAATGTAAAAAAGGCCAAGTTCCTTTCTTTGCTAAAATAATGGGACATATATCGGGCCGTTCCGTAAACCCGCCCGATCGTAAAATACGGTGAGACGTACAAGTAGGTTGTATTTCGAAACTATTGAGTTTTGGTTTACATATTTGCTTATTTTTCAATTTCTACCTTATAACCGTGGTAAATTTTATCAGATAACATAAAACGAGTACGTTTGGGGAACTTTGTTTTATAATTATAATAATAAACTGACGCTAAACGATAATGGTCACAGCCGGCACATTGCTTTACTAAAACTTGCTTCAGTAAATTCGACATAATGGCTTTCCTACGCCTGATGGAAAGCGAAAGACAAGCCCAAATCGCTGTGACAACTAGCAAGTAACTGGTCGGTTACCTGTCAGTTGCCACTGCCATGCCGGCCCAACCCTAGCCCCTCACGAACTCCGGAAACCCTACACACCAGCAGAAACACGACCCGGAGGTCATTTGACTGCGGTATTCGGATTTGAACAGTATTATGCAGCTTTTGAAACGTCGAATATTTAAAACTATTTGCAACATTCACTTGATTTACGATTATGATGATATACATGGCAATATTTTGTAAAACTTGCCATACATAAAAAATATTTTACTTGTACATTTCGAACTAATTCTTGGCATTCCTGTCTATGAAAATAAGTAACATAACTTGGCCTACTCACTGTCGCGTGTCTTCGTGAGCTTGTGAATCCACATAATATTAGCCACTCTGGGCAACTTTCAGGGTTCTCATCAAATATTCACACACTATCATAAAAGTAGGATAAAATCCGAGCACAAACAGAAAAAAAGATTTATCATTTTGTTCCAGGAAAATGGTCGCGGTTTTTTCTGGCGAATATTTTGTAAGAGGAAAGCAATTGTAGATGCGTAATAAACATTTTTAGAAATTGACAATAGCAGCTGATTGATTGGTTGCTGATTGGTTCCTTGGCTCATTTGGAAGTGGTCATATTTCCTGAACCAATTTCGATCCCCATATGTTACAAAATATAGGAGAAAAAGCGGCCCAAGGGTCTTTATTACAGCCAGTAATAAATTTGAAATCAGATAACAAATGCTAAAACCAAGCGGGTCGGTACAGATATTTTCTGGCGAATATTATGTAAGAGGAAAGCAATTTGTAGATGCTTATTAAACATTATTAGAAATTGACAATAGCAGCTGATTGATTGGTTGCTGATTGGTTCCTTGGCTCATTTGGAAGTGGTCATATTTCCTGAACCAATTTCGATCCCCATATAGGTACAAAATATAGGAGAAAAAGCAGCCAGTAATGAATTTGAAATCAGATAACAAATGCTAAAACCAAGCGGGTCGGTACAGATAGATATCTATCTATCTGTTTTAAGTCATCAGTAAAGAATAGATATTCTTTATTGCACAACAAATAGATGACTTAAAACTACAAATCGATGTACAAATTATTTGGTCTTGCAGCGATCTCTTCCAGACAACCTTTGGGTAGAGGATAATTACCTAAAACAAGGAATGTGGTGCCAAGTTTCGAATTAAAAACAAATTAAGCAATTGATAAATAAATATTACTCGGGCTATGAGATAAAATACAAAATATAGGAGATTAACTTACACTTTCAAGAGAGATAGGGCATAGCAAATCTTCGCTCGAAATGAGCTGCCCGTCCGGGGAAGGACCTCCACCCTATAAAATACCGCAGCCAAATGACCTTCGGGTCGTGTTTCTGCTGGTGAGTAGGGTGTCCGGAGCTCGTGGGGGGTTAGGGTTGGGCCGGCATGGCAGTGGCAACTGACAGGTAACTGACCAGTTACTTGCCAGTTGTCACAGCGACTTGGGCCTCTCTTTCGCTTTCCATCAGGCGTAGAGAAGCCATTATGTCGAGCCACTATAAAAAAAAAAACTAAAATCAGGATTTCTGACAGACGCTTCCATATTCACGATATTCAGTACGAGGAAATACTTTAGCTAGAGATCGGGTGGTGGATAAACCTTGTCTAGCCTAGCGTAGTTACATCCAATCCAATTCACTCCACACCCAAAAAGGATTACATCCTTTTTCGCAGAACCCCTGATAAATTCAGCGGGAACCATAGTGCTTGCCAGATCCCCTTAATACGCCCCAATCCAGCCTGAGGCCTATTATTAAAGGACCAATGGACGGTCATTCACAAGAAATTATTCTTTGTTTTGTTTACGCGGTCCTATGTAATCGGAACTTGTATGCGGGCTGTTATTAGAGTGACCCTCGCTAATCTGTAGATCTAAGAATCCTGAAGGATTCGTAATGTGTTTCATCTGGTTTTCGGAGACTGTAGCGGACTGTAGGTTTGGTGGGAAGAAGGCTGGCATTGAAGATGATGATTAATTTATTTCTCGCAATACGCCAAACCGGGAGAGGAGGCACAATATACAATGTTCATACATACATAACGTTACGCCTTTCTTTCGGAGGGGTAGGGAGAGACCACGTTGTGTGTCAGAATCATAGCCAGCTGATACTGGCTCACGACTTTTGCTTCGTCCACATAGATCAATCTCTTCATACATGCTCGTCAATTTAAGGTACTTAGGGAAGAGGAAGATGCTACAGTTAATTTATTATTAATTGTTTCAATGTCGTGTCTGGCAATTTTGTTTTATATTAGCAATCAAGAAGACTTTTGGTTGCAGGCTGTCTGAAGTGCCAGCAGTTTAATATGGAGGTGGGATGGCTCACCTCATATTCAAAACAATGCAGGTACCACAATTATGTACTTAAATTATTCAATACAAATATGAACACCCAGACACGGAACAAACACAAATGTTCATCGCACGATTGTCCCGGGTGGGGATTGAACCCAGGACCCTTGATTTAGATCGCAGAAATCAACCAATTGAGCCACCGAGCCAGTCACAAGCGAGCAAGTCAACAAATACGACTATACGTGATATTCACATAACCCAGAGCATAGATTTGATGTTACTATGGGTGGCTTTGACACGTGTTAAACATTAAGAGATAATAGCATTCACGGTTCGGCAGTTGAGTCAATAAACGCTCGAGACATCGCAAACATCCAGAAAGCTTTGTTATGTTAAATAATATCCCTCTGAAGGCTTTATCCTGAGACGCAAACTCAAGAGCATCAACATTAATCTGCTTTTAACCAGCACCCGAGACATATTTTTAAATATTAGGTAGTATCATTACGAGAAGTGGTAGTTCTCAGAACAGACAAACAATTCTCAGCAAAGAACATTTTTCTAATAGTTATAATTTATTTTTTATTATTTTGAGTGCTTTGAAATTAGACAGCAGTAATAATGGTAATTTTAATCCTATGACCGTGGAGATCCTTATTGTTGGAAGGCCAAGATTCATTTTATGTCCCTGCGCCATGTTAATAAGTATTGGGATGTAAGGGAACGGCCTTCCATCTTTCGCTCCAAACCAACTTCACCTGCCCGTGGTGCATCCTGTCTAATAACAAACGAGGCGCTGGCAACCGACTGGTGGCAGTATAACCACCACAATTGAAGGCGTAGCTAAATACCACAGACCGATGACGGGCAGCAGCGTCATTGGAGCGAGAAACTACGCCCTGCGATCGCAACCCGCCTGCCCAGCGTGGCGATTAAGGATATATCCTCCAGATGTTTGCCCTAAATAGCGAACAAGTGGAGAGACCTATGTCCAGCAGTGAACTGCAATAGGCTGATTATGATGATTATGAGATATAGCATCTCATACAGCGCACCGAAAAATAAGATTCAATAGAAAATCTATTGCTATCGACTCGTTATTTTTTTTTTTTTTTTTTTTTTTTATGGAAGAGGGGGCAAACGGGCCTGAAGGTCACCTGATGGTAAGTGATCACTTCAGCCCATAGACACCGCAACACCAGGGGAGTCACAGGTGCGTTGCCGGCCTTTGAGAAATCTATAGGCTCGCTTTTTGAAGGTCCCTAAATCATATCCACTCGGAAAAATTGCAGCAGGAAGCTGATTCCAAAGACCGGTTGCACGAGGCAGAAAATTGCGCGCAAAACGCACCGTGGAAGACCTCCAACTATCAAGATGATAAGGATGAAATCTAGAATTGGTGCGAGATGTACGATGATGAAAAATAGCAGCCGGTACCAGATCAAACAATTCCTCCGAACACTCGCCGTGATATATACGGTAGAAAACGCACAAAGACGCAACATCCCTGCGCAAAGATAAAGGGTCTAGTTTCTCTGAAAGTTCTCGGTCGTCAATGATTCGAGCCGCTCTTCGCTGGATGCGGTCAAAAGGAAGAAGTTGATACTGAGGTGCCCCGGCCCACAGATGAGAACAATATTCCATGTGAGGTCGCACCTGTGCCTTGTACAATTGAAGACGGTGGGCTGGTGTGAAATATTGTCTCGCTCTGCCAAGAACACCCAGCTTCTTGGAGGCCAGTTTAGCCTTTCCCTCCAGATGACCCCTGAACTGAACATTGCTCGAGATATCAACGCCGAGAATATGGAGTGAGGATGCCGCGTCCAAGGGATTACCGCAGAAACGAGGGGATACGACAAAGGGAGAACGCTTAGCGGTAAACGCGCAAACCTGAGTCTTGTTCGGGTTAAAATTGACCAGGTTCTCGTTGCCCCAAGATAGGACCGAGTCTAAGGTGGTCTCAATTTTACCCACAAGATTATTTCGGCTTTCAATGATGTTTTCCCGAGAGGTTTGTGCATTACCCATGTATAAAGCGTCCCCTGTACTATCGTCTGCATAACAATGCATGTCACGAATATGCAACATGTCATTGATATGCAGAAGAAATAAGGTAGGGGACAGTACACAGCCTTGTGGCACACCAGCGTTCACGGGCTTCGCCTCAGAGCAAGAACCGTCGACAACGACACTGATGCTCCGCTCCGCAAGAAAACTGGCAAGCCAACCACACAACCTCTCAGGAAGCCCATATGATGGAAGTTTCGCTAAAAGCGCTTTATGCCAAACACGGTCAAACGCCTTTGCTATATCCAAACTAACAGCCAAAGCCTCACCCTTGCTCTCAACCGCCTCCGCCCAGCGGTGTGTGAGGTATACAAGGAGGTCACCCGCCGATCGGCCCTGACGAAAGCCGTATTGGCGATCACAGAGCAGCTGGTGTTCCTCCAAGTATCCAAGGAGTTGGCGATTTATTATTGTCTCCATTAGTTTAGAGAGCAATGAGGTAATGGCAATTGGTCTGTAGTTGGAAGGGTCTGATCGGTCTCCCTTCTTGGGAATCGGATGGACAAGCGCTGACTTCCAGGATTTAGGGACGATACCGGTGGAATATGAAAGCCGAAAAAGGCGCGTGAAGACCGGCGTTAGCTCAGGAGCACAAATTTTGAGCACTATTGGTGGGATGCCGTCAGGCCCACTCGACTTATTGATGTCCAGGGAGAAAAGCAGACTACGAACATTGCTCTGCAAAAAACGAATGTTCGGCATGGTGCTATCACACTGCCGGATGGTAGGAGGTGATTTTCCCTGGTCATCAAGGATCGAGCTTGACGCAAATAGAGAGCCTAGGAGGTCAGCTTTCTCCTTTGCGGTATGGGCAAGCGTGTCAGCAGCTGTGCAAAGTGGTGGAAAAGACGACTTGCAGAAATTGCCCAAAACAGCCTTGGCAAGAGACCAGAAAGCTCTAGTCCCAGAAGGAAGTTTAGTGAGCTTCTTGCCAATTCTCCGGATAAAGTTGGACTTCGCAGCAGCTATCACCTTTTTGTAAGACCTGGTGGCAAGATTGTAGGTCTTTTTTAAAGCACCAATCTGTGGGTCTCCGGACGCGGTAGCTGCAGCCCAGGCGTTGTAACACTCCTGTTTTCGGCGAGACGCCAGTTTACAGGAATGATCAAACCAAGGCTGGGAACGGCCACCGACGGGAACAACAGAGGATGGAACAAAGAGCTCCATGCCCTGAAGCACCACGTCCGCGACAGACTCAGCAACCGCGTCAATATCGTCCGACGCGAAGCAAACCTGACCCCACGGATAGGACGCAAAGAATGAGCGCATCTCATCCCAGTCCGCTGAACCATAATGCCAAACACGACGACTGCTCACTGTTCGCGAACGTGTAAGGCGGGAGAGAGGCACAGCGCATCGAATAAGGCAATGGTCGGATGAACCCAGTGGAGCATTGATAGTTACGCTGTAATTATCGGGATGAGAGGTCAACACTAGGTCCAACAAAGTTGGTAAGTGGTCTTCAATGTCTGGAATTCGCGTCGGCGAAGACACCAGCTGTGTAAAGGAGAATGCTGCAGCAAAGTCACAGACAGATCTTCCCGCGTGATCAGTTGTGCGAGACCCAAGCCAGTCAACGTGATGGGCGTTGAAATCGCCAAGGATCACAACCTCAGCTGAAGGGATCTGCTGCATCAGAGAATCAGTCGCAATTTGAATGTGCTCCATGAGTCGATCGGTTTCGGCGTTACCGCTATGGGACCTGTATAGGCACGCATAGATGCGCGGATGGTCGTCGCAGTCTACACGCAGCCAAAGGATGGATAGGTCCTTACCTTCAAAATTGCTGAGGCGGCGGATGCAAATGTCCTCCCTGACATAAGCGCAAACTCCGGCACGTTGCACAAATCTGTGCTCCAGGTTGTAGCCAGGGTAACGCAAATAGGAGATGTCAGGTGGCGAGGAAATCTGCGTCTCAGTGAGGAACAACAAGGCCGGTTTAGCCGTCTCAAGGTGATTATGAACGGCGTTGAGGTTAGAGTGAATCCCCCTTATGTTACAGAGATCCACAGTAAATGTGGATAGGGTTATCGTAGCGTTGTTCCTCGAATCGCCCCAGACATTAGTCACAAGCGGATAATTGCCCACCCCAGAGTACGAAGGGCAGCCTGAGCGTGATTGCTCAGGGGGGGATTCTCCCACACATGTAGTGTCGGTACCCCCCTGGGGTAAATCAACATTTTTATTAACCGCTGCCATTTATTAAGTAAGGGGGGGGGGGGGGGGGGAAGTTGGGCAACCGGAACTCTCACCCACCGAACGAAACACAACAGCTAAGCTACTGTTTCACGTCGGTATCGCAAGAGAGAGTGGTTTCACACCGGTCGAGCCTGCCCATGCGAGCTGTTGCCAGCTTGGCTCTACCACATCGTTAGCGTCTGTTCAGCGGGTTTAGCTCATATTAAATGAAGTCGGTTAAAATAACAATGTAGGTACGACAGCAAAATAATCAGTCATAACATACTCTACCCATGGTAACAAGAGTAGCAGGGGAAGCCTTTGATCATTGCACGACAGTGTTTCCGTAAAGTCTTTGTGCAATCAGGCGACGTTTTAAATAAGTATGGTATTGCAGTTATTATTTTCCTTGTGTTATGTTTAAAAAATCTTCTGTTATGTACTTTCTTTATTGACATTGATTGATAGGCCGTGAAACAAATCCAGAAGTTTAAAAAAATTTAGGACTACATTTCATTCGATGATCATTTTACTGGCTCGATGGCTTATTTTGTAGTGTCTTCTACCTTCTGAGCCAAGGGTTGTGGGTTCGATCCCCGCACAGTACAAACATTTGTGTGCATGAACATGTCTGTTTGTATTAGTCTGGGTGTTTTCTATGTATTTATGTATTTATTTACAAAAAAAATATCTATGTAAGTTTATCAGTTGTCTAGTCGATGTTGGATTAAGATAAAATTTATAATGCAAAAGTTAAAAATTTTGATCTGTTCGATCATTAAAATCTTACATGATCTGAGTTCAAACCGGTGTGAGCCTAGTACCCATAGTACAAGCTTCGGCTTAGTTTGGGGCTAGGTGGCGATGTGTGGCCCAGCGTGGCATGTCCTGGGTTATTTAATTACTTATTTATTTGGCAGGTAGATTCCTACACGGGATAAAATACCATTGTGTCGTGAGATGAACATTGAAATTCGTGTTAGTTCCATGTCCGGGTGCTTGTATCTCGTATTTAAGTATACCTCTGGTACCTCTGTTGTTCGGATACCTTTTTTTATTTTTTCTAGAGAGGAATGCACCTTCATGCCTCCGGAGGGAGCCGGCGTGGTGTGTGGGACTCACACCTCCGAAAATGAGAGGGCATACACACTAAAACCCCTGTGTCGCCAGTGGACAGCAACTTGTAGGGACTCGGGTAATGCCGAAGCATACGGCCGCATCCTTGCCCTGGCCAGCCACAGATGACAAGCGGCCGGCACTCCTGGTCCGGGGAGGGCAATGAAGTAAGTGCACCAACTACTTGATTTTGAGATCAGAATATTATAACGATATTTGCAACGTGTCTGGACAGATATCTCATCCCTAAGGAGACAAAGGACGAGACAATGTCACCGTTGCTCACAATGGCGGGTCGTTATAATTAATAAACATTACTAACTTTGACGCCTAGTCATCGACTCGGAGTGACACTTTGTACAAATTACATTTTGTTTGGCATCTAATTTAATATCGAGAATGTACCTGCGTACTTTGGGACAAGTCATCAGAACACGATTTAATTTGTTGTCTTGTAAGTATAAAATTAATATCATATATTTATATCACTTCACTGTTCTTTGTTTGAAACTTCACTCTACAATAATAATTATTAATCTGTGTTAAGTAAACTTATTAATCGGGATGTAAGGGAGCGGCCTATCATCTTCTCGCTCCAAGCCAACCTCACCTGGCCGTGGTGCATCCTGCCGAATAACAAACGAGGCGCTGGCAACCGACCGGTGGTGGTATAACCATCACATCTGGAGCCATAGCTAAATACCACAGGCCGATAACGGACAGCAGAGTCTCCGGCGCGAGAAGCCACGCCCTGCGATCGCCAACCCGCCTGCCCTGCCCTTGCACCAGTATCGATCATTAATCACCCCCTGATAGTTATTTTGAAAATATATTCCATGTACAGAATTGACTTTTCTACAGATTTATTATAAGTATAGAAGAAGAAATAGAAGATGTCATATATAATTTGATAGTCCCTTACAAAGTATAGTATTTTCGTATCGGAATTGCTTCCGATGTTTACTACCTAAACAGTTCGCATCTCGATATCCATGAAAGTAACCAGAAACTTTATTTTTAGAATGGATAGGCTAATGACTGAGCCGATCCATCTAAACTAACGTCCAAACGTCAAACAAACCGGAGATTCCCACCTGTATTAATAAAAGGGCATAAACACATTTGGGATGATTGAGCGGTTTTCAAACAAACGGTGTATTGATTTCTTAATCAATATCTCAAAATGAAAGATAAAAACAAATTCATTCATCGTGTTTAGCGTTGTATAAACGGCCTCTCTGGCGAAACGTTTAAGACTTTTTTTTTGATAAAGGGCCAGAAGGTCGCCTTGTAAGGTCTCAAAGGGCCCTAGACTGTATGACGTGGTCGTAGTTAAAAATATAAATGTAATGATAATATTGTAAACACTATGTTGAAAAGAGCAACTACACGAGTTTCTTGCCGGTGTCTTCTCGGTAGAATGCTGCTTTCCGAACCGGTGGTAGCTTCGACGATTTGTGTTTCTTTTAAAAACCTATACAAATAAAGATTATTTTGACTTTTGACTTTTGCCTGATGCTAAGTAAGCATAAATATTTTTAATACTTCTATGGGTTTGCCCACCTGTTGGTCAGTGATATAGCCTACGACGGAGCGCGCTTACCCGAAAAATAAGATACACTTTCGCTTTGAACAAGAAGATTGTACGTGTACGTTTCGGGAAACCAAATATAGCTTAAAGCATGGGCCATTCGAAGATTCCCGGTTAAATCAATTTAATTTGTTAGGTGAAATGACTTTTCTAAATCTATATATATATAAAAGAACATGTCCGGCTATAAATATTTAATTGACGAAAAAGCTGCAACTAAGATTTAATAAAACAAAATTTACACAGCATCAAAAAACACAAAGATGTATCGTGATCATGGCGATTGTAACAGAGCCGATAATCGGATAGTCATAAATCAGATAGAGTACAAACCAAGTTAATAAAGGCGATAACAGAAACAAAATATGTTGGAATTTTACTGTGCATTGTCGCACTGCTACAGCCCAATTAAAGAAATGTTATACAGCAAGTAAATAATAATAATCGCAGGCAGCAGCGTCACTGGAGCGAGGAACTATGCTCTATGATTACCAACCAGCCTGCCCAGCGTGGCGATTATAAGTATATCCTCCAAATGTTTGCCTTACGCGGCGAACAACTGGAGAGGACTATGTCCAGCAGTGGACTGCAATAGGCTGATGATGATGATGAATCGCCCTAGTAGATCGTTACCTAGGCAGGTACAAATAAGGAATTGAAATAGGCTCTTGTTCTATAAGGTAACTAGTTGTAAACTTTCACGTGAAACTATAAATTACTTAGTGTCATAACATTTTGTAATACCAACTTTGGGTTCAGTTCGAATGGGATTGGGTTCCAGCGAACTTCATGCCAACTTGTCAAATGAAAGTTTCAAGCTGCAATGAATATAGAATATTATTGTAATAGGAGTGTATATTTGTTCTAAGCCGGCAAAGGTTTTTACAAACAGAAATATTAACAAAGTGTTCCACTTTGATGGCACAGTACTTTCAACGATAATGAACTAATTGGTGCTATTTTTTTAAATGTTAATCTGAGAGAGCTAGTAAGATCGTGGCGTACTTAGGTATTAGATCTCAGAAAAGCTGTGAACTGTATGACATGTACATTATATGCACTTTTTACATTTGCAATATTAACAACATTGGCATTTTTTATCGACCACTTCATAGGCTTCTCCAGGTTTGCCAATTTGGGCAAACACCTGGAAGTTAATACCCAGGTGCTGCGCAGGTGGGTTGGCGATCGCAGGGCGTAGCTCCTCGCTCAAGTGATGCTGCCCGTCATCGGCCTGTGGTTTACTACCGCCATTTAACTACGGCTTCAATCGTGATGGTTAAATCACCACCAGTCGGCGGCTAGAGTTTCGTTCGTTATTCAGCAGGATGCACTACGGGCATTGACTTGGAGCGGAAAGATGATCGGTCGCTCCCATACATCCCTCCCATCGATCGGTTATCTATCCTTTATCACAGTAACTTAGACTTTCCTTCGCTTTCTTATAGGCGCATGGAAAGCCATTATGCCGAGCTATTATAACAAAAACAAAATAAAGACGTGTTCCAGAATGATCGATGACATTCCCTCCCCAATACCGCCCGCCTCACAAAATAAAACACTTCAAAAGCAACAGTCATACCACTCAGCGTTTTCATCTGGATCTGTCTTCATTATTTCATTACAACTGAGTGGTTCCTTAGATATTTTCCATGCATTAATCTTCAGTCAGACGAAAAAGATACTTTATCTCTAGGTGTTTTTATATTCAGTGTCGGGCTGTCGAGACAAGCACGTCACGATAGCTCTTTTGTTTAAGTGATTAATAACTATCTAACTCCGTCGGCTCAGTGACCCACATTGAGCCTTGGTCCCAAAACTAGAGATCAACACCTATGCCGGTCAATGACTGACAAGAAGTAGCTTCTTACTTAGAGAGAGAATTGAGATCAGCTCAGTTTAGCCGCAACAGCGTCCATTCAGCGATTCCTAGGTGGAACTTGAGAGCGCGAATTTCAAATTCTTTATTATAGACTTAACTTTGAGGACTCGAACAGAAGTAAGCCATACGACATGAATTGACATGATAATGATTACAGACTAAGTGATACAATTTGGTGTTAATAAAGTCATATAGTTTTTTGGAATTCAGTCGCTTTTTTCGGGCATTGTAATGTATTAAATATCAACTACTAAATAAGGTTTGATGGTGTGGTGGGTGATGCGCTACATCATGGCACGAGATCCGCTCTGGGAGAAATTTTCCCCGGAGCCGGGGGTAAGGGTACTTGCCCTCTGTGGACCATGAATACCGGCCGCTTGCCATCTGCGGAAAGCGAGCAGGGATGTGGATACATATAATGATCCAACTTACCTATAACATCTTGTAATATTTATGTACCTACATTATAGATGCAATAAATGATTGAGTATTGAGTACGGCCACCTGAGGCTTTGCAGGCCATCAATTTGCAGGGAGCAAATTGCTGCCCACTGACGACGCACGAAAGTTTAGTGCGTGTAGTTTAGTCCACGCCGATTCCCCTCTGAGGTATCTGATGCATTCCCCTCTAATAAAAGTAGTCTTCTCCACGAGCCAATCCTCCTCGGTCCTAACAAACTGGCCAAGTCTACTTACATTCTTGGCGCTCTTCTTCAGCTGGCGGCTGCCCTTCCACCACGTGACAACCGCGTCGGGCCTCGAGCCGGTGGTCTTGCACTCCACCTCGTAGCTGCGGTCGGCCGACAGCTGCCGGCTCTTGTTCAGGATCTGCACGGTCAGTGGCCTTACTGCAACAAACTTGTTTAGTGGGCTTGCAAAATGGCTTGACGACCAGACCAGACGGTTTTCTTTCGAAGACCGCATATGAAATTTCTGCTTCTTTAGGCCTTGAATTCAAGGGATGTAAGAGAGCGGTCTATCGTCTTTTCGCTCCAAGCCAATCTCACCTGCTCGTGGTGCATTCTGACGAAAAACAAACGAGGCGCTGGCAACCGACTGGTGGCGGTATAACCATCACAATTAAAGACGTAGTAACATACCACATACCGATGACGGGTGGCAGAGTCATCGGAGTGAGTAGCTTCTAACCTCGCCCTGCGATCGCCAACCCGTTTGCCGTGAACGACTGCCTGTTTGGCAGCGCATGATGCGGAGCTGCAGGCGCTACTAATGTCAGCTAGGCCGCTACATATTTTATCACATGCTAAAAATACTAAGTATAGTTAGTTGTGCTTCTACTCACAATTAATATCGAGTATAAGAAGCTTCGTCTCCGGCGGCGATAGATTTGTGTTGGACGCTTGGCAGACCAGCCGCGCGTTCAGGTGTTGCCGCCCAACGCTGGGGAAAGTCAGCGTGTTGACGGTGGTACCATCTGCTCGCTGGTCGAAGGAATCGTCTATGACGGTGTTCTCCAAGTACCAGGTCAGCCTTGGTCGAGGGTCTCCTATGGAATAAAGAAAAATGTTTAGTGTGCACTTTCTCTAGATTCAAAGCAGTTGATAGTATTATCAGTGGTGTAACTACAAGTATACGAGTATAATTAGGGGCCCGTAGCAAATCATTCGAATTTTTACTAATACCTACATTATTCTTGAGAGTTGAGATTCTCTGAGGCGGAACGGGAGTCCAAAGGTCTTGGTTCAGAAGGCACTGCCACTGGGACAAACATTCGTGTGATGAACATTAATTATGTTTGTACCGCGTCTGGGTGTTCGTATTTAGGTAACATACTGTGGCCAATCAATCTTCGTTGGTCTGATACACGACGCGAGTGTATAAGCTACTTAGTTTAGGATCGGAGCAATAATCTGATCGATAAAGCGATAATCCACTATCGATAGTATGGGATGTAAGGGAGCGGCCTATGATCTTTTCGCTCCAAGCCAACCTCACCTGCCCGTGGTGCATCCTGCCGAATAACAAACGAGGCGCTGGCAACCGACTGGTGGCGATATAACCATCACAATTGAAGGCGTAGCTAAATACTAAAGACCGCTGACGGGCAGCAGCGTCACCGGAGCAAGAAGTTACGCCCTGCGATCGCCAACCCGCCTGCCCAACGTGGCGATTATGGGTATATCCTCCAGATGTTTGCTCTAAGTGGCGAACAACTGGAGAGGCCTATGTCCAGCAGTGGACTGTAATAGGCTGATGATGATGATGATAGTATGGTACTAGTCTTACCTCCGAAAACTTCACAAGTGAGCTCAAGAGTGTCTCCTTCGTTGTAGGGTTCTAGCAGACGCGTCTCGTCTCTGGTTTTCGTGTCCATAATCGTTGGTCGATTAGATGGTGCTGTAACAACACAAAAGTCTTACTTAGACGACCATTTTCATTGCAATTAATATACTGCAAAGGAGGTAAGATGATACACGGTAGTTATTCTTTCCTCAGTTCCAGACTAGAGACAACGGTTCTGAGGGTTCGAATCACCTAGTTTATTCTATTAAAGGATTTCGTGAGATTTCAGGTTATCAGTCACTGGTGGGAAGGATTTAGTTGCCGACTGGTGACCATGGTACTTACACTGCTTTTCTTTACATACAACACCTTACCCCATCTTTTTAATTATCCTTTACCCAAAGTTTGTCTGGAAGAGATAGCTGAAAGCGATAAGGCCGCTTATATTGTACCTCGATTTGTCTTTGTATCAAGTTTTAAGTAAGCTGTTTGGTGTGCAGTAAAGAATATCTGCTATGCTATCTATCTATCTAACACCCATGAGGTGACTCCGGTGGCGTTTATCTTCAAGGCTATCTCGTGGGCTGGCATGGTGGTGGCAACAGATTGAGTGATTGGTTTGTTTACCGCAGCGACTTTTTATGCGCTTTCCATTAAGCGAGGGAAAGTTTTTATGTTATGTTATTATGAAAAGAAACATAATCTACAAGTTTTCTCCAAATCTATATTTATAATAAATCTGTAGAGAAGTCAATTCTGTACATTAAATATTTTTTCACAATAACTATCAGGGGGTTAATAGTGATCGATACTGATGCCAAAAATGCAATCAGTAAAAATTTTGTCTGTCTGTCTGTATTTTCGCTATAGAAAAAAAACTACTGGACGGATTTTAACGAAACTTGGTACGATTATTCTTCATACTCCTGGGCAGGTTATAGTGTACTTTTTATCACGCTACAATTAATAGGAGCAGAGCAGTGACGGAAAGTGTTGGGAAAATGGGAGAAATTTTTATCTGCATGTTTGATCGCGCATCACGCGAATACTACTGCATGGAATTAAATGCAGTTTTCACCAATGTATAGCTAGAGGTCTAACTTAAAATGTAGGTACCATTTTATGGAAGTTCACTATTTTTGAAACCCGATATCCACGCGTGCGACGCCGCCGGCACAGCTAGTTTTTAATAAAAAGCTGTGCCATGTGCCCTAAATTTATTTTTAATAACGGTCTTAAATCCTATGGAGAGTTCACGCCGCAGCAAGATTCACGGTTACGACGTTACACATTCCGCACAAACCACCGCGGCCGTAAAACGGTAATTAAGTTAGCCCATTTCAATTTGGACAAAAGACGTTAACCGAAAAAACTTTGCGAATCTCCTGTTAACAAAAAAAGCCACTATATTTCGAGACAACTGCAGAAGTTTAGGTAGGTACGTTAGTCGCAATTTCGGGTGTAACCAGTCACAGCACGTATATACTTTACATTTTCGTTCGCAAACGTGCGTGATACTACCACTTTGACGGTGTACTTTTACGTTTTGTTAATGGAAAGATCTCAATAGAAATTTTTATACTTTGACATTTTTGTTTAGTTTTAAGAATAACGATTCTTTGGAGCATAAGAGTAGGTGGAAGGAGTGTGCTTAACTGTCGATCTATTAGCTTTTATTGTAGAAATTTGTGTGTTACTTTGTGTAAATTCAGTAAAATGATGAAGTTATAAGTATAGAATCAATAAAATAATGCGTCTATGAGCGTACATCGGATGTCGAGTCATTGGTCGCATGGACAACTTAGTTTATAGCCGTTGACAATTTGAAATCAGCTTACAAGAAGACTGGAGTTGGAGGCTCCAAGGAATCCACGATGATGATACAACTCTAAATATTGATCTGAGGTATTATCTTTGCCAAAAAGGTTTTGTTAGTTTTCACTCGACATTGGCCGAAATGAACGACTATACCGGTTACTATATTTATTTATTTAATCTCTATTGCACAAAGAAGGTACAGGGCAGACTTAATGCCGTGTGGCATTTTCTACCAGTCAACCATTGAGCGAGCCAGAAAACTTTAATTTGGTGCGGGAATGGGCATTCTTACAACTGCTATAATTATATCTACTAATATACAATTATACATATTTGTCTCTTCTATAAAAAAAAGAAACAAGAATCTTTCATCATGATCAACATTGATCTTCATTTGTTTTTTATTTAACTTCGGAACGTTTCGAGAAGATATCAAAGCGGAAGTGTAAGCAAGAGTCTTCGTATCGCACAGAACAATTAGGCGTGTCGCGCAAACAAAATGTCCCAAATAACGAGTCAATTTCGTAATTCAAACACGCGTCGTTGAAGCGTACTCGTAATTGAGAAAGGCAAATACGTAACGTATTAAGGTAATTTTACATGTTCAGTTCGGTTAATTGCCTGTGTTCGTGTCGGGTTGTTCGTGTTCGCGCGAAGATGTCGGTGTGACGGGCTTTTGTTTTAATTGTTGGATGCTCATTTGTTTTGGAAAACGACAATCGAGTTTGAATAATTTAACAGGTATTGTTGTAATGCGGAAAGGGGAAAGTGAATGTAACCGTGGATTGAATGATTCTTCTATTCTTGTTTTTTTTTCCTTTCTTTTATAAGAAGAGCTTTGCATCATTCTACCTTTTTTTTTATAGTGGCTCGACATAATGGCTTCCCTACACCTGATGGAAAGCGAAAGAGAAGCCCAAGTCGCTGTGACAACGGGCAAGTAACTGGTCAGTTACCTGTCAGTTGCCACCGCCATGCCGGCCCAACCCTAACCCCCCACGAGCTCCGGAAACCCTACTCACCGGCAGAAACACGACCCAGAGGTCATTTGACTGCGGTATTCTATAGGGTGGAGGTCCTTCCCCGGACGGGCGGCTCAATTCGAGCGAAGATTCGCTATGCCCTACCTCTCTTTAAAATCCTTCTAATCGAAATAAAAACCCACATGCCACGTTCGACCACACAGTGCCATTTCACCCCAAACTAAGCCGAAGCTTGTACTATGGTTACTAGACAACTAATAAACTTATTGAGATTTTTTTGTAAATTAATATACATTATACATACAAAACACCCAGACAAACAAGACATATTTATGCACACAAATGTTTGCACCGTGCGGGAACGAACTAGGGACATATTGCTCTGGGGAGCACCCTATTGCTCCCCGGAAGCCGGGGGTAGGGGTATTTGCCCTCCCCGGACCAGGAGTGCTGGCCGCTTGTCATCTGCGGCTGGCCAGGGCATGCAGGGATGCGGCGGTATGCTTCGGCGTTGCCCGTTTCCCTGCAACTTGCTGCCCACTGACGACACAGGGGGGTTTAGTGGGTATACCCTCCCATTTCGGGAGGTGTGAGTCCCACACACCATGTCACCTCCCCCCGGAGGTGGCATGACGGTGCCTAATGCATTCCCCTCTAAAAAAAAAGGGACGTATTGGTCTTTAGGTAGCAATACCATAGACCAACATAGGCAGTCTACGCAAAATAACTCTAATTATGAGTTCCCCGTTGTATTACACAATTAAGTTCATTGTGCAAAGATTTCTCGGCAAACATTAGTCTGAGCATAACACACCGCTTCATCTTTCATTAATTAGGAAGCTCTTTATCTTTCGTCGTATGCATTAACGCGTCACGCCAGAGGTAGTGTAATTACGTCTGTCGTTATATACAGTTGCTAGAAGATTCTCAAGACATGCCACACTGGGCCACACAATGCGACCTAGTTAGAAACTAAGGCGAAATTTGTTCTATGGGTAAAAATAATCCATACTAATTTTATAAATGGGAAAGTGTGTCTGTCTGTCTGTATGTTTGTGATTATTTTACGGCAAAACTTAGTCTTACGAGACAATTTACTTCTAACAAACCTATTCATCATCAGCCCAGTTAGTCAGTCCACTGCTGGACGTAGGCCTCTCAGATTGTTAGCCATTTTGTTGGCTAACAATCTGGGCTTCTCGCTTGCAGCTCTTGTCAGCCATCTTTCCCAAATTGTCACTTAGGTGCCCCATGGCCTGAAACTTAAACTAAACCTACTGCTAAACGAAATATACAGCAAAAGCAACTCAAAGGTAGTAAAATCTCATCCTATGCTATAAAATCAAACTTAAACCAATCACACAAACAGTTCCACATTGGACCATCTCAGTTTTACGACCTTAATTTGCAACTTTCTATCACCCCATACCGGATCAAGACCCCCATATATCACCGATCACTTTCCTTCCATTCTTTCCTTGATCATCCGTAAAGCAAATCCCTATGAAACGTAATACCTTCCCTATTCACTCATGGGCATAGGGCCTTCATAAATCATTTCTTCCTTAAAGCCTTTGAATTGACAAATACGTGTGATAATAGCAAGTTGATAGCATCTCGAGAGTAATGTCCAGATGGAGACAGGTGCTCTGTTGGACTGATGAGGTCCTTTCTTTAATGCCTACGTCCTCTGATTTCTACGGGAAACGGATGCCCTTTATGGGAACAAGTTAGGGTTACGCTCGATAATGTATGGGGTAATATACGTCTCTTTTGTGCATCACTATCTAAGTATTTTTGTACAAAATAAGTATCTTCGTGAATTGATTGCGGTATTTGTACTTTTATTAGAAGCGTCAAAATAATACGTACATCAGTTGTATGAGGTTTTAAGTAAACCCTATAGTAAAATCGACAATTGGCAATTGACTGGTGGCGGTAGAACTATCAGAAATGAAGGCGTAACTAAATACCACTGGCCGATGACGGACAGCAGCGTCACCGTAGCGAGAAGCTACGTGGCGATTATGAGTAAACCCTCCAGTTGTTTGCACAAAGTGGCGAACAGCTGGGGATCCCTAAGTCCAGCTGTGGACTGCGATAGGCTGATGATGAATTAGTGCAAACCGCGTTTTAATCCACGGCGGATATCGCAAAAGCCTGATTAATACGCGCCTGAGATTCTATACTTAAATCATGGTTTCATAAAGTTTCAAGCCTCTTATTTCATTATTTACGGCGGCGGTAAGCTTTATTCGAAAAGTTCTGCAGATAAAAGTTAATCTTTCGGTAACTTTATTTATGGTTCTAGAATTACGGATACGATTTGGATGGCAATTCGGGTTAATTGGAGAAAAAGTGAGTTTTATTTTTAAAAAAATGTATAAAATTTTGGGTGGTAGAGAATGTCACAAGGCATTAAGTCCATTTTAAAAAGTGCACAAGACTGAGTGTCTCCGCAAACACAATGTACTTCCTGTTTCATTACTCTGTTGAAGTCTGGACCAACGGTTTTACGACTCGGACTACGTCTAGTCCCTGATCAGGAGTCCCTGATGCTACCGTGTGAATTCTAGACCTAACAAAAAACCTAACAAGTTTTAGCCTGGTCCAGAATTCAAAACCTAAGATCGTATTTGCTACCACTAGACCACCGAATGAAAATGAAAATGAATGAAAAATATCTTTATTTAAGTAGGCTTATGACAAGCACTTATGATCGTCAAATTATCAGTCAACAACCAAACGAATGATTTAATATCTTTATATTAAAAGCCATTTCAATAACAGCTATAAACAAACAGTCGTGCTATAAATAACAAAGATACGGAAAAACAAAACGCAATTTCAATTAAGCCTGATATTAATTTTATGCACCTCCCACTTTCATTACCGACATCAAATAAATTGGTGAGACCCCTTACTAATTCTGTCAAGCCAAGTGTCCAAAAAGCGATAGAAAACGGAAACCTTTTTTTAACAAACAGCCGAGAATAAGACCTATGGGCTTTTTAAAAGTTATTTTCTATTTCTTTTCTTTATTTTATTTAATTTATATATGATAATTATATCATTCATATGGGATGTAAGGGAGCGACCCATCATCTTTTCGCTTCAAGCCAACCTCACCTGCCCGTGGTGCATCCTGCCAAATAACAAACGAGGCGCTGGCAACCGACTGGTGGCGGTATAACCATCACAATTGAAGGCGTAGCTAAATACCACAGACTGATGACGGGCAGCAGCGTCACAGGAGCGAGAAGCTACGCCCTGCGATCGCCAACCCGCCTGCCCAGCGTGGCGATTATGGGTATATCCTCCAGATGTTTGCCCTGTGGCGAACAACTGGAGAGGCCTATGTCCAGCAGTGGACTGTGATAGGCTGATGATGATGAGTTACAAAATAAAACCTACTGTGGTCAGCATTCCGCCTGCTTAGCGTAGTGACTAAGGAATCCCCCCAAATGACAAATCGTCGATAGGGGAGGCCTATATCCAGCAGTGGACGTTTGGAGGCCGATGATGAACAAAACATTACCTAGTAGGTTAAGCATCACCAATCAAGATTTTCTATTAACCTTGCAATAAACCTTGCATGCAATAAAAATTTGAATTTGAATCTTTAAGCAGTCGTTTCAAACTTCCAACATGATTAAGTGTAAACCAATTTATACAGATCACTCGATTCTACTACATAATATCTCTTTCATAGCTGAAAAGTTATTTGAAAGGAATAAATTTACGCTCTGAAAATGAATTTACTGAATTTAATTATGTGACCTCAAAGGCACTCTTATATAGTTCTAGAAATTTCACTTCTACGAGTAAAATTGTAATGTCCTAGATTGGAAATTTTTACGCGCACCTTTTCAAAGAAAGAAGTAATCTAAAAACTTCTGTCATAAAAAAGTATTAATAATACTCTCTACTTCTTGTTCTTGTGGCTTTCGGATTTACAATAGGACCAGTCTATCTCATCAGGTGGGTGTCGTAGAAGATAACTAAGGGAATATCAGAAAACGAGTGGTATTGCAGTCCACTGCTGGACATAGGCCTGTCCAGTTGTTTGCCGCTTAGGGCAAACATCTGGAGGATATACCCATAATCGCCATGCAGGGCGTAGCTTGTCGCGCCGGTAACGCTGCTGCCCATCATCGGTCTGTGGTATTTTGCTACGCCTTCAACTATAATAATTAAATTATGGTTATACCGCCACCCGTCGGTTGCCAGCGCCTCGATTGTTCTTCGGCAGGATGCACCACGGGTACTGCAGGTGAGGTTGGCTTGGAGCGAAATGATGATTGGCCGCTCCCTTACATCCCTCAAATATTGTATTACCCTTAATCTTCGTATTGAACGTTAAACAGAAACATTTAAAACAATCCGTGCGAAAGGGAATTTAATCCGAATTCGAAAATCGTTTCACAATCCCCATCAAGAAGAATAATACTCGAAACGACCAAAATTCTAGAAAACATTCCATTGTCCAGTGAATTTGTGAGTGTTTCAAAAGGAAATTGTGTCTATCTCGCCTTCGCTTCCAGAATCTCATCGCGGCACAGTGGGCGCCAACAGGCCATAAATTAAAACGTGGAAAAAAAAAAGAGAGCTACATAGAAATATTAAGCTGTAAGGACGGTGAGTTTTAGATTCCGTATACATACCAATAATGTTACTATGCATTTTCACAAACCTACGAGAAACAAAGTTGCTTCCCGTTGACTGTGTCCTTAGATCTTAAAAACTACGGAACGGTTTTTGATGCGGCATGTAAATATAATACGAGTATAATTATTATAAGAAACACAGATAACCAAAGCAATCACTTGTCTATAACCACAGAAGAGGTTTTCTTATAACTACTACTGTCTACCCAGAGTCTGGAAGAGACAATCAATCAATCAATCAACAGCCTTGGTGCGTCCACTGATGAACGTAGGCCTCCTTTAATTCGCGCCACATTTCTCTATCCCGGGCTTCCCCCACCCAGCTACTGCCAGCAGTTCTTCTAAGGTCATCCGCCCAGCGGGTTGCGGGGCGTCCTACACTACGTTTGCCTAAACGCGGTGTCCACTCCAAGAAGGAAGAGACAAACCCGATCGCTATTAAATAATGCTAATTTACATATGAGATATCTATCATGAGATAGCCTTATGACCCCTGCTTTCTGAACCAAATTTAATCACCTTTGATTTCATCACCAGATTTGTAAACGAATCCCTGTACAGTATAAGGTATGTACATACATTAAATGAAGAACACAAATCTGCAGATCTCCAGTTTAAATCCTCTCACGCCCGACATTCACATCAACGGCCCTCATTTTCGGCGATCTGAAAATTCCCCTATTTGTTTTCCATTCAAAGAAGCGGAACTCCGAAAATCGCCAGCGAGAAAAAAAAGAGAAACGTAATATTTTTTTTATTATTCCGTTTTCGTATCGGCGATTGGCAGCGGCCAGGAAACTAATTTCGTCGGAATATTATTGAATACTGAGTAATAGCTCGCGGGGTCTCGGGGTATTCTTTGATCGCGACCGTTTTAATGAAACAAACGAAGGTGCGAGTTATCTTTTTTCTTCAATAAAAATGTTTTTTTTTTCCTTTTGGCCAGTTTTTTGGTCGCTTAAAAGGGATTCCAGAGAAAAATGGCATAGACAGAGCGGTCTTGTGTCCCGCTATATGCGTGGCTCAATCTTGCGTTATGGTGCATGTTGTAAAAGGTTAGTTTATTCAAAATGTTATCTCTTGTAATATCAAAATTTCAGAACAAATAACACAAGACTTGGCACGCAACGCCAAACTAAGTCGAAACTTATACTATGGGTACTTCTTCTTGTTTGCGTTTCGATGGCAAATCGAAATCAAACACGCTGTGCTCCGCTACCCCGACGTCCCCGACCGCATCCACAGTCACGGAAAGTACCGGAAATTAGCTCTCGGACTATGGATACTAGACAACTGATAAACTTACTTAGATACTGTTTTTAATGTCATACTCGTATAGTAATAAGTACTCGTACATAGCAAACACCCAGAATAATACAAGCAGACATGTTCGTCCACACAAAATGTTTGTACTGAGCGGGGATCGAACCCGCGACTACTGTGTCCAGAGGCAGCGTTCCCTGCCACTGAACCATATACTGGTCATCTATATGAGAAAAATGTATATTAAAAGCGATAAGAATCCCTAAGTTGTACCCTACTTTTTGTTTGTAACATGTTTTCCAGTAATGTCTATGTTTTGTGCAATAAAGAGTTTCTATCTATCTTGACATCTTGACTGACTCGATGGCTCATTTGGTAGTGAGCACTGCCCTCTTAGCCAAGGGTCGTGGGTTCGATTCCCGCACAGTACAAACATTTGTTTTCATGAACTAACTGTTTGTATTGGTCTAGGTGTTTTCTATGTAATTATTTACAAAAAAAAAGTAACTAAGTAAGTTAATCAGTTGTCTAGTACCCATAGTACAAGCTTCGGCTTAGTTTGGGGCTAGATGGCGCTGTGTGGCCCAGCGTGGCATGTCTTGTCTTGGGTTATTATCTATAACGTATACTAAGCATAACATATTCGCCTGTCTTGCCACGCAAAATGATTCTTCACGCTTCGTTTTTGAAAGAACGCCTCCTATTCCATATTATTACACGAAGGAGGAAACACATAAATCTACTCAAGGAAGAGTTCCGTTATTAACTGTAACCGGAGGAAATAGGAGTCGACTTTGTGCCACCCTGCGTGTTTACTCTGCACAGTATTATAAGGATAGATATAATATTTTAGTTATGTCTATCCTTATAATACTGTGCAGATTATAAGGATCCTTATAATATTTCGGACTGTCTGACTGACTGATTCAAGTTTAATAAATAAATAACCCAAGACACGCCACGCTGAGCCACACAGCGCACATCTAGCCCCAAACTAAGCCGACGCTTGTACTTTGGGTACTGACAACTACTGTTATAGACAACTGATAAACTTACTTAGATACATTTTTTTTTGTAAATACATAAATATTATGCAAAGAAAACTCCCAGACCAATACAAACAGACATGTTCATGAACACAAATGTTTGTAATGTGTGGGGATCGAACCCATGACCCTTGGCTCAGAAGGCAGAGGTCACTACCAATTGAGCCACCGAGCCAGTCAAACTCATTCATCATTCTGGACAGGCTCGGTGGCTCAATTGGTAGTGACCTCTGCCTTCTGAGCCAAGGGTCATGGGTTCGATCCCCACCCATTACAAACATTTGTGTGCATGAACATGTCTGTTTGTATTGGTCTGGGTGTTTTCTATGTAGGTATAATATGTATTTATTTACAAAAAAAATATTATCTAAGTAAGTTTATCAGTTGTCTAGTACCCATAGTACAAGCTTCGGCTTAGTTTGGGGCTAGATGGCGCTGTGTGGCCCAGCGTGGCATGTCATGGGTTATTTATTTATTTATTATTATTTACGTTAATAATTAGTCCTTTACGGTACATTTAACGAACAATCCTGGCTCGTGCCCGTGCTTGGTTGGTGCAACGTCGATCGATCACACTATGTCGCGACGTAGCGTGTTATACGATGGATGTTCCAGGCATTGCGATATGGCATATAGCTCTTATGCGGTCAACAGATAACGCTCGTCTTGGCAAGGCTTCGGAAAAGCTTTTAGTGAAGTGTTGCAGAAAACCGGCTATTTGTTTCCTTTAAAATTTATATTGTGCAGCTTGGATACTTATAATATTAATTTTATTTTTAATCAGACTTTGGAAGCAGTTCCAAATAATCCGATTCCAAAAAATTAGATTTAGAGACAATAGAGGAACACTCTAGCGACCTTGTAAATAAGGAAAAGCGTAACTGTCTGAACGTCATTCATCAGAATGTTCAGGGCTTTTCCGGAAAAGACTTGGAAATAGAACTATTTTTACAAGAAATGAATGTTCAAGTGTTGTGTGTCACTGAACATTGGCTAAGACAACATGAATTAATTATTAGTATTAATAACTATGTAGTCGGCAGTTCATTTACAAGATTTTCCGCCATCAGGGGAGGTTCACTCATTTTATTACAAAACTATCTTAAATGTAAAAATCGTAAGGATATTGTGTCTCTGTCTGTAGAAAGAACAATTGAAATAGCTTGTGCTGAACTAGATCACCATATAATTGTATGTATTTATAGACCTCCTTCAGGTAGTTATATTTTACTAGCTGCTGCCCGCGGCTTTGCCTGCGTGAACATCGGTTTGTCATGAAGAGTTTACTCTGTCATTACATCATGTACGTACGTGTCTTTGTCTCTTATTTTATCACACGCGCTTACGAATGGATGCTCAAAAGATGATGAAGATATAGGTATTCGATTAGAGTGCTGAGAAAGAAATGAACATAGGTTGACACAGGACAAACACAATGTAGGTACATCATGTTGGCCTCTGGTTGGCCATTGGAAGCCGCGGCCCATTGTTCAGGAATCACCTGGTCTTAAGCTATGGTTCTCTTAACTGTAAGTTCCGGTGATGACTTATCCAGAGCGACGTCTTCCTGAATTATTCGAGTTATCTAAAAAAGTTCGTTTTCTACATTGAATCCTACCGGGAACCGATATAATGCGCCACTGGGGTCAGCAGTCATCAGATTGTTATGTCGCGTCCGCACTTTTTTTGAGTCACTTAGTCTTTTTACAGTATCAAAAATGGTGCTTACCTACGTACCTAGTTACTACTATGAATTCTCATTATTTCAAACAGAGCAACCGCACGTAATGTACTTATGTATGGGCTAAAAATTTACACTTCAATATCTCGTGCATACTTGCCCGGTCTGCTTGGAGAATGGTCATTGTGGCCGATTTTCGGCCAGGAGAGGGCTGGCGTCGGCGCGATACGTTTAAAATTGATTAATATAGAAATCTTCATCATCATCAGCCTATTACAGTCCACTGCTGGACACAGGCCTCTTCAGTTGCTCGCCACCTAGGGCAAACATCTGGAGGATATTAAGGGTATAAGCGCCACCTGGGCAGGCGGGTTGGCGATCGCAGGGCGTAGCTTCTCGCTTCGGTCACGCTGCTGCCCGTCATAGGCCTGTGATATCTAGCTACGCCTTCCATCGTTATGGTTTTACCACCACCAGTCGGTTTGCCAGAGCCTCGTTTGTTGGTCGGCAGGATGCACCACGGGCAGGTGAGGAAGGCTTGGAGTGAAAAGGTGATAGGTCACTCCCATACAATATAGAAATACGGATACTTATTTTGTACTTTTTGGAAAATAAGTGCGTTTAATAATCTTATACCTAAACAACTAAAACAGAATCTGGATATCCTGTGTATGAACATATTTTGAGAAGCCACGCTAAAAATACTAAGTATCTTTTATTTCGATTTTTCTTTATGTCATACTGAGCATCCCTAAGAATATAATGTGAAAATGATTTACCGATAAAATTAAGATTTTTTAATTATAGGTGGTACCTAACTATGTACAATAATTGTACATGTTAGTACACAGGTTTTAAGTATCACGCCGACCAAAAAGCGACCACTTGGCCGGTGCATGAATCTTAACTTACTTCAAAGCGTTATTTTCTTCCGACATGCGTTATTAAAACGATTTTATTAGGCTGAAATGTTATAATATTAGTATATTGAGGACAGAAATTACAATTTCGATTAGAAAAATATTTATTAAGCATACACTGATCGCAGTTTCGTCGCATCCAAGCGATGTGGCCCGTTGTGAGCCTTCTGAGATTGCAGTAAGGTTTTTGGTTCTTGGTCACTGTGATTCATTATCAGTTGCAGGCCGCCTTGTTTACGGGTTATGCTAGATCTGTTTTGACTGTACACAATTTTATTCCTAAAGTTTGTTCCAATTTGTTGCTGAATGAGGTGCCTCTGAAACTGAGCAATATTCTAGTAGATAACGCCGGTGGTTATCCCTTTACGTTGGTCGTCTTTCAGTTATAGCAGTTTGCATAATAGTATTTTCCGAAGAATTTCATTCCGAAAATAAGCCGCACAATTTTAATTCACAATTATTTGTACTTATTGGAGGCGAATTTCCGTATTTGCCTACCTCGATATCAGTACTTGTCATGTCAAATTGATAATTTCGCTGTCAAAGTCAGGAAATGACAGTATCTATGGTGTATTCAAAAAGTTTTTAATCATTCCGTAACATATTTTCCCGAAATTCTAAATGAAAAAATTGATGAATCTTTGTAATTTATAGCCTATATGTTAATCTGATGCATAAACAATATTCGTGTAAAGTTTCACTAAAATCTGTTCAGTAGTTTTTGCGTGAAAAGGGAACAAACATCCATCCATCTATCCATCCAAACAAACTTTCGCGTTTATAATATTAGTGGGATGGGATGGGATGGGATGGGATTTGAATCTGTCATGGAGGAAGTATTAAGGAAAATTTGTTCATGTAGGAAAAAGGTAATAGTATGTGGGGATTTCAACATTAATATTTTAGAAGAAAATCAAAATTCTACTAGGTTCTTGAATTTATTTCAGTCATTTAATTTAGTTCCATTATTTAATGAACCTACTCGAGTCACCCCCACTACAGCTACATGTTTGGATAATATCTTTTGTAATTGTGTAGCTATGGATAAAAACTTAATACATTTTATAAACTCGGACCATAGTGGACAGAGGGCGGTTTTCGAACACCAACATGTGCCCCTTTCATTAAGCATTACTTGCAGGCCTATCACTGCTGCTCGTATAGAGAAGTTTAAGGATTCAGTTTGCAGTAGACTAAGTTTGTTAAACAATTGTGACATTGGAAGTGATCAGCAATATGAGAAGCTGTTTAATATAATTGAGAAAGAATATAATGGGATTTTCACAAAAAAATCTTTTAAAATCGATAGTACTAAATTAAAATTCAGTGACTGGGCAACTTTGGGTATTTATAAAAGTAGAAGGAAATTGTTCGAACTGTACGATACTAAAGCCCATTCCAACGATCCTTCAATAGTAGAATATGTCCGAAATTACTCTAGGATATTTAAGAAAGTATGTGCGTACGCTAAATCTAGGTATTTGACAGGAAAAATTATGTCTGCTCCTAACAAAAGCAAAGCTACCTGGAAAATTATAAATAAAGAGACTTGTAAAAATAAAATTAAAGAACACAAGTTATCTCTTAAAGTAAATGACAAAATTTTTGATTCCAATGCAGACGTGGCTAATGCGTTCCAATCTTTCTTCTCAAAAATTCCAGTATCTGCGACGAGTAGCTTAAACTCCAGTCCCCATCTTGCTGAAACCCTTATAAAAACGCATGTAGATGAGTGTAAAGTTCCTTTTTATTTTTCTTATGTTAGTATAGAGGATATTTTAAAAAACTTCAAAAGCTTAAATATGAAAAGGACAGAAGATCTGTGGGGAATCTCTACAGAGGTTTTAAAAAATGTAATTCATTTTGTTGCACCTCATTTAGCGATAATTTTCAATAGATGCATTGATGGAGGTCAGTTTCCTAACCTGATGAAACTGAGTAAGGTCATTCCTTTATATAAATCAGGTGATAAAAGCGACCCCTCCAACTATAGACCCATATCAATACTACCTGCACTAAGTAAAATTTTTGAAAAAATTATCTTTACTCAATTATTATCGCATTTTAATGACAACGAATTATTACATAAAAACCAATGTGGATTTACCAAAGGCAAATCCACTACTGACGCAGGAGTAGAACTCATCAAACACGTTTTTGATGCTTGGGAAAATAAGCAAGATGCCATAGAAGTTTTTTGCGACTTGTCGAAGGCGTTTGATTGTGTTGATCACCAAACACTGCTGATGAAGTTACGGCACTATGGTGTTGCAGATGAATCGCTTTGTCTACTACAGTCATACTTAAGTGACAGAATTCAAAAGGTTAATGTCAATGGCACAGATTCTTCTGGTGCCCCTTTGTTGATGGGTGTGCCCCAGGGCTCAATATTGGGACCGTTGCTTTTTATCATTTATATAAACGATCTTCCGCACTTCACAAATAATATATGTGAGACAGTATTGTTTGCAGACGATACTTCCCTCATTTTTAAGGTAAATAGAAAGAAAACCAACTTTGATAATGTAAATTGTGCTCTCGCTAAAATAGTACACTGGTTTACAAACAATAACCTGCTGCTTAATGCCAGGAAAACCAAGTGTGTTAAATTTACAATGCCAAATGTCAAACAGGTTAACACTAATATTATCATGAACAATGAAGTTATTGAATTAATTAACTCTACAGTATTTCTTGGCATCAATGTAGACTCGAAGTTGCAATGGGGTCCTCATATTGCTGTCCTGGCTGGAAGGCTTAGTTCAGCTGCATATGCGGTAAGGAAAATCCGGCTTTTGACTGACGTTGAAACGGCAAGGGTTGTTTATTTCAGTTATTTCCATAGCATTATGTCATACGGTATTCTATTATGGGGGTCAGCTGCTGACATACAAACAATCTTTGTACTGCAGAAGCGGGCCATCCGCGCTATATATGGTTTAAAGACACGCGAATCACTTAGAGAACTTTTTAAAGAAATTAACATAATGACGGTAGCATCACAGTAGGATATCTTTGACTGTGTTGTTTATGTACGTAAACATTTAAGTCAATTCAATAAAAATTCAGATAATCATAATTTAAACACTAGAAATAAGCACAAGCTTGCCGTTCCACGTCTGAGGCTGAGTAAGGTGAGTGGGTCATTTGTAGGATTGGGTATCAAAATGTTCAACAGGTTACCGGAACATATTGTTGAACTGCCCATTCACAAATTCAAATCATACATGAAGTCCTTACTTATAAAAGGGGGCTATTATAGAGTAGAAGATTTCCTCAACGACAACATCTCTTGGACTGCTGCTTCGTAGTAAACTTTGCATTGTATAGACTCAACTTTTATTTTGCATTGTTTTAACTTTAAAATATTAAAAAATGTTGTAATACCTAAACATGTAACAATTGGCGATTTAAAAAGAGTAACTACCGAGTTTCTTGCCGTTTCTTCTCGGTAGAAATCTACTTTCCGAACACGGCGGTAGCTTCTTTTAAATTGCTTTTATTCACATTCTTACTTTACTTTTTGTATTTCTACATTATTTTTTACTTGACGATTCATAAGTGCTTATTTTAAGTCTATGTGAATAAAGGTATTTTGACTTTGACTTTGACTGTTAAAACTTGTACTCAAAATTGCAAAATTAACTTAAAACTTTCAAAAACACGTCCATTCTAAAGTGTAGTTTAAAATCTTCAAGCCCGGTCGTCTCTCCTTGTTTAATTTATAAAATATGGATAGTTTTAAGGTTTTTGAAAATAAATAGGTATATAGAAATTTAAAAAGCGACATTTTGTTATGGAATTTTTCTCCCGCGAACGTTGCAGTGGTGGAAAGATCTCCCTGCAGAGGCTTTCACTGGGGATTACCGTATGGGGTACTTAAAGTCAGTAAATAGATTTTAAAAGGGTCGGCAAAGCATAATGCGATGCCCCTGATGTTGCAGGCGTTTATCAGCTGCGGTAAACGCATACCATCAGGCGGCGGCAGACATTTTGCTACTCGTAGTAAAAAAAGTCCTGTAAATCCTGATACCATTATATCTGAAAATCTTTTTTTTACACACGGTGCAATTTGGCTTGTTGAGAGCAACATAATATTAGAATTCGCCTTCCTACACATTTTATCACACAAACAAAACCATAAAGGATTTCCTCGACAAGCCAAAATGCCAAAAAAATTAATCACGAGCGAGGCCGCGGGCGGAAGCGTATCAAACAAGAATTTTCCATAAACATAATCTTGAGATCTTCAAGGCAAGGCGCAGACAGTAGCGTTTGGTTCTTGCTTGGTGAGCGAGTTCTATCGTAGACTGTAGTATCACTGTGGTATCACTCAGGTAAATCTCAGTTAAGCTCAAAGTTCAAGTGTTAATCAAGAATAAGTACAATATAGGATGTTGATAATTATAATTACAAACCAATTTATTCCAATTCGCAAATCAGTCTACATCCATACATTAATTATAATTAATACAACGTTATAAGGAGGTAATATTTGTATTTTTGTGTATGTGTTTGTAATGAATGAACTCAAAAACAACTATAGGTAAGTATATATCTGTAAGTAAATTATGCAGCACATACTAAAGCACTATGAATATCATTATGAATGATGAATAAACTCTGACATATTATTATGCCTTCTCTTTCATCTCTTATTTTATCAAACGCTTAAGAATTGGTGTTCAAAATATGAAGCGGCATCAACCATTTGAGTTCAAATCGAGGCGCGTAGAAAGCAGAACATTTAGTTATCATCATCATCAGCCCATCGCAGTCTACTGCTGGACACAGGCCCCTCCAGGTGTTCGCCACTTTGGGCAAACACCTGGAGGCTATACCCATAATCGCCACGCTGGGCAAGCGAGTTGGCGATCACAGGGCGTAGCTTCTCGCTCAGGTGACGCTGCTGCCATTTAGTTATAACTATATCCAATTAGTAGTTAGTTACGCACGCGGGCATAGCCGTTGGCAAAATCTAGTTTAATATAGATGAGCTTCAAAAGCGCTATCTATTATAATAAACCGTCGGTACTCACGAGAGGGCCAATGGGCCACTAATGACCGACCCGAACCCACTTCACACTGAACATGAAAACGACTGCCATCCGAACGAACCGGTGAAATATTTCATTGTTTATCTTAAATGTAGTGGTAGGTAGTGACGTGAACGCTTCGGCATTGCTCTGCGGAAGCAATGATCCTCGCCACGCATACCTCAATCTAGTACTAATCTTGTGGGCGGACGACTGCGTAGGAGATGTCCTGGCGAGAGATGCTGGTACGCAAAGCCAAGGTGGCAGATGGAGACCGTGAGGCGTTGGAATGCAAGGAAGATGCGCCAGCTTTAAGCTGCCCCGTCCCGGCATTTTTTTATTTTTTTTATTTATTTGGTTCACCATTAATTGATACACTTATACATGTATGTATACGTATACAGAGTTTTGACGTTTAAACTAAGTGTTCAATAGTAGGTCGGTGAACACTGCAATGCTAATTGCTGGAGAGCATACAATGCATCCTATGCATGCAAAGACTGGCTGCATATCGAGGATCAGACGGTATGGACAGGGTCTTGGTCAAGGGTTCATTTAGAAAATTAGAGGTCCTCGCAAGACAGGAGTGCCGGATGCATGTCATCTACTGCTGGCCAGAGCTGGTAGGTGATCGTATGACAACATTAAACACATTGGTTCATTCCCAATGCAGCACAAGCACTTAGGCTTTGGAAATCAAAACAAAAGTTGGCGTGACAGAAACTTAACACTAATATTTTTTCAATAACAGTAAAGTTAACATTCTCTATAAACAGAATATTTTCTCTTCAGTACAAAATTGGGGCCTAAATGTAAACTTCTGTCGCAATATACGACCCAACAACACTAGCGGTATCGCTCCAGGCATTCCCACAGGTACAGAGATAATCCCGACACAACGAAGTATCTGTACATCCGTGCCTCGTACTGCCGATAGTCAGCTTTTAGAGGAGCGGGGACTAAATATTTAGATAGATATACTTTATTGCATGCCAAAAAACTACTAAGAAAGGTAAGTATATTTTACCTTTCTAAGTAATTTTTAAGAGAGATTTTCTTGTGTCGTCCAGGCGTGACACCTGGTAATTTCAAATTTCCCCAAAAACAATTGCAAAATCATTTCAATTTCTCCACCTCACCCTTTCAATCTTGCTATACTCTACACAAAGGTTGTGAAAGAGATCGCTCATAGCTTTTAGATTCCATAAATTGTAAAACAATTACCAACCCGCTTTTCAAGCGACTAAGGAAAATCCCCTTAAATGAAAATTGGCATTGGGAGGCCTATGTCCAGCAGTGGACGTTTGCAGGCTGATTAAGATGATTACACAATACCTGATCTAAAATGGAGGTTTATCTTCAAAGCAACAATACCTCTGGATACAGAGAATACAACCCTATGAAACGTTTTACTTTTCATTTACATTCTGACGTTTACTGTATTCAATTTGAACCTGACAGAGCTCGACGAAAATACTCGCATATCGGGAAACAGTGAGGCGGTGGAGAAAAATTTCACAGGCGTAGTTATGCGCATAGCAAATGTGGATGCAAATCGTTTAGCACGAATGTGCAGAATATAAACTGCGGGAGCTTGAATGTGTTCCAAATGCTTAATGTTGTGACCCGTGATCGATGAGGTGTTTTTTTAAAACCAATTTTTGTAGTTGTTCCCTTTTTTTCATTCCATTTTTAAGCGTTTTAACATAGAAGATCCCTAATATTTTCTTGCTGTTACGGTCTGATCACATGGCGGGCATTCTCTTTTTATTACTATTTTCTTTTCTATATGTTTCGGACGGCTACAAGGCGGCCAACCTCATGTGACAACGGGCAAGTAACTGGTCAGTCACCTGTCAGTTGCCACCGCCATGCCGGCCCAACCCCAAACCCCACGAGCTCCGGAAACCCTACTCACCGGCAGGAATACGACCCGTAGGTCATTTGGCTGCGGTATTCTATAGGGTGGAGGTCCTTCCCCGAACGGGCAGCTCAATTCAAGCGAAGATTTGCTATGCGCTGCTCTCTTTAATACATAAACATCACTTACTTATCACAGTGAAGGTGAGCCTCAAGTTTCTTGTAGGTGAGTTCTTGAAGTCTACCCGGCAGCGGTATACCCCGGCGTCTGTTGGCGCCACATTGTCGATGAAGAGCACGGCTGGACTGGCAGCGGCTCTGAAGTACGCCCTACTTCCGAAGACCGTTGGAGAAGACCAGAGTTTCGGCTGGGACGCGAGACGGCCGCGTACGTCGTAGCTGGAAAAGAAAGACTGCTTTAGTGTGCGAGTCGGTAGAAGCAAGGAGAACAGATGGACTTTAGTTTGGTACTTGGGAATTACTTTGTATGTATGTAAAAAAATGGGTACATACCCACCCATTTTTTCTTCAGATTGTTCGGTTTTGAGTTTGGAAAGTAGTGGAAGCTAGTTTTTATTCCTTATGAGAAAAAAACTATCTCTACGTATAGAGTAAAATATTATCCTCTTGTAAATATAAGTTTCCAACACATAACAGTGAGCCGTGAGGTAACTTATTCAGTTCCCGAAAGATTATTCACCCGTTATCTCTATCGTTAGCCTCGTTACTGCAATATGAAAGCCGTTTAAGCACTAGATATAATGAAAAGTTTGTTCATACGTCTTCATAACCAGCTCGTGTATGTACTTATAAGAAAAGTTGGGCGAGAAGCCAACTCCACTGTTTATATTCAGTATGTTTTGTTTATGCTGCCTTTGAAAGGCGGTACATATATGTCTTTTATAATGACTGGCTCGGTGGCTCAATTGGTAGTGACTCCTGTCTGAACCAAGGGTCGTGGGTTCGATTCCCACCCGGGACAAACATTCGTGTGATGAACACTTGTGTTTGTTCCGTGTCTGGGTGTTTATATTTGTATTTAAGTATTTATTTGTGGTACCTTCGTTGTTCTGATACCCATAACACAAGTGCTTAAGCTACTTACTTTGGGATCGGAGCAATGTATGTGATGTTGTCTGATATTTATTTATTTATAAATAAGTAAGTAGCATGAGCACTTGTGTTATGGGTATCAGAACAACGAAGGTACCACAATTAAATACTTAAATACAAATATAAACACCCAGACACGGAACAAACACAAGTGTTCATCACACGAATGTTTGTCCCGGGTGGGAATCGAACCCACGACTCTTGGTTCAGAAGGCAGGGGTCACTAACAATTGAGCCACCGAGCCTGTGATAAATAAATAAATAAATAATAATAATTTAGTGGTTTGTAAGAAGATGTAGTGACTAGGATTGAGAAAGGTATGCTTAGATGGTTTGGTCAAGTAGAGAGGATGGTTGAAAGTAGATTAACCAAGAAAATATTTAACGAGAGCGTGAATGCTGTTGGAAGGAGAAGACCTAGACGGATATTCCATGACCAAAAAGAAAGTGTCCTTAAAAAGGTAAAAGACTAAGTACCCTAAACTTTGGGGCTAGATGGCGATGTGTGGCCCGGCGATGTGTGGCCCAGCGTGGTATGTCTTGAGTTATTAAACCGACGAGCATGTATGAAGAGACTGATGAATGTGGATGTGTGCCAGGATCGTGGCAAATGGAAGGACGTGGTTTCTGCCTACCCCTCCGGGAGAAAGGCGAAGCCTTCCGCTCCTCAAACGGTCCAGTGATGATAACAAGGCAGCGCAGTTCATCGTCGTAGTCAATTAAAAATAAAAAAGAAAAAAAGGCCTCTCGAGATTAATCTCGGTACCAAATGTATCTTTGCTTCTACTTTATCATATTTGCTGTAAATAGGATATCTATCTGTCTTTTTACATACAAAGCAAAACATTTTGTTGAAAGGAACACGGATTTTCGGTTGGTCATGTATGTAGTATGAATAATAAATTCTTGATACACGAAGGAAGTCCGAACGATAAATCTCATCGCTTTTCGATACACTTCCGATTTCGATTTTGAATATGTAAATAAGATTTTTTTGGTCGTGTTTACCGCTATGATCACCCACGGCGATAGTTTAATCTCTAACGTCATTCTTGCAAAAGAAAAAAAAAGATAACATGTTACTATAATCAGTGTGGTTTCGGCTAACAATGGCCGAAGCCCACCTGACATTGACCGAGGCAGACCAGCTCAGTCTACTAGCTTTCTACGAAGTTGCTGACCCCGTCAGGGCAAGGGAGCGGCCTATCATCTTTTCGCTTCAAGCCAACCTCACCTGCCCGTGTTGCATCCTGCCGAATAAAACAAGCAACCGATGGTGGCGGTTCAACCATCACTATTGAAGGTGTAGCTAAATATATAAACCACAGGCCGACGACAAGAGGCTACGACCTGCGATCGCCAACCCAGCCTGCCCCGCGTGGCGATTAGAAGTACCTATATCCTCCAGCATTTTGCCCTAAGTGACGAACAACTGGAGAGGTCTATGTTCAACAGAGGACTGCAATAGGAGTCATGATAATGTAGAAATGTTAATTAATTAGATAGTTACCTGTACAGGGGTTCCCCATCCGCTTCCTTGAACCACAGCACCATAGAGACCTGATCCCCGGCAGCTAGAGGCTGGATGTCGCAAGGCAAGGCAGCCTTCTTGCCCAGTACTCCTTGAACGTGGGCCGAAGGTACTGCAACAAGAATTTTAAAATTAGACAACTTGCTTTGTACCTGATAACTTTTATGTCACAACTGATGGCAAACAACAATGGCCCGTCGTGTTGAACGACTACCGCTGCCTATCGACGCAATACCAGAGGTATCACACGCGCGTTATCAATATTTTTAATACCTTTTCACAACCTTTTTGAAGGAGCCTATACTGAAGTTTCGAGGGAAAGTTTTGGCAGGGAGTTCTTTCCATCGCCCGACTACTTGAAACCTGGTTACGGGAAGATTGGTCTCCAAGGAATCTACGAGAGCAATATTATACTACTTAAAACGTCCGAATTGTATTTGTCAATTTATACTCGACATTAGCGGAAATGGACGTTGCAAAGATACATAGCCACAAAAAAAAATCTTATTGTTTGTTAGTTATGTCATATATTTGAAGGGTGTTTTCTATGTATAATATGTATTTATTTACAAAAAAAAATTATCTAAGAAGAAAAGTAAGTTTATGAGTTGTCTAGTACCCATAGTACAAGCTTCGGCTTAGTTTGGGGCTAGTTGGCGCTGTATGGCCCAGCGTGGTACGTCGAGGCTAGGCGGGTCTTTAAAGCAGCTATTGGCGTCGCAAAGGACCGGGGTCGCGAAGAGATGCTGGAGGGTCTCAATAACGATCCATGGGGGAGACCGTATCGGGCGGCGCGTAACCAACTGCGCCCCATTGGTCCCCCACTGACTGAGACCCTCGAGTCGGACTTATTAGGGGAAGTGGTCCGGGTTTTATTTCCGGCCCAGTCGTCTTTCTCCCCTCCGACTATGTGCCCTTTCACTAGGGTGCCTCCTGAGGTGGAGGACATCCCACCAATCACGTTGGAGGAGTTCGACTCGGCAATCTCTCGCCTACGGGCTAAGAAGACGGCACCGGGTCCTGACGGCGTTCCGGCCCGGGTTGTCGCACTAGCCGCCACAGAGATGGACGTCAGATTCCGGGACCTCTTTGACCAGTGTTTCACGGTCGGGAGGTTCCCGGATGTATGGAAAGAAGGCCAGCTGTGTCTTCTTCGCAAAGACGGGCGCCCGGCCGACTCGCCCTCAGCTTACCGACCCATTGTCCTTTTGGATGAAGTCGGTAAGCTGTTCGAGCGCATTATTGCGGGGCGTATTAACAGCCACCTGCGGGAAGTCGGCCCGGATTTATCTGACCGTCAATACGGCTTTCGCACAGGGCGCTCAACAATCGACGCCCTGTCCCGGCTGAAGGCCGATGTCATGGAGGCTAGAGAGCGTGGGGAGGGCGTGTTGGCTATATCTCTTGATATAGCCAATGCGTTTAACACCATTCCCCATGCTACTATTCTGGAGGCCCTCCGTTTTTTCGGCCTCCCCTCTTACTTGAGGAATTTACTGGCCTCCTACCTACGGGAGAGGTCAGTAGCATATATAGACAGGGTAGGCGTTCTGTCTCGCCACAGTGTCGAGTCCGGTGTTCCACAGGGATCGGTATTAGGACCCCTCCTGTGGAACATCGGGTTCGACTGGATGTTGCGGGGCGCTCTTCTTCCGGGCATGGGTGTCATCTGCTATGCGGATGACACTCTTGTCACAGCCCGGGGGAAAAGCTTTTCCGAGGCGGCTTGCCTGGCCTCCGTAGGGGGCGCATTGGTAGTGCGGCGGATCCACCTCCTTGGATTACGGGTGGCCCTTGAAAAGACAGAGGCCATTTACTTCCCTGCGCCTCGGCAGCGCCGCCCGCCCGACGCGCACATCTTCGTCGAGGGCGTGCGAATCGATGTTGGGCTCACGCTCAAATACCTGGGCGTACTCCTGGACCCGCGGTGGCAGTTTGGCCCGCATTTTAGCGGGCTGTCACCGCGGCTCATGAAGGCTGCTAACTCTTTCGCCTGGCTCCTCCCGAATCTGAGGGGGCCGAAGGCGCATTGCCGGCGTTTATACGCCGGCATATTGAAGAGTATGGCGCTCTATGGCGCGCCAATCTGGGCGGACGCTGCGTCACGCCCTGAGAATTTGCGGCAGCTTCGGCGGCCCCAGAAGGCAATCGCCCAAAGGGTCGCCCGAGCCTACAGGACCGTCGGGTACGACGCGGCCTGTGCCCTGGCCAATACCCCACCCTGGGCGCTGGAAGCTCAGGTACTGGCCAGGGTTTACACTTGGACGGCTGAGGAGAGGGCGAGTGGGAACCGCCCTGCTCCTGCAGAAAGAGGCGCCGTGCGGAGGGAGGCTCACGAAGATCTGGTCCGTCAATGGGCCGAGAGCCTTGCCTCCGCAAGTTATGGTCGGCGACTGCTGGACGCCTTAGGCCCTGCACTGCAGCAGTGGCTGGAGCGTCCACATGGACATCTTACCTTCCGCCTGGTGCAGGTACTGACCGGACACGGATGTTTCGGCAGTTACCTTCACCGCATCGGGCGGGAGGCCTCACCGGGCTGTTGGGGGTGTGGAGCACAGCTTGACACGGCTGACCACACCCTCGTCTCGTGCCCGTCATGGACGGAGGAGCGCGCTGCGCTGGTCAGCGTCGTGGGAGACCTGTCTTCGCTCCCAGCTGTCATCTTGACTATGCTTGGGAGCAGAGAAGCCTGGTTGGCTGTTGCCTCCTTCTGTGAGACAGTTATCTCGCAGAAGGAGGCAGCAGAACGAGAGCTCGAGGTAGATCCCTCTGCTCCAGCCCAGCGTCGGAGGAGAAGGGGGCGTGCTCGGCGGATTTTCGACCGCCACATGCCCCCTGACGGGGCCCAGCGGGTTGTTGGTGCGGGGGCACCTCCACCTGCCTTGCACGGGTCTCCGTCCCTGTTGGACGGGAGTGGACCGGCCCTCCGGGCCGCTCCCGTCGCTCCCCCCTAGTGGGGGAGCTGGTTGGGCCCGCTGAGGCGGGCAGCGCTGATGGTGCCGCGGCAGTCCTAGTTTTTTCCGGGTCCCGTGACACCATCCCCATAGGTGCTTGACGGAGGGGCCGGGGTTTTTAGTGGGTATTGCCTGCCTCCCTTCCACCTTGAGGCAGGGTGAGTCCCACATACCCCGTCACTCCCCCCGGGTGACGGGGATGCCAAAAAGCATTTTCCCCGGCATAAAAAAAAAAAAAAAAAAAAAAAAAAGCGTGGTATGTCTTGGGTTATTTATTTATTTATTTAAAACATTTTTGATACAAAATCAAATCTATTTATTTATTAAAATACAAAACGAAGGACCTAATCGCGGCCAAATTTACATATTCAATACAAACATACAGGTCAAACTGATAACGTCCTTTTTTAAGTCGAACTCAGTTATGGGTAATGTGTTTATCATTAGTTCTATCAATTTGTTAACCGTAGCATAAAGTAACAAAATATATATTGTTGTTAATAAAATTAATAACTAGAAGTTGTTTATCAAACAACGTATTTCTTACACGAAACATTTAGCCTTAGAAGAGTAATAAAGAATTTGAATTTGAATTTTGAGTTTTAATTATCGTCGTTAATTTTACACCGTTAGGTAATATTTAATGAATTTAATATTAAATTTCAAATTATTCTGAATATGAAGTTATATTTATATCACAAAAGGGGTGTTTTCGTACAGTAGGTATGTGATGTACCAGTTATCAGCTGTTTAAGAAATTGAGATTACTCTCCCTACCTTCGGTTCGATACCCGCACAGTGCAAACATTAAAATTTGTGCGCAACATGAATGTCTGTTTGTATTAGTCTGGGTGTTTGCTACGTATGATCCACTCCAGAAGTCGCTTACTGCCCAAGTTGTAGATTCTGAGGCCATATTACGCACTGGCCAAACCGCCCTCGCTTCGCTTCTGGTAGTTTAGGTTGCTATGGTAACGTTTTCAATACACGTCAGTTTGAAAGATAGCTTTTTGGTAATTTTTTCACACCTTGGGTTACCTTATTAAACTTTTAACACGAATCCCTAACGTTTTTATAAATATAATATACCCTATGTTCACCAGGGATAGTGTAGCTTTCCGACAGTGAAAGAATAATTCAAATCGGTTCAGTAGATTCGGAGCCTATCCGTATCAAACAAACAAACAATCAAATTCTTTCCTCTTTATAATATTAGTATAGATATAGATAATTGAGTTGTTTCGTCCAAACGCTCCAGATAATAATAAACTACATAAATGAATTACAAGAATTAATTGGAATGAAACAACACTGGTATTATTTTCTTTTGTAAATGAGACCGTTTCCTGTCCAATCCAAATGTAATTAAGAAATGTTATTTACGGGGGGGAGGTATATCCGTATTTACAAAAACATAATATTCCTTGTCGGTGTGATGAGACGAGCTCAAATCATTTTATTAACATAGATCAACTAACATCTGGCTATTACTTATAATTTTCCCCTGACCGAATTTTAGAGATTATCTCAAGTCAATATAATACTACTCGTAATAAAATTGTAAAAATTCATCATCATCATCATCAGCCTATTGCAGTCCACTGCTGGACATAAGTCTCTCCAAGTTCTCCACTTAGGGCAAACATCTGGAGGATATACTCACAATCGCCACGCTGGGCAGGCGGGTTGGCGATCGCAGGGCGTAGCTTCTCGCTCCGGTGACGCTGCTGTCCATCATCAGTCTGTGGTATCTAGCTACGCCTTCAATTGTGATGGATATACCGCCACCAGTCAGTTGCCAGCGTCTCCTTTGTAATTCGGTAGGATGCACCACGGGCAGGTGAGGTTGGTTTAAAGCGAAAAGATGATCGTAAAAATCGTAAAAATTGGCAGGTGATAAAAAGTACCTAACAATCTATTCCGATTTCAACATTTGCTGTCTTTTTGGCTACATCTACGATCCCTGTCTGGAATACTGGAATTTCTGACCTTGTTAGTTCTTTTAATTCGCAAATTACTTCGATCCACTTCTGTTTAGCAAGACCAGAGCTTGGATTTCTGAGTTCTAGTCAAAGACCAACGCTGTTTAGTCCAAATATAAATAAAATGGCAATAAATCAAAATAAAATACAACTGTGGCTATTACCGTTGAACAGTGCAGTGTTCAGTTCAATGCTTTAAGATTCCTTTTGTGTGATATTAAGTAGCCTTTAAAAACGAATAAACAAATAATACTTCGTGCAATTTTGTATTTGTCTTTGTGCCGGCTAATACAGCAAATGAGATCGTTCCAAGAATTTCCTTTGAACACCACTGACCGGTGATCAATGCTTCTACTTAGTGTTTAGTTCATATAAGTTAGTACCAGGCAATAGTTAGAGCATTTAGTCTACAATCCATAGGTTCAGAATAAAAATGTACTTATGTATATTCTAAATTAACTCTGGTCTATGGTTTCAAGAAAGCCCCCAGTCATATTAATTCAAGGAAGTGCTGGATGCGAGAAGCCCAGGATCGAGGAAAGTAGGAGGTGGATGCAACAATAGAAGAGTTGATAATGATGATATTTCAAGGGAATGTAAAGGGATGTAAAGGTGCGATAATTCGCTCCAAGCCATCCTCACCTACCCGTGGTGCATCCTGCCGAACAACAAACGAGGCTCTGGCAAACCGACTGATGGCGGTAAAATCACCATGATAGAAGGTGTAGCTAAATACCACAGGCTGATGACGGGCAGCAGCGTCACCGGAGCAAAAAGCTACGCCCTGCCATCGCCAACCCGCCTGCCCAGAGTGGCGGTTATGGGTATATCCGCCAGAACTTTGCTCTAGGTTGCGAACAAATGGAGAGGCCTATGTCCAGCAGTTGACAGCAATAGGCTGATGATGATGATATTTCAAGGGAAAATCATGATGCGTGTTAGTAATTGGAACAAACGACACACACAGAATTAACGTTTAGCTACAAATATACCTGATTTAAAGTTACAATGCCGCCTAGTATGGAGCACGCTAACTCAAAAGCTATTTCAACGTCAACAGGCAACGATTTCTTAATTTCAGCAGTCAGCATTTTGCAGGAAGGAACTCAACGAATGCTGCCGAAAACAAATGACCACACAATCTTCTCCGGTACTGAGCATCCGCCCATTATCACAAGTCCGCAATAGGCAGCTATCGAACCGGGAACGATGAACGAGTATCGAGAAGCGAGTTAGCCAGGAAGCGAGTTTGTATTTGTAGTTCCGATAGTTCTGTTTGGGCGAATTTGTAAGTACAAAGGCCACTTACGCACTGTGTAGAAATTACCGGTAGTCTGGCTCTCAGTATAAGGCCTAGAACGCATAAGTGGCTGTCCCAATTTCGTTGTTCTTGCGTCGAAACATTTTTAGCCTCATCCAAATTTGAAATTGTTTAATTATGGTTTAGGTACTCAGAAGCTATTAAAATGCTAACTAATTATTTTTTTAACCAAAATTTATCTTCTATCGATAGCTATAATGAAATTTAATCAAGTAGCAACAAATTAATGAAATTTGACAAGAGAATAGTGTATGGTCCGGACTAACACATAGGCTACTATTTTTCCCAAAATTCCCACGGGAACGAGAACCGCGGGTGATACCGCGGAGCGCAGCAAGTAAAAAAAAACTGATGACAATACTAATATTCACAGAATTTCACTACGTTTCTCATTGAATTAGTGGGAACAGATAACCAATGAGCCTTGCCTTGCAAGTCCGGGTCAGGCTGCCGAAATATTACCGGAACGATGGCTACAAAACGGCTTCCGTGGCCCGGGACTTTATGGCCACTCATAAAGTACCACTTGAAGATTGAACGGATGCATTCGGATATCGGATTAGGGATTTATTTATTATGTTTGGCTTCTGATTGCTCAGAAGACAGTCACGTAGGGTCACTTGGGTAGCTTGCTTTAGGGGAGAGTGGGGGAAACGCGAACGCGGGGTAATGCCGAATTCAGTGGTTCTAATATGTTAGACAAAGATAGCCATATTTTACTTGCCGTCATTTCCCCAATCATGCCACCACTAGTGCCAGTCAACAACGCGGGAGACGCGGACGCACGTGCTTGTCAAGGTATGGAATTTTCAATATTTTGTATGTTTTTGATGTAATTTTTTGGTAATTTGAAGTTGGTGTAACTTTATTTCTATCTACAATAGTAATTTAGCTTTTACAGTGTGGATACATCACATATTAATCAACTAAATGACAACGACGCATTAGGCAGAATAAATATAACTTAATTTGTTTTTTGCTATTTTATTGTTTTCGATCCCGTGGGGTAAATGCGAACACTACATGTGGGGCATTTTCGAACGTTCGGTATTACCCCACTCCCTTTTGTTGGTTCCCCGTTCAACATTTTTTAATTATTGTTTCAGATGCCTAGTTCTTACAAAAGAAAGACCGAACTGAACCACTACCATTTTTGGCTACCTAAAGAAAAAATACGAAAGAAAAAGAAAGGGAGGAAGAAAAAGGCAAAAAAGAAAATGAAGACTACTTTTATATTATTTGTAGTGTTAAATTTATAAATACCCCCGCTGAAGACTGGATTAAGTGCTACGTGTGCAATAAATGGGCTCAGGAAAGTTGTACTGACGGACCGTCAACATCGTTAGGCTTTAAATGTGATTTCTGTCGTTACTAATGTTAGTTCGTAATTACCCCACTTGGTGTTCGTATTTACCCGACAAATGTCGGGTAAATCCGAACACTAAAGGTATCGTTTTTCTTTCATTATATCAATATTTATTAAAAAAATATAAATGTTGATCCGAGAATTCGTTAGACAGATAAGTACACTTTATAAATAAAAAAATTAGGAAACTCTGTGATCAAAATCCACTGTGTTATTTAAGTTTTCCCTTAGGTGTTCGTATTTCCCCCACTTTCCCCTAATAATAAATGAGACTGTACTTCGTGAATTAATGTAGAAGAAGTTTCCGAGAGCGATCTATCTGAATGCATTTCCGCGGATTTGATTTTACTTATTCTAATATTTAAGTATTAAAAATTAGGTATACAAACCCCGTTTTAGAAATTAGGTATACAAAGAATCTGTGATAAGTAGGGAAAATGTTTCTAATTATCTCTTTTAAAAAGCGACCACGTATAATACGCCCATTCTAAAAGTTACCCATTGCTTTTTATTTTATCGTGTCAAACCAATAGTAGTAAGTAGGCTCTAACAACGCTTAACATCTGGCAAGATGGGGGTTGGCGCTATTCATTTACTTATTAAAAATCTTGCTTCTCCATTGATTACTCTTTCCTCACTGTATCGCGGACACTTAACTACAACGCCTTAGTAAGACAAGTAATTTATATACTAGTATAATTTTTTTTTTTTATAAAAAGAGCATTCAGGATGATCTCACTCCACCTGATGGTAAGCGGCCGTGAGGTCCAAATGTTAGGTCGACAGGCACAATAGGGCATACCCACCGCGCCTGTCCCTTACCCTGAAAGTTTTGTATAATATTAATATGTGGTCTACACATGAAATTACTAGAGATTACACTTTCAAGTTAATTACTCTACTCGTCTTTTACTCTACTTGGGTTCAGGCAGCCAACCTAATCTTGAAGGTCTTTACATTGCGGTTAAATAGCCCCGGGACAGTCCGTTTCGTGAACTTGCTTGAATTGTCCAGTTTCGTTACTAAGGCGTGTCCGTAATACAGTGAGAGTGATCAAAGGAGAAGGGAGTATTTTTAATAAGTAAATGAGTAGCGTTAACCCCTAACTTACCAAATGTTAAGCCTACGATTAGTTTGACACGACAAAATAAAAAATAGATAAGTACTTAATTTGTAGAATGGGCGTACTTATAGGTCACTCGTCGTCTCAAAACGTCTGTAGAAAAAGTGTCTCTTGACTTATCGTTAGAGCAATATTTAAGTTTTTTTTTATGCAAGAAGCGGCAGACGAGCAAATGTGATGCCTGATGGTAAGCAGTCGACACCGCCCATGGACACCCGCAACTCAAATCGAGTTATTTGATTTTTGAAACGTCTCCTACCTGGTGAAGTTTCCCGGACTCCCCATTTTTTAGAGGGGAATGCCTTATGCACGTTCATGCCGCGTCCGGGGCGAGTCTGTGTGGTGTGTGCACCTCACACCTGTGAGATGGAAAGCCATACTCACATTACCCACTAAACCCCCCTGTTTTTTTTATAGTGGCTCGACATAATGGCTTCCCTACGCCTGATGGAAAGCGAAAGAGAAGCCCAAGTTGCTGTGACAACGGGCAAGTAACTGGTCAGTTACCTGTCAGTTGCCACCGCCATGCCGGCCCAACCCTAACCCCCCACGAGCTCCGGAAACCTTACTCACCGGCAGAAACACGACCCAGAGGTCATTTGACTGCGGTATTCTATAGGAGAATCTGCAAATTGCTGTCCCTGTTTCGCCAGTGGACAGCAATTTGCAGGGACTCAAGTAGCGCCGAAGCATACGGCCGCATCTCTGCCTGCCCTGGGCAGCCGCAGATGATAAGCGGCCGGCACTCCTGGTGCGGAGAGGACAATTACCCCGCGGCTTCTGGGGAACGATGGAATGCTCCCCGGGCGGACTTCTCCCAGACTCCCCCTAACTTAATAAGTAACGTAAAGTGCCACGCCTGACCAGAACTAAATCACAGCTATACAGCCGTGTATTATCCCAAACTCAAACGGACAAAGCGCTCAACAAACAGATCCGAACCGACTAATTAAATCTAAGTTTGTTCCCAAAGTAATTTGATATGAAGGTCGCACAACTCTGCGATTGTCGCGTGTCGCACGGTCCACTGGATGCGACTTCGGTTCGTAACGCGAGATGTGGGAACGACCCGGCGAAATAGTGGTCGGAAATTGGAGCTGTTTTGTTTTCTGAGTGCAGTGGAGCGTGAAGTGTGACGTGAACTGGCTTTGGTTTACGTTTGCGTAACAGGCAACATGTCGGTTTGGTATCGAATGAGGAATACAAATCACCACCCTATCTCTGGAGGGATGTAGGGGAGTGACCTATCATCTTTTCGTTCCAAGCCTCCCTCGCCTGGTAAGTGATGCATCATGACAATAGGCTATTATGGCTAAAAATTGTATATAGTAAGTCTTTTAGCTTATTCAAAAATAAAAGACACGTATTCTTTTATTTGTAAATTAGACTAAAAATTACAAAGTTATTGCCCGTTGAAATTATGCGTGACGTCACTCGGTGTGGCATTTTTATTGGAACGTCGACGTAGCATATCTACCTAGACGTCTCCGAAATCTTCTAAATAAATAGCCGATTTCTTTTCATATATACGTAATATTTTCATGAAAGACAGAATGCCTGAAATGTGGGTATTTTTGTCCAAATTCCTTTCCAGTCCTCATCACTCCTAACACGCCCAGTCCTGTTGAATTACCGATATCAATATACTGCGATAGCAGTCAACCAAAAACAAACAGTAAGACAACCACACTTAGATTAGAAATTTTATGTTCTGTTCTTTATCTGATTCCACGCTGAAGTTATTCTCAACGAGTCACACTCAGTCGGGTCACACTATGACTGGTTGAAAAAATAATCGCATTGAGTAATAGTGTCCAGTCTTACTAGATGAGAATAAAAATTCGCATGGGTTCACACTGTTACTCGTTTAGATTTTTTTTTCTGATCGAGTAACACTATTTAAAATATGTGTTACTAGATGAGAATAAATATTCGCAACGAGTCAAACTTGAGCCACACTGTTACTAGATGCGAATATTTTTCTCAACCAGTAACAGTGTGACCGGATCGCGTGTGACTCGTTGAGAATAAACGAGATAAACCGATAGAGAAACAGATATAAACAGCAGGAGAGATAAAAAACGTATATAGAAAATGAGTTTTTTTTTTTTCATATTAGCTCTTCGAGGTATGTAACGAGACGAGTATGGAGTATGAATATGAAAGTTTATAGAGGAAGAGGAAGCCCGAAAAAGGAATGGATGGACTGTGTGAGAAATTATGCGTGTCAAAGGTGTGAGTGTGGAGATGACGGCTGGTAGAGGAGAGTGGAAGAAGAAAACATGTCGTGCTGACCCGACTATACTATAACCTGCCCAGGAGTATGAAGAATAATCTTACTAAGTTTCGTTAAAATCCATTCAATAGTTTTTTTTCTATAACGAACATACAGACAGACAGGCAAAAATTTTACTGATTGCATTTTTGGCATCAGTATCGATAACTAATCACCCCCTGATAGTAATTTTGAAAAAATATTTCATGTACAGAATTGACCTCTCTAGATAGATAGAAGATTACTACTATAAATATATATATATAATATTTTTCTATAACGTTTCACTGTTACTAATAACTATACTGTGGTCTCCCACATCGTTCGCAGAAATAAAATATCTCCGCAGAGCAGAGTTGCTAGGGAAAATGTATTCTTATTAATTAACAGTTTATCAGTCATCGCAATCTATCTTGGGCCGGCGATAAATCTCAACTTGGAGTACTAGCGACCTATAGGGAGTATTTTGACAACATTGCTTAGTTTCCATTAGGAATGGGAGATTTCGGTATGTTGAATTGATGGATGGGAAGACAAAATATATGTGAATCTTTAGTTATGAATAATAATAATAATTAATAATAATAAAATAAATAATTTCGAAAACATGCAACAGCGGGAAATCGATCGCATTATCGATAAATCGCAAGGAAGAGTTACTGGTTCATGAAAACGTATATGAAGGAAATGACAAAAGTCCCCATCGGTCTCAGTCCACTATTGCATTATTTATTTATTAAGACTTAAGTCAACAAGATAATTATATCTTAGTATTCTGGGAGGCTCCCCCTCCCCGCGACAATAAATGCATTGTCATCATATTATATTCATAGTTACAAAGATCGCCCTAGTTTATTAACATGCAGGTACTTCTACTAAGAAGTACCTGCATGTTAATAAACGTTACCTAGTCCACTAGGACTAGGTAACGTTTTAATAATAACGTTTACAATGTTATACAGCGTCTTAACTTGTCGTGTTCATACATACATTATGCCACGCGTATGTAATTACTAATTGCATGCAATATGCTCGTACATTTGCTAAAAATGACAACCTTATTTTGTTACAACGCCTCTGTATAGACCGTTTTTCCTTTTAAATAATATTAATAACCAATTCTTTAATTACCTACGAAATTCTGAAATCTGGCGATCTGAGCAAGCAGGTATGAGTAATAAGCAATTAAAACACAATGAAAGCCGGTGTTACATTTCCTCGGTGTTACATTTTCCATTCTCCTCTCTCTCTTTGATCCTTATCTGATCCGTCCCTCTCATTTCCTTAATAGAAATAAGAATAAAGTTGTAATAAACAGCTGATTACAGCGCTCTCGCCCAAATCTTAGATCTGCTGTACCATTAGGCTGTGGAATTCTCTTCTAGCAGACGCGTTCTTCTTATAGTCTTGGGTCTTTTAAACGGGGCGTGCAGCGACAAATATATTCCTGCTTGAAAATGAAAGCATAGAGTAGGTACCACAAATCGAAACACAATTCCACTTACTAACCAAACTTTTGGGTGCTTCTTTGTGCTCCAAACACAGTCTTATGCAGGCGATTTTCAACAATAACAAAGAGAAACTTCCCATGGCTGCTAAAGTCGCTAACCGCAGTTTCGATTTCATACCTACAGCCTAACGTAATACGGTGCGAATTAGTTTGAAGTTGATATTGCCGAATGCACGCCAGCTGTTCCTGTTTGTTTGTAAGAACATATTCCGCTCGCGAAGCTTAAGATCAACACACGAATTCACTGACTTGTGACTTGTTTCATTGTGGATACAGCATAGTCTTTAGTATTTAATAATAAATTTAATGAAGGGATGTAAGGGAGCGGCCTATGAATCTTTTTGCTCCAAGCTAACCTCGCCTGCCCGTGGTGCATCCTGCCGAATAGCAAACGAGACGCTAGCAACCGACCGGTAGCGGTATAACCATCACAATTGAAGGCATGGTATTCAACCACAGACAGATGACGGGTAACAGCGTTACCGGAGCGAGAAGCTACGCCCTGCGATCACCAACCCGCCTGCCCAGTGAGGTGATAATGGATATATCCTCCAGATGTTTGCACTATGTCCAGCAATGGACTGCAGTAGGCTGATGATTATGATAAAATTTAATGAATATTTCCTTTCTCTACCTTTTTTGACCTTGAAGGTTATCTGAAAGAGACCACTTAAATACCACGAGATGCCTGTAACCACTCCACAGTTATCTATATTTGTACGTACGTATATAGGGTTGTATGTAATGATATCAATCGATTAATGTAGGCTGCAACAAGCTAACGGTAAGTAGGTGCTACACAAAGGTTCTATAATTGGCTTATTAGGTGACTCGATCACGCTATGCTACCACAATGCAAGTAAAGTACGGCCGTGCGTAAAAGGTTAATGGAAGAACCTTACCTTCCTTGGACTTCTTTATTCGTTATAGATTTGCTTTTGGCAATAATAATTCACCTGATGTTTTATTATTATTATTTTTTTTTAAGTGATATTGATGATTGTATTTGATTGGCTCGGTGGCTCAAATGGTAGTTACCCCTGCCTTCTGAACCAAGGGTCATGGGTTCGATTCCCACCAGGGACAAACATTCGTGTGATGAACACTTGTGTTTGTTCCGTGTCTGGGTGTTTATATTTGTATTTAAGTATTTATTTGTGGTACCTTCGTTGTTCTGATACCCATAACACAAGTGCTTAAGCTACTTAATTTGGGATCGGAGCAATGTATGTGATGTTGTCTGATATTGATATCATCCAGATGTCTATGTCCAGCCGTGGACTGCAATAGGCTGATGATGATGACCTGAACCTACCGCAATACAAGTGTTACACATTATTATGCTATGTATCTGACAACTTAATTTGCTATTGACCCGTGATATCACTTTATCAGGTTAACGAGCGACCTAAATACTGCACACAAAGGTCTTGATGCTGTCTAGTAATTACCTTGGTGTCTGACACACACACTTCAGTTATTGTATGTGTAATGGTCTGTGGACTAACTATAGTATATGTACTAACTACATAATAACTTAGCTTAGTAGGTAATGTAAAATACAGTACAGTATTTATAACCAGTAAGCCTGCCCCGGTAGCCGCTCACTGCTGGACATAGGCGTCTCCCATTGTTTGCCACATTGATGAGGCTGATGATGATAATGATACTCGTATCTCATTTAAGTTCATCATCAGCCTATTGCAGTCCACTGCTGGACACAGGCCTCTCCAGTTGCTCGCTACCTAGAGCAAACTTCTGGAGGATATACCCATAATCGCCACGCTGGGCAGGCGGGTTGGCGATCGCAGGGCGTAGCTTCTTGCTCCGGTGACGCTGCTGCTCGTCATCGACCTGTGGTATTTAGCTACGCCTTCTTTCGTGATGGTTTTACCGCCACCAGTCGGTTTGCCAGAGCCTCGTTTGTTGTTCGGCAGGATGCACCACGGGCAGGTGAGGTTGGCTTGGAGCGAAAAGATGATAGGCCGCTCCCTTACATCCCTAGAGATGTCTAGTGTACGAGTATAACCACACTGATCCTAAAACGCCACTGGAGTCACTTCACGAGTATTTCGACTAGTGCGCGCATGCGTTCGTTAAACCTACCTGCTGAGAAACCGAAATCTTAAGAAATCCTTGATTTAAATTAAGTGTATGCACTATCTAGGGCATTAGCCTAGCCTTAAAACTATTTATAATTCTGTTGATGTAAAATACTGGTTAATGTCTGTGTTGAATAATAAATTTAAAAAAAAATTACCTCTTACGATACCCACGGGAAGAAACGGGAGCGTTGACTTGTATTATTTGCCTGGGCTAAATCATAACATTTCATAACTCATATCCTAAGGTTGCCTGGAAGATATAAGCGATAAGGCCGCCCATATTGTACAACAAATGTCTGCTATACCTAGTTTTAAGTCTAATTGTATGGTGAGGACGATCTCCCCTACGTTGGACGGATCAAATAAAGGCTCTAACCCAGGAGCCCCAATGAATGTGCAAGACAGGCTTCCACCAGAGACAGATGGAGAACGGTGGTAAGACGTTACCGGGAGACACGCGTGACCACGACTACTCTGTCAGGAGTATACGACTGAGAAGTATGGTGTGCAATAAAGAATATATAAATAAATAATAAATAAATTTTGTAACTTCACTACCTACAGAGATGCTCTATTGCTTCATAATTCACTGTGGCTACCCATTGTGCCCATTTATGTAAATCTTAGTAATAGCCACTTGCTTTAGTTTTCACTTGGATTTAGGGATGTTCCATTACGCGCCCAAATGGGATTGTGGTCTACTGTATTGTTCCAGGCTTCATCGCATAAATATCAAAGGGAATTTAGATAATGGCTTTAGCACTAATACTAGTCTGGAAGTGATATTGCAAAGTCATATCTTTGCAAGTATAGTATTAATAAGTTTAGTATTAATATTGTTGTTGTCCGTGTGCTTTCTGAAACTAGAATAGAACCACCATAGCAGAAGACGACTAAGGAAATATCAGGAAACGCAAACGCAGGAAATATCAGAATGCAGGCAGCTGCAATAGGCTGATGAAATGTAGATTGGGAATCGCCCTAGTAGATCGTAACCTAGTCAGGTACTAGAAATCTGGAGCTGACATAACAATTGGCTAGTTATTTTAGATTTCATTTTACAATCTGCGCGAAGCACGGTACTGACACGACTTTATTTTGACCCTGACAGCCATCACTCATATGCATGCGAGCAAAAAAAACGAATGGTTTGAACAAAAAAAATTTAAAGTTTGTTTTCTGCTCAAACATTTTATATAGTGTAAATTCGTAGTAAATTCAGTACAGATTTTTCAGAGCCGAAGAGTGATCAGGCATAGGCATTATAATTTCATCTTCATTTAAACTTTATTGCATAGAATGGTACAAAAGGCGAACTTAACGAAAGAGCATTCTCTACCATTAAAATATTAGCATTCTGATGAATAGGGGTTTATATCCACCTACAGAAAAACAAGATCAAGAGACGCTCGCCAAAGATATTGATTAAGTTATGAGCTTAACAACATTTACAGACAAACCAGCACAATAATTTATACAAGCAATGTTTGCCAAATCCTCAATGAATTCCCGCCGTGAGCCGACTTCAAATTTCTTCAAATCATCCCCACTGTGTTTATTCTACAACAACCTAAGCTCTTATGATCCAGTTACATGGATTACGTAAGTATCTTCAAATAATTGTATACTTCTAATTCAAACAATGTAATGCTTCTTATACACTTACGTTTTTTTGACGTTAAAATATACAGGTTTGCAATGTGTAGGCACGGTCTTCAGTGATGTATGCGTCACTAAGGACGATTGTAGAGTACACCGCTGTGTGTGCCGTGTCTGCCCTCCGGTACTTCACTAGCCCTAAAGCCTCTTGTCCACGTCATGGTTGTTTAACCGTTCGTGGACAACCGACTACAAAAGTACTAGTTTCAGAGTAACGCATTTGAACGCGCGTTTTTCGTGTAGCACAATATATGTTGGTACAGCCACGACAGTTTTGTCATTATCAACGGATTCGGGGGAAAGAAAGGCTCTAAGGAAGGCGAAAGAGAGGCTCAATGGATATGTAACCAAATATAAGAATGCGATATAAGTAATTATGTATAAAATAAAACACGAAGCGTTTTACGCCCTCAGTGTGCGCGGTTGCTTGCGGCTCCCGCCGATTCGGCGGGAACTACTTTGGTAGGTAGGTTGCGACCGTGGAATTTGGTAAGCAAAGAAGCGTAAGCGGAAACTACATATCTCCATTCCATGAAAGCTGCGGGCCCGCAACCGCGACGTGCACGGTTGAAAACCGCTCCGTGAGTTTTTAGCTTTAGGCTGGAATTATTCACTGCTCGCTGTTGCAAATGACGCCCCGCCGACTTTGGTGTAACTTTTCCATTTAGATAAGGCGGGCTGGGAATACTACGGCCGTTTCGCCTTAAAAATTGGTAATTAATGTAACTTTCTTTTGTTCTGTCATTTGAGGACACTTTGTGATTTATGATTTGTTGGTAAATCACCTGGCTGAGCCGTGGAGTAATCTCCGAAACTTGTCAGGTATAATACCTACTACAGAAATGAACTGCTCATGGGATGTAAGGGTGTAACCCATCATTTTTTCGCTTCAAGCCACCCTCATCTGCCCGTGATGCATCCTACTGAACAACAGACGTGACTCTAGCAACCGACTAGAGGCGGTACGGCAATCACGACTGAAGCTGAATACCACAGGCCGATGACGGGCAGATCGTCAAGCCGCCTCCCCAGTGTGGTGATTATAGGTAAAGCAAAGCCACTTTCGTCAAATATCTCCAGATGTTTGACGCAAGTGACAAACAACTGGAGAGGCCTATGTCCAGCAGTGGACTGCGAAAGGCTGATGATCATGATGAACTGCGCAACGAAACAAAGTCGATTTTGTCTGTCTATCCCTATGTATTAGCTCTTTAAACTACACTATGGCTTTTAATACACAATTTTTTAGTAGATAGAGTGTTTCAAGGGGGAGGTTTATATTATGACACTGATAAATTTCAGAGGGTTCTAATGTGTTGTTTTAAATAATAGAAGCGAAGCCAGGACAGTTCGCTAGTATTTTCTAAGAACAAAATAAACAATTTGAACACTCAGGTTAAAAGAACAACTCAACTATAGAAGTTATAAGAAGTTATCTTTGAGAATTGTTCAAGAAACGTTGTTCTTCCCCAAACACTTTGTAAATCTTAACCAAGAAAGTTCAAAGTGCTAAAGATAATGAAAAATAATTCCTGGTAAGGAAAAGGAGAAAGCGTAAGAGCTAACAAATATAAAGGTAGATTATCTATACATAAACTTTAGAATAATAAATCTATGACATAAACACACAGTTTGGTTTAATAGTATCTCTACTATTAAACCAAACTGTGTGATTTAATAGATTTATTGACTGTATCAGTACATCCCCGCAAAGTACATGTGCATGGTACAAGGTACATGTTTGTTTTTGTGCATGAACATGTCTGTTTGTATTGGTCGGAGTGTTTGCTATGTACAAATTTTGTTTTTTTTTTTACAAAATATGAATATATCTAAGTAAGTTTACCAGCTATCTAGTACTCATATAAGATGAACTAGATGTGCCCGCCCGCGACTTCGTCCGCGTGGAATAGAATTTCGTCCCCTATTTTATCCCCTTGGGGGTAAAATTGATCAAAAATTCTTTCTTAACGAATTTCTACGTCATAACATCTACCTGCATGCCAACCTCAGCCCGATCTGGCCAGAGGTTAGGGATGTGCGTTGATAGATCACTATGTCAGTCAGTCATCTTTGAGTTAGGTATACGACGAGTATGAGATGTACTCATTTATGAATAACTCAAAAACTACTGTGATGATGTCAAAAATTCTTTGAACATAAGAAATCTACAATCTACTTAAGAAACATAGGTTATATTTATTGCTAGGAAAGATTAGGAATCCTTACAAAAATGCCAATAATATAACCCGATGATAACCTAATCTGAGATACGAAGCGAAGCGAGAGCCGGCTCTCTAGCTTAATTATAACTCTGTTTATAAGAAGTTGTTACTAAGTTTTTCTGCAAAGAAATTACCTACTCATTAGTAGCTTAGACTCTCCGAGGTTGTGTAGACTCTCTAGCGCATTTATTTATATAAATGAAGGTACTATGTGATCGTTTGGTACGTGTACCTAAACACGTGTAATAAATGTTGTCCAAGTAGTTATACCTGTACACGACCGCGTACTTCAATCAATACATTCCAAATTAAGCTGTAATTGTATCTCCGCCCTATCGTTACGATCGGGTAATGGGTGAAAGCTATTTGTGGCCCTTCTGGTTAAAGCGGCTGCGTTAGCTCAGCGACGCGTCGCAGCCAACTGCGGTTGTAAGAAACCGGGGGAAATGTTTATATCATTAGCTGGGGTTGTAGCACAAGCGATGAGAGCTAGCGATAAATGGAATCTGATTGATTACTACTTGAGACTTTTCATCATCATCATCATCATGGTCAGCCTTTGTGAGTCCAATACTGAACATAGGCCTCCCCTAAACCTCGCCATCTGCTTCTGCTGCCGGTTTCTCTTATCCACTGTTTTCCGGCCACCATCTGGATGTCGTCCGACCAGCGTGCTTTGGGTCTGCCCGATTTTCTGCTGCCATTTCGAGGTCTCCACTCAGTAAGTCTACGGCTCCACCTGTCATCTTGGCACCTCATCAAGTGTCCGGCTCATTGCCACTTCAGCTTGAGACTTTTACCTTAATTAATTATCAGGAAACGGGCAACAACGTTTACCTGGATATAAATAAAACCTACGGTCACCAACCCGCCTGATAAGCGTGGTGACTAAGGCAGATTCTCCCAAATGAGAACTGTCATTGGGGGAGCCTAATCTTTATGCTGTAGACCTTTGCAGACTGACGGTGATGATAAGTAGAATAAAGGTATAAAATAATTATGATTCGACTCCGCAACTTTGACTTTATTTTGACTGACATTTATATTAATTTAATGTATTATGCATTCTCTAATTTTTTATTGCAATTATCGATATAATTATGTAATTCTCACTGCCATACCAATGTACGGGCGGTTTTGTACGCGAACGAAAACGTTCTACTTATAGAACGTATTTCTTAAAATGCAAGTCAGCCCATAATTCTATGACATACCTATAATGTTGAATGGGATAGATAAAGAGTATTATCTCTGTTCCTCGCTCCCGCTTACTACTTACGCCTCAAAGCATTGTTTACAACAGCGACCCCCAGCACGCAACGAATACATTATCGGACTTGTGAATGGACAATTTCAGTGTTAATATTGACATTACAATAATTATGTTTACGTCTTGGACCAGGGAACGTTTCTTTTCATCTGGACGAGCGTAAACGACCGATGTGCTTTTAAAAGGACCGTTTGCTGAGTATCAAAAGTGCTTCGTGATGTTTTTTCGAAACAAAATGTGGTTAGAGTTTGAGGGGAGATGGAATTGACTGCATAAACAGTTTGGATAGACGTGATTTTTAAATGAAAACCCTTAGTAAACCACTTCGGAAACAAAATATCCTTTCTTTTTATTTTATTACTAGCTGTGCCAGCGACTTCGTCCGCGTGGAATAGTTTCTTGGGTAGTGATTTTAATGACCCCCAGTGCCTGGCAGCTGGCAGCGGCGCGGCGCAGATCTCGGCGCGCTTTATATACCCGCGCAAACGTACAGCAGGCTCGACGTGATTAGTTAAATGGGCGTAACTTTTTTATTTATGAACCGATTAACATGAAACAAACACTAAATGTTAAGGGAAGCTTCCAGCAATATATTAGTGAAAACCGCGTCTTAATCGGATACGCGGTTTCTGAGATTAGCGTGCACAAACATACAGACAAACAGACAAACAGACAAACCGACAAACAGACAAACCGACAAACAGACAAACAGACAAAAATTCCAAAAATCATTGTTTTGGGTACTATTGCATTAATAAAGGCCTCCCATAATATTTTTTCACATATATCTTCCATGTACAGACAGCGATTCGTTACATTTTTATTATATGTATAGATAGATTATTTTTTTTTTTTGCAGCACGCTACCTACAACCATTTCTGCTTAGCCCAATGGTTGACTGGTAGAGAATGCCTATGCGGCATTAAGTCCGCCTTTTGTACACTATATTTCATTTGTGCAATAAAGATTGAATAAATAAATAAATAAATAAATAAATTATATTTTATTATCTAGTTTCTGCCAACTCCTTCTAGCTACTAAATAAGATTTTCTTTTAGTAAATATGTTACTTAACTTGTAGGTTAGCGATTCGTCTAACAATTTTAAAATTCCAGATCGCAGTAAGTAAAAGTTTTAATCTATAGTATTGAAGTAAAATAGGTAGTCGGTCGGTTTTTCATAATCATCATAGCCTCCTAGCAAATATCGGTATAAATAAATAAATGCCTCAGACAAGCCACGCTGGGCCACACAGCGCCACATAGCCCCAAACTAAGCCGAAGCTTGTGCTATGGGTATTAGACAACTGATAAACTTACTTAGATACATTTTTTTTGTAAATAAATACATATTATACATAGAAAACACCCAGACCAATACAAACAGACATGTTCATGTTTTTACTGTGCGGGAATCGAACCCACGACCCTTGGCTCAGAGGGCGGAGGTCACTACCAAATGAGCCACCGAGCCTGTCATACATACACCTTAAAAATAAAAGTCTCATAATGTAGGTACTATGTAGTTCAAGTTAGTAAATTAGCTCACAGTCTGCATAACTAATTCCGGTTTAAATATTGGAATTTTAAATTACAACACTCGCTCTAAATGTTCCGAACAAATAAAGGTTTATTTATTCACAAGCTTTTCCCGCTTTGTGCTTCATTTTTCTTTTAACTAAACAAGCTCCTCTTTTTACTGCATCGAGTAAAAACCGTTACATTATTACAGCTCTATTCTTGCAGACTTTATTCAGGTATTCTTTCAATTAACTAGTGTAAGGAATTCCGGAGAAATGTGTATTTGATTTGTGGAAGTAAAACGAAATGGAACGATGAATATTTTGTTCCTAGTCATGTCTTAATTTTTACAATTTAATCGTAAGTTCTTTCTAGAGCTTTCTATTTTTACCAATGACAGTCAGACCTATTCTCGGGGTGTCATCATCATCGTCATCATCAGTCTTATTATAGTCTACTTATGGACATAGGCCTCTCCAGTTATTCGCTACTTTGTTCCAAGTTTAAAGTTTAGATGACTTTTTGCATGGTGAATTACTATGATAGTGCTGGTAGCAAATTAAACTTGTTCTATACTTACTTAAATAGGACTCACACGATGCGTTTTGCCTACATTTTCTTAGTTCTTTTTTTATGCGAGAGGCGGCAAACGAGCAAGTGTTATGCCTGATGGTTAGCAGTCGACACCACCCATTACGAACCGCCAAGCTATGGAACTCTATGTTCCCTGAGACATACAATCTTCCGGTGTTCAAGGCGACATGGAATCGGTATATTCCGCGTAAGCGCGCTCGTAGGCGTAGCGCTTAAATATCACTTAACACCAAGTAAATTGTGGCCAAGCGCAAACCCACAGCTAATAAAAAAAGACTTTTTTTTTTATAGTGGCTCGACATAATGGCTTCTCTACGCCTGATGGAAAGCAAAAGAGAGGCCCAAGTCTCTGTGACAACTGGCAAGTAACTGGTCAGTTACCTGTCAGTTGCCACTGCCATGCCGGCCCAACCCTAACCCCCCACGAGCTCCGGACACCCTACTCACCAGCAGAAACACGACCTGAAGGTCATTTGGCTGCGGTATTTTATAGGGTGGAGGTCCTTCCCCGGACAGGCAGCTCAATTCGAGTGAAGATGCCCTACCTCTCTTAACTTCATCATTCGTAGCAATATCAAGTAAACCTCCTTACTCAATCGTCTCTTAATAGCACGCGACTTTACACCGAGCCCAAGAACAAAGGCAGTTTATTAAGGAAGGATCTATAAAATGAACTTCCGAGCAGTTTTAAATAAAATCGTACCTACCATGCCGCCGTAAAATGGGAGATTGCATGCGTACGGATGAAAAGACTTCCTAGATATTTCAGTTTAGTGTGTACTAAAATTTTAACATAATATTTAATTTTTGCCCGGAAGCGTCGAATCGCAAAGTTATTGGTATATCGAGATTTAATTAGGGTTTTTGGTTTTGTCCCTTTATGACAACATTTACCCATAATAAAAATGTCGACTGCATATCTTTGTAATGTGGAAATGAAAACAGATTAGAATACGCGATGAAATTACCTGGAATACTGGTTGAAAAATGTACGACTGATGACTTACGATAAATACGCGCAATCTAGAGAATATATGGTCGCTCAAATGTTTTGTACTTACATATTTCAATAAAGAAATGAAGCGTGAACTGTGATACAGAAGCAAACCGTTAGGAAGCGCGAGCGTAAAGCGGCAAACATCAGTCTTGAATAAGAATACTGCTTCATTGGATTAAGAATAGGAACAGAAACCAATTTCTTTATAAGTACATACACGTTACGTCACGTTACACGCACGTACGTACATAGGTTCGTATAAAAAAGTAAAAAATGCAGACATCAAAAAGAAAATTCAAAAATTAATTAGGTATTGGTGCTAAATATCTTGATAGATGGAAGTCTTCCACAGTGCATTCTGCCTCGTGTAGCTGCTCTTTGGAATCAGCTTCCGGCTGCAATATTTCCGAATGGATACGACCTAGGGACCTTCAAGAAGCGAGCCTACAGATTTCTCTAGGGCCAGCAACGCACCTGTGACTATCTGGTGTTGCGGTGTCTATGAGCTGAAGTGATCACTTACCATCAGGTGACCTTCAGGCCCGTTTGCCCCCTCTGTCATAAAAAAAATAAGTTTAAAAGTCTAAGGTGGCTCAGCGAGCAATGGAAAGCTCTCTGCGTTACTCTGCGGAATCAATTAGCAAGATAAAGTAGTAGTGGGCTGGCCATACCAACCGATCAATCGAAGTGGCAAAAATTGGAAAGATCTACTAGCAGTGGCATGTGGTAAGCTAATAACGATAGGTGTTGTGACAAAGATTTTTCTGATGAGTACAATGACGTATTGATAGAGCTTTTATTCAGTCTACGCTCAATTTATTTTTCAATTTTACTTGTTTTTCGCTCTTGCTTTCCGCCCATTTCAACTGCAATAATCATTCGTTTGGGTAATCCTTAAAATACCTACAAAGATTGCTATTTTAATAGATACTCAAGAAGACCTTTACGAGTCTAAAATAACAAACAGCAAAATGATATTGTACGAGTATAAAACGGAAGAGACACGCGGTCTCAATAATACAGTCACGCTTTTGAACACGAAACCCAAATAAGGCGAAGTGTAAACAATCATCGTAAAACCCATAAAATACACTTGCTTGTCAAAACATGACCTGATTTACGCCCAAATTAGACGCAACTACGACGCATGTTTTATTCAGATAATAATAAAAGTGTACCATAAATAAAGAGCTTCATCTAATCCCATCGGTGTCGTAGAAGACAAATAGAATAAATAAATAACCCAAGACATGCCACGCTGGGCCACACAGCGCCATCTAGCCCCAAACTAAGCCGAAGCTTGTACTATGGGTACTAGACAACTGATAAACTTACTTAGATACTTTTTTTTTGTAAATAAATACATATTATACTTAGAAAACACCCAGACCAATACAAACAGGCATGTTCATGAACACAAATGTTTGTACTGTGCGGGAATCGAACCCACGACCCGGCAGTGCTCACTACCAAATGAGCCATCGAGTCAGTCAACTTCGAACTAAGTCGAGAATATCAGAAAACTTGCAGCAGCGTAAGTACCTAATGGGCACAAATAAAACCTACTGCGGTCACCAACCCGGCTATACAGTGTGGTGACTAAGGGGCCATCGTCATTGGCAGGCGGATGGTAGCCACAATAGGTTTAATTTCATCATCATCAGCCTATTGCAATACACTGCTTGACATGGGCCTCTTCAGATGCTTGCCACCTAGGGCAAACATCTGGAGGATATGCCCATAATCGCCACGCTGGGCAGGCGGATTGGCGATCACAAGGTGTAGCTTCTCTCTCTAGTGACGCTGCTGCCCATCGTCGGGCTGTGGTATTAAGACTAATATACTCGGCTACAACTTCAATCGTTATACCGCCACGAGTCGGTTGCCAGCTTCTCGTTTGTTATTTGGCAGGATGCACCATGGGCAGGTGGGGTTGGCTTGGAGCGAAATGATGATAGGCCGCTCCTTTACATCACCAAATTTTATTTGAACCCTGGTAAACGTTGCTACCCATTTCCTTACATTCCCTTAGTTGTCTTCTACGACACCCACAGGATGAGATGGGGTTCTCCTATTTTCACTATAATCCGGTAACAGACATATTATTTCGAATCAATAATGCTACATTACTCGTAGGTACACGTAAATGTTACCGATGAGGGAGTACCTTAAAACAATGTAGCTAAATCATTTAAGTGATTAAGCACACAGCAGCAACAGCTTACAATGTAAATAAAGCTAAGTGAGCACTTAATAACCCTCTTAAGTGACAATGGTGCCAAGTAATGCGGTGGCTTGGGGCGAGCAGTGTAATGAAATAAGCGCTGCCAAATGGTGTTTGCATAATGTTATCACACTCGGGAAGTATATCTCCAAATTGAGGAATTTATATGGCTTTCCCAATCTTAGTGGAGTGGATGCGGCGCCCTCACGAGGTGATCCAGGTCCTCTCACGATATGGATGCTTCGGTCGTATGTATGAAAGATCGGGCGAGAGCCTGATCCTCTATGTCGTCACTGCGACAGTGGCTTAGAGAGAATATCTATCTATTTTGGGCGATGAGAGATTTCAGCAAATCGAAAATAGAAAAAGTCTGGCGTAGGTCTTATTGCTTTTCTTTTGGAGGGGGCAAACGGGCCTCAGTCTCAGCCTAGTGCAGTCCACTGCTGAACATAGGCCTCTCCAGTTGATCGGCACTTAGGGCAAACATCTGCCTAGCTTCTCGCTCCGGTGATGCTGCTGCCTGTCATCGGTCTGTGGCATTTATCTACGCCTTCAACTGTGATGGCTTTACCGCCACCAGTCGGTTGCCAGCGCCTTGTTTGTTATTCGGCAGGATGCACCACGGACAGGCGAGGTTGGCTTGGAGGGAAAGTTGATAGATCGCTCCCTTACATCCCGGGCATGTATTGGCTGGTTCTAATCTTGTCAAGTCGTGGGCGACAACCCATCTCACAGGCGTTAATAACCGCGAATATTCGAGACATCGCAGCTAATAAACCCGAACACTTCAAAGTGCCTGCTCTATTTTAGCATCGACCAAATTAATACGCCTAAATAGTTTTAACTACCTACTAATTACTGGTTTTATGGTAGCTTTCGCGGTTGTTGACTACTTTGACGATGTTCGAACGGAAATATCTGGTAATAATCATGGCGGCGTAAAGCCAGCATCAGTTAGTATTGGCAAATGCCGAAATTAACACTAGACTCTAGGGGTGAGAGCCTTCAGCTCCCCCAACCGTCCGGTGATGATGACAAGGCTGGCCTGGCCATCATCGTAGTAATTTAGAAAAAAAAAAACACTAGACTAAGTGGCTGTTGGATAATCATCATCATCAGACTATTGCAGTCCACTGCTGAACATAGGCTTCTCCAGTTGTTCGCCACTTAGTGCAAACATCTGGAGGATATACCCATAATCGCCGAGCTGGGCAGGCGGGTTAGCGGGCGCAGGGCGTAGCTCCTCGCGCCGGTGACGCTGCTGCCTGTCATCGGTCTGTGGTATTTAGCTCAACGAACGGTCTTTGAAGTGATGTCGATCTCATATCGGGTTCAGTCGATATGAGATCGACATAGCTATAGCTATCTAGCTATACTCCGACTAAACAGACTGTGGCTACTGACAAGTGTCATATGCCACCTCATTTGTCAAGTGCACAGTTTTTTTTATAGTACCTCGACATAATGGCTGATAGAAAGCGAAAGAGAAGTTGCTGTGACAACAGGCAAGTAACTGGTCAGTTACCTGTCAGTTGCCACTGCCATGCCGGCCCAACCCTAACCCCCACAAACTAGGGAGACCCTACTCACCGGCAGAAACACGACCCGACCCAATTTCGACTTTTGTTTTGACATTCTATCAGGCCGCTATAAAAATAGGCAAGTATAAACCTGACCAACGTTTCAATACTATTTCTAGTCCAAAAATACAGCACAAAACAAAACAATCATTTAGTTAAAATGCAAAACTTGTTTGGACAATCCATACGCAAACAAAGCATACATTTATTATTCTAACCAATATCATATAAAGCGTACGTTTGTTGAACGACCAATATTGGCCAACTTTGTATTCATTGGAACAAATAAATTGCGCTTTGGAACAAATCTCGTCACGGTGCGATGGCAACCCGAAATACAAGTCGGTACGGACGGAAGCAATAATATTTTATGCACTTTAGAACTTTGTCAGTTGAACTTGTAAATAATTCCCGCTTCATAATCATAATGTAGAAATGTCATTCGTTATTTTGACAAGGTTTTAAAGTGTATACCTACATAATATTGCTCGATTGATGTACAGTCAAGAACCTATTTAGCTCATTGAAGTGGAACCACTGACTCAGATTATATTATTGGCACGTCAAGGTTACCATGATAATCCCTAAAATACTTTAACAAAGGCCATTACACTTCAATGATTATTACTATCGACGAATGAAGGTACGAGTTTGTTATATTTTATCGACCTAGTGATTGGCTCTCATGACTCTATATGACTATACGACATGGTAGCATGATCAAAGACGAAATACCTAGGTACTAAAAAATTAGAATTCAAAAGCAAATTTCAATGTTAAAAGTTAATAGGGATAACACGAGAAGGTCCAGGATCGTTGTTAATTGTTATCATTTTTCATGTTACTTATTAAATGCCAAGTATTAATATTAAAACTTAGTTCAATTGGTATATCAATCCTTCAGATAGTTCGTTTCTCGCCTCCATAACAATACCTACAAACGGCATTGTACTCTTTAACTTTCGCGATTAAGTACACCAGCCAACTTACAAACTCTTATAGTTCGAGAAGCACCCTCTTTAGTTTGTTTGCACGTTTAAAACTATATCCTTACATTGAGCACCAGTTCACCTGCTAAGAGTTTATTCAATTACATTTTAATTCGAACTTAAAATGGAGATGGCTTTTTCCTTCTGTTTCTTTCTACCAAGTTTGTGCTACCCTACCCAAAAGTTGTGTGTGGTGTCACGAAGTGTTTCTTTATCCCATTTTTCGCAGTAAAAAGTAGCCAATAAAAGGTTCAGGGTCTACAGATTGTCTGTGCCAAATTTCAGCAAAATCGGTTGAGAGGTTTAAGCGGGAAAGCGTAATAAAATTAGTAGGGATATCAGACAACATCAGACAACTATAGAGTTGGCATAATGTATCCCAGTTTTTAGTATTTAAGCCCCATAATGCCCTCCAAATTACGGCCGTGTCTAATACAGTAGCTGGGTTTAAAAACAGTGTCTTCCTGTCTCGAAGGGATATTGATTTTACGTCATTTCATACTTCGGCGCTCTAATCCCGTAAGACGAGAGTTTAACCACTGGAAGGTTGAACTTTACGGGATAACTTGACGGAAAGTGGGCGCCTTTTATGATGCCTGCTCGAGACCGACGAAGCGGACAAACAAACTAGTTTTGGTTTATTTCGATACAAAACGTTTCAAATCCTGCGGTAGATCATTCTTAAATGACAATTGGAATTTCAATTTAGCCACTACACGCTATAAAAATTCCTAAATATCATTTTAGTAAAAGAGAATATCGTAACATATTCGTGGTTTAGTCATCCACCGACAATAGAGAATATGCATGAAAAACCCGACTATTTTTTAAATTTTATAAGCAACACATAACATCCATGGGCTTAACTCAGCAGGACTTACCGAAAACCAGCGCCGTGGCGTCCAATGCCGAGTGTGGCCTTTCACATTAAACGTCGCAACCCCGCGTCCGGTCTGACTGTAGGTATCACATCTTTGTGTTTTATACGTTTATATTTTTATATGATCATCATCATCGGCCTATTGCAGGCCACTGCTGGACATAGGCCTCCAGTTGTTCGCCACCTAGGGCAAACTTCTGGAGGATACCCCCATAATCGCCACGCTGGGCAGGCGGGTGGGCGATCGCAGGGCGTAGCTTCTTGCTCCGGTGACGCTGCTGCCCGTCATCGGCCTGTGGTGTTTAGCTACGCCTTCTCTCGTGATGGTTTTACCACCACCAGTAGGTTTGCCAGAGCCTCGTTTGTTGTTCGGCAGGATGCACCACGGGCAGGTGAGGATGGCTTGGAGCGAAAAGGTGATAGTTGCTCCCTTACATCCCATTTTTATATGATTTAACTAACTAAAAATGTATAAGATAACGCAATTTTGTCCTTTATCTGTTGTATAACATACTGCTCAAAATTCTGAGTCCACTGGAAAGACCCTAGACTACCGACCTAGACTTGAGTACTAATTTTATATGAATTTTACCTTGATATTCACGCGTTCTAAAGAAAAAGGGTCTTCAGAGACAGACGGACAACAAAGTGATCCGCTAAGGGTTTTTCCTTAAACCCTAAAACGCGTATTAACATATTGCAGATGAATAAGTAAGGGTATAAAGCCTTTAGGACGAGTAAAGCAATAATAATTTAGCAGGAAATTTCATTTGAAGGAAAGTCGCCCTGGGAACATGTATAGATATACATATACGTAATATTCATACATAATTTGCATATGGCGGAGGTAATTTGTTCACCTACAAAGAGTTCCTTTTAGTAGTTCGTCATTTATTCATAACACGAGTACGGGGGTAAACTACAAATGAGGTAATTAATAATTGTTTGATTTAATGTTTCTCAAAATAATTTATCACAGAAATGTATCAAGATAGAACGGTCTTATATAGATGAAAGCGTGAATCTTGACGACTTGGTTCAGTGATAGTGAACGCTGCCTCTGATACAATAGGTCCCGGGTGCGATCCCTGCTCAGTACAAACATTCGTGTGCGTGTATGTTTGTATTGACCTGGGTGTTTGCTATAATATAAACGAGGCATATGTATTTATGTATAAAAAATCCATTTAAGTAAGTTTATCAGTTGTCTAGTAAGTTAAGAGAAGTAGGGCATAGTGAATCTTTGCTCGAATTGAGCGGCCCGTCCGGGGAAGCACCTCCACCCTAAAGAACACCGCAGCCAAATGCCCTCCGGGTCGTGTTCCTGCCGGTGAGTAGGGTTTCCGGAGCTCGTGGGGGGTTGGGGTTGGGCCGGCATGGCAGTGGCAACTGACAGGTAACTGACCAGTTACTTGCCCGTTGTCACAGCGACTTGGGCTTCATTTTCACTTTCCACCAGGCGAAGGGAAGCCATTATGCCGAGCTACCATAAAAAAGTACTACATTTAGTAAACGTACAAGTAACCACACCACCTGATCAGTTGCTTTCGCCATAACTCAGATGTGTTGTGACCGAAGCCACAGAGGAGGGACACTGATTTGTATTGTTTATTCGTCACCGCTTAAAACGGCTTCATTTACGTAAACAAAAAAATATTGATATAAAAAGTGATTTTATTCATAACATCATCATCATCATCAGCCTATTTCAGTCCACAGCTGGACATAGGCCTCTCTAGTTTGTTCGCCACTTAGGGCAAACATCTAGAGGATATACCCATAATCACCACGCTGGGCAGACGGGTTGGTGATCGCAGGACGTAGCTCCTCGCTCCGGTGACGCTGCTGCCCGTCATCGGCCTGTGGAATTTAGCTACGCCGTCAATCGTGATGGTTATACCGCCACCAGCCGGTTGCCAGCGCCTCGTTTGTTATTCGGCAGGATGCACCACGGGCAGGTGAGGTTGGCTTGGAGCGAAAAGATGATAGGCCGCTCCCTTACATCCCCATATTCATAACATTGAAACTAAAATATCTAGAGACTAGAGACTAAGTAACAGCTCAGTTTCCATTCAGGAATATGTTTGCATTATATCTCTGTGCTAGCACTGCAAACAGGCAAACAGTTTTGTTTTTTCCTGTGTAAATTCATGTTGCAACTCATATTAGGTAGTTTCACAAAAGGTACTCCGCTCGTTCCGCCACATAAAATGATGTAAAACTAAGCAAATAAATTGTTTGAACGCTTCTTGTGACGTTTAAACAGTTTGGTTATTATTTGCATTTAGTATTATGGCATTTGTTTTCATATTCATACTATAGTTACCGACACACATTACAATATCCCACATGAAATCATTACTTAAGAGACGGGCTATTATGGAGTTGGATACTTCTTGAATGTTTACGTTCAAGAAGTATTCAACTCACGTGGACTGCTACTTTTTATCATCAATCTATAAACATCCACTACTCTGACTTATAACCTCAATGATAAATGTCATTAAAGGAAGCATAAATGTCCAGAAATGAACGTTTGCAGGCTGATGATGAAATTAAAAAGAAACGTAAAATTTAAAACCCAAGTAGGCCATTATACCGATATTACCGACTAAGCGTTACCTACTCGCTAATCCATCACTCTATCGGTACTTTCCGTGGTTACACAATGGTACAAACAGGTGAGCCGGTAATCGATCATTGCGGTCTGTCATCGCAACCCTATCGACTAGAAAAACCCATTTGCGCCCCTTATACATCACAGCGTTTGTGATTCTGTAGATAAATATCAAAATTCGTACTGAGATTTGAAATTCGTATTTTCGGAATAACCTGACAAAAATCTGTGCTTTTAACCTAATGGTAATCTCGACTGAATACCTACCTGTTAACCAATTACAACAACTGCAGAAGTTCGTTGAGAATATCAGAAACCCTAGTCTTAAACGAAGACTTGGATAAAGAAATAAATCGATCGTATTTTGTTACGTATACGGACTACTTACGACATACTGAACAGATTTTAAAATTAATTACTATTTTATACCTTTTTATGCCCTCTACTCTGCAAGGGCGGACAGTTATTAGGTTCCTTAACACAGTATTGCATTGCATTACCCACCCATATCTTTGTGAAACACAGAAATGCTTCAACGTATGTATTTCACAAAGAAACTGATATGGCTGTGGTATGCGTCTACCTAAACGTCTCCTGTGTGACTAGGCTAGTCACATAAAGCTACAAACATACAGGTCATGAGTTATATGCTTCATTGTCGATCTACCGTCGGGGATAATCTGTGCGCCTGTAATAGGCACTCATATAGAATCATGGAAGTACGTAGTACTTAATACTTCCATGTATAGAATATGCATGACTTTTTTTAAAGAATTGATTGCATTCTTTTATCGTTCAGACATTAAACACAAATATTTTTTAAATATTTGAAACTCTTTTCAACTAATATACGAGTAACAAAGCTTCAAAGTAATTTATTAAACAGAGATACGATGCGTATGGATGACGTCACGTAATATTCGCAACATACAACTCTATAGAAAAAAATGTGAGAGGGATGGCTACTCGTATTTCCTTTAAGCGACTGTATCGCGTTCATTCTTCAGCCAACTTTTATTTTGTTTTCACATTTCATAGTGTATTTTGTTTATTTTACGATAAATCAGTAAATTTATGTAAATGTATCAGATGTATATTAGTTGGGCGTTTGTTTGCTTTGGGAAAAGCACCACTTTGATCAATGACGTCGGACAATTACAAAGTACACAATAGTGGTGGCTCCCAGCAAAAGAGACGGCGGATTTTGAGTCCCCACGCCCTCCTCTGAGATGAATTGGTAGACACATCGTACAATCCTAGAATATTCATACTTTGTTTTAAAAATAAACCAGTAATGAAACGAGTCAGGCGTGCGTAGGATTGTCTGCGGACTTGAGAGGCTTCGTCTAAAGTCGGTTTGACGGCGGGCGGCATATGCGGCTATGAAGTGATAAATAATAAATAAATAACCCAAGACATGTAAGAGAAGTAGGGCATAGCGAATCTTCGCTCGAATTGAGCAGCGCGTCCGGGGAAGGACCTCCGCCCTATAGAATACCGCAGCCAAATGACCTCCGGGTCGTGTTTCTACCGGTGAGTAGGGTTTCCGGAGCTCGTGGCCGGTTAGGGTTGGGCCGGCATGACGGCGGCAACTGACAGGTAACTGACCATTTACTTGCCAGTTGTCACAGCGACTTGGGCTTCTCTTTCGCTTTTCATCAGGTGTAGAGGGAAGCCATTATGTCGTCGATATAAAAATTTATGAATAAAAAAACACATCTAACCCCAAACTAAGCCGAAGCTTGTACTATGGCCACTAGACAACTGATAAACAAACTTAGATATATTTTTTAAATAAATACATATTGTACATTTAAACACCCAGACCAATATAAACAGACATGTTCATAACACAATGTTTGTACTGTGCGGGAATCGAACCCACGACCCTTAGCTCAGAAGGCAGAGGTCACTACCAAATCATAAATGGGGCCTATCAGAATAACATTTTCTAATATTATGAATCTAAATTTTCTAAATCGGCTCAGATGTTCTTGTTGACGTTATTAATTATGATGAGAAAGATTACTTTACTTTCACACCCAGCAGACATTTGATGTGTTATCTAACGCACTTATAAAAAAAAACAAAGACCTATCAGAAGCAAGTAACAAGCCGGGTCCCATCTATCACGGGCTGTCATCTCGCGAACCAACCGCGAATATCCATTTGCGCTCTCATAAAGCTTAATGAATTAAGGTAATGCTATACCGAAACATTTACCTGACAGGCCGAAATCACAGCCTCTTTGAAACGCCGAGATACGAGCGATGTACTCGTGTGGAAACACTGGAATCTGAGTGCTGATATTGATAGGATGATTTAAGCGAAGCAAGCACTCAAATGAAATTATATGATAATTAAGTAGATTGGAGGAACGATATTAAGTGCATGGGGGAGGTCTGAGGAATGAGGGAAAAAAGGTAAGAAGATAAGAAATGCCAAGGATTTTTTTCCTAATTTCACCCGGATATTATGAAGGACTTTATTAAGCATCAATAATGTTTCTAATGAAACATTATTGATGCTTAATAAAGTACGAGATAATTCTCGTGATTTTTTTTATATATTCGCACGTAAAAATGACTGCGTCCTCTGCCTGATGTTAAGCAAACGACGAAGTCCAAAAGTGTAAGCGATCCTCATAACACATGGTACCGAAAAATAATAGTTAAACTGCAAGTATTTTGTTTCAGTTCACAATCTCCTGACAGTTTACAATCTCGTGAGATCATAATCTAACGGTATTTACAATTTTACGGTGATTGTGTACACATTCAGAGATGGAACATACTGTCAACCACTAGAGGTAATCTACAGCTTTAAGGCAGAGACTTCTAAACAACAGTCAAGTAATTGGCTTTGGATTTCAAAGGGATATTCAGTGTTAGGAGGTTGCAATAAGTTAATAAGTCCAAATTGACCGAATTGTTTTTTGTCTAAGGTTATTGGTAAGACCAACACTGTGAGGGAGCTTCTTGACGCAGAGGTGTCCAAGTTACAATTGGATTCTCTTTGAGTTTGGTTGCCCTTGGTTTGATAATTTCGCTGTCTAAACGCAACATTAGACTCACTCATCACACACAGGATACGGCTTTACTCATTCATCCTCCTCCATTCAACTTCATAGGCTCATAAGGCTTCATAAGCTCTAAAATCTAAAGAACTTATGAAGTTGGATGGATTCAAAGGATGTAAGGGAGCTACCTACCATCTTTTCGCTCCAGGCCAACCTCATCTGCCCGTGGTGCATCCTGCCGAGAGCCTCCAATAGGTACATATTTAGAGATGAGAACAAATAGTCCACACACGGACGAACGTGTCTTATTATAAGACACAGAGCTGCACCAGAGTAAAAAAATATAATAAATATATTCTACAAGTTACTTAATAAAATATTATGAGTAAGAAAATAAAACTACATTTTCCACCCGCATAGTAACCGGCAGCTTTATCGCGTCCTCTACAAACATTGCATTTTCCTAGACAAGGCAATTTCTTTGGCCGGACTTCTAATTATTTCTTTCATGAGCGTCTATAATACATAGCTGGATTATCTACGTGAAAGATGGGTAAACACAGTTCGGCTTTCGCGTGCTGACCCGTTTCGGGTCGTTGGGGATGAAAAATTTTGGGCTTGGACTGTCAAGCGTACTATCGACTTTCGTCACGCTAAGAATAGGGACTTTTTTATACTTCGTTTTTTTAGCATAACAAAGAAGTACAATTATTATTGTAGGTATATTTATTGTAAATTTATCCAGTCATTGTCAAAAGTTTCCAACACAAATAGGTACAGATATCTTATAAAAGAAGAGGTCGCAAATACGAAATGAACATTCAGAAACATTTTAAAAAGTGCATGTCAGTGTTCAAATACTAAATAGGTAGGTAATTTTAGAATGAACGCATCATACTCGGTCGCTGGTTGTCATATCACGTCTGCATATAAAGTTTCGCTATCACTGCTTCTTCGTTTATCAAATTTGTAATACTTAACAAACGGAATATAAGTAGTTTTGTTAGGATGTTACCAGTTCGAATGATCATCGATCGATGACATCCATCTATTTGTGAATTCGACCAATTTCTCTCTTTAACGTGGCAGTCAGCAGTTAAAAGTTAAATGCAAATTTAACTATTTTCAGACACAAACGATGAAGGGTTAGAACCTAGCAACGAGCTTCAAATAAATTACTTAGCTGGATATAACGTTTCGCTTCCCAGTGACACGGCTTCTATTCCCGTAATAATCATATTCGACCCGGGGAAGGCGGTATCTGACCTCAAATGATATTTGACCCGAATAAAATAAGATTGGCAAACCAGCCTTTGTTTTGGCAAATAGAACCGGCAAATTATTAGTGTGTGTGCGTGTGAAATATTATGATGAGTGTTGTGTTTTTAATGTGATAAAGATTTTCGGGATGTAAGGGAGCGGCCTATCATCTTTTCGCTCCAAACCAACCTCATCTACCCGTGGTGCATCCTGCCGAATAACAAACGAGGCGCTGGCAACCGACTGGTGGCGGTATAACCATCACAATTGAAGGCGTAGCTAAATAACAAATACCGATAAAGGGCAGCAGCGTCACCGGAGCGAGAATCTACGCCATGCGATCGCCAACCCGCTTGCCCAGCGTGGCGATTATGGGTATATACCCAGACATCTGGAGGATATCCTCCAAACGTTTGCCCTAAGTAGCGAACACCTGGAGAGGCCTATGTCAAGCAGTAGACTGCAATAGGCTGATGATGATGAGAATTTAGTACTGCCGAGTCTGTATCAACATTAATTTAAGAGAGGTAGTGCATAGCGAATCTTCGCTCGAATTGAGCTGCCCGTCCGGGGAAGGACCCCCACCCTATAAAATACCGCAGCCAAATGACCTTCGGGTCGTGTTTCTGCTGGTGAGTAGGGTGTCCGGAGCTCGTGGGGGGTTAGGGTTGGGCCGGCATGGCAGTGGCAACTGACAGGTAACTGACCAGTTACTTGCCAGTTATCACAGCGACTTGGGATTCTCTTTCGCTTTCCATCAGGCGTAGGGAAGCCATTATGTCGAGCCACTATAAAGAAAAAAGAAAAAATTAAATAGAACTTGCTTCCAGCTTCTGCCTTTAGATGTAGCTACCTACAAATGAATTTTGTACTATGCTTAGATCCCACGGGATTACCGTCCAAAAGGCTGGGATAAACAGAATATTCTAGGCTACAACTAAGACCGTGTCTAGGGTATTGTTACGTTCCAAAGATTCTGCGGCACGATTTCTTTGGAGGCAAAGTATGCGCAAATGACTTTGGTTTTTCGGAGTATTTTTATAAATAGAGTTTTTAGGTCCTAAAAGCTTTTGTTGTTACTTTTATTTCCTATGTCAAATAAATCTACATTCAACTTATATAACACATAAGGCTTGAGACGCGTTATGAATTAGCTTAAGTCATGTCATGTTTGACTGGCTCGGTGGCTCAATTGGTAGTGACCCCTGCCTTCTGAACCAAGGGTCGTGGGTTCGATTCCCGCCCGGGACAAACATTCGTGTGATGAACACCTTGTGTTTGTCCCGTGTCTGGGTGTTTATATTTGTATTTAAGTATTTATTTGTGGTACCTTCGTTGTTCTGATACCCATAACACAAGTGCTTAAGCAGTTACTTTGTTACCAGTTACTTTGGGATCGGAGCAATGTATGTGATGTTGTCTAATATTTATTTATTTTAATATTTATGTCGGCCGCTCGTTCGCCGGTCAGACAGTTGCACTTAATTTATTTATTCAAACTTTACTGTACACATTTAAATCTAAGCTTTTGTTTTATAAAGTAAATGTGTCGTTTGGAAATAAAATTTTTATTTATTTAAAAAAAGGCACAAAAGGCGAATTGAATGCCAAGAGCATTCTTCACCAGTCAACCTTTGTACAGTAAATGTTAAATAATTTCAGTTCGAATAAAATTTGTTATTTGCGTGATACCTACACGTTAACGATAATATCTCACAAGAGCCGATCATTACTTGCGATTATTCCTCTTATTAAGAGCCAGAGATTATTCGTATTTACGGATTTCGCTGCCATAGAAAAGTTAAATCACAATCGCGCTAATTGGTTTCGACCTCTTATTTTTAGCTTGTTTACGAATAATAAATCAATCTATCAAATCAAAATATCTTAAACTATCTAAGAGTCTAAAATAAAACCGCCTTCGCCGATCTGGATAGCGGATAAAGATATTTATATATGTCACCGGAAAATAGCAAGAATCGGAAGTTGATCAATTTCCTAGGTAGTTGATTATCTTTCGGAATATAATAAACGGTAGTTGAAATGTATTATTTAACGCAATGGATTTCAGTTAGTTGATCAATTTACGGTAGCCTGACAGTCATTTAATAATTTACGATTTTGACACAAGTAAAATCGTCCTCAAATGGGCCAATCGTTGCTCAATGTACTATTTAACGGTGCAATATTACCCGTAACTTAATACACTGTTCCCTGATTGGTTGCCGGGATACCGCCACGTGAGCCATTGAACCAATCAACGTTCACCTCACCTTCGTCGGATGATTTTACTGCAATGATCAATTTATTAAAATACATACGTTGAATAATACATTTCAACTGCCGTTTATTATTTTGCGGAAGTTATTCTACCTAGGAAATTGATCAACTTACGATTCTTGCTATTTTCCGGTGACATATACACACATATGACTTAGTTGAAAGAATACAATTTATTTAAGCGGTGTTATCGCTAATAGCGATCTCTTTCAGACCACCTTCAGGTAGAAGGTAGGCACATTTTTTTTTAATTATTACGTACACAAACGGAAGTAAGTAAATACTTTTAAATTTACAATTTTATTTTATTTACTTTTAAAAATTGTTACCTTAAAATAACACTGACATTAATAAATAGGCAAGGCATTCACTATCATTTGTACACAGAGTTATGTAATTGAAAACCAATGGCGTAAAGGATGGCCCTTACCCCATTGGTTGCTGCGAGGTTGTATGCTTATGTAAAAAAAACAACGCATCGTCTAGCACAGAAATAATATCAGGATAGAACGGTAACGTCTAATTCTCAATGAATCATGGCAAGCAAAAAGTCACCGCCGTGAGCGAGAGCCTTAATGCGTACAAACGTTATCTACTCGTAGTGTTCAATGGGCACCTGTAACTCCAAGTTTGCCATTAACCAGCAAGTTGAAGGTACGATTTGTATGCGATTAAGACGGGGGCCTTAATTGATATGGGGCACCATAGGCTAATTGAGTGGAATCAGATGTTTCTTATCTGTAACTGTTATCCTTGCGTAATCGCACTTGAGGCGACTTTGGGCCCAAACTTACCCCTGATAGTACATCAAATGGTACCTACACTTAACTAGCGCCGTAACACTAGTAGAAGTTCTTAATTTATCGATACTTGACCTCAGCAAATAGAGATTATATCGACAGGTCTACCATATCGATAGTGTTCATAGAAAATAGTTTGCAATACTACACAAAATAGATGAACAAAATGAACTACTTAGGTATCTTTTTTAACTAAATTTTTATTTATTTTCATAACAGCCACGTACCTCGCCTGTACGGTTTATGAGGAACTTCTTGCCTTTTGTGGAACCAACTTTCTGCGACAGTCTTTCCTAACAGCTACGACTTGGGAACCTTCAAGAAACGAGCGTTTTCATGTTTAAAAGGCCGGCAGCGACCTCAAAATTTGATTTGAGTTGCGGGTAATGTCGGGTGTGTGAGCGGTGTTGACTGCTTACCATCAGGCATCACACTTGCTCGTCTGTCGCCTCTCGTATTAAAAATCAAAATGAAAGAATGAAGTCCAAAAAATTAAATAGTGATGGTCCAAAAGTTGTCCACACTTCTTTTTCTGGTCCTTCGAGCCGGATAGGTGATAGTAGATAGCCGGTTGAGAATCATTTGACTATTTTTCATGAATCGATACTATCAATCGCCCAAACTATCGCTACAACACTACTCCTTACTCCTGGCATCGCGATGGAAACTTCAATGTTTCTCAAAATTTATTTCGATGTTATCAAGTTGAAAGTTGTGTTTTATAGATGTTGTGAACTCGAACCGTGAGATGATTAAATATTGATATTGAAATTCACTGCGTCGAATTTATTTTAAATCAATTTTGAATCGGTTTGGATCTTTCCGGAACAAGTTTTGTTTCACGGAAGATAAATGAAGTCTTAATTGTTGTTATATTATTAAACGGCCTTTGTTGTACTCTTGTTACTTTGGGGCAGAAATTAATTTTGTATTAAATTAGAAATTTCTGTTCCAGTATACAAAGTGTGTATTTGAGGTTTTGTCTCTCGGAACCTTCTTTGGCGATGACGAGATATTTATTGAGGAGGCTTAATAATTTTATTCCATTATACAGCAAAAATATAATTTTATCAAGTTTTTGTTTTGTTTCAGCATAGTAGCCTTTTCTCTTGGTGAAAATATGATTTTCAAAGTCCAAAACTTACCTACATACCCCTTATAAATAAATTTATAATAATATTCCACCAACTTTTAAAAAAAAAAACAAACCCAAACGACGTGATCAAAATGCTCAAAAAGCACAACCGTCCTACACGCACAAACGGAATGAGAGCTGCCACTTCGAACCTTAACCCGTCGGGACAAAGTCCAAAACACCGAATTGAACTTCAAGTTGTGTACTTACACTCCAGAATTATGCAAACACCTTCTCTCCGAGAACATCCCAGGTCACCTCGCCTCTAAAAACTGAAGCTATATTGTTCCATAAACAACTTCAAAAACTTCCCAACTGAATACAAATTGCTTTAACAATGTTTGATAGGCGAATATTTAACTTACCAGCTATGAATTTAAATATTTTAATTGCTATTCAACGATCTTGGACAGAATTTATATTGTTACGAAATGTGTTATCTAAGCGAGACTACGAGTATTATGATATATTATGTTTTAAGTCATATAGCGTGTACATACATTATTGCGGACTTAGCGTAATACGTATACTTAACATAATACAGACAAATTAAACACTAAGTTTATTTCGAGCTTCACTAAAAACATTTGTACTGTTACAATTTTACCGCCGAATGTAGAACCGAAAATGTACATTTTAAAGGCCTCTGACAAAGGCCAATTCTTTGTAATAATATCCTCTAATCATTCCGAAAACTATGTTAAATTAAGTTTACTTTTGTACATCCAAAATGTTGAACAAAATTCCCGAATTGGGATGAAGACTACAAAAATAATTTAATGTCCATCAGATACAGATTAATGAAAAATATTGGATACGTATTTTTTATTTTGCCTCTTGTTCAAAAACATACGAAGATACATTGATTTTAAATGTCACATGACGTCACGTTAGAGTACAAAATATACTCTAACGTGACGTAGTTAGCCCCCACTCCGTAACTTTAATGCGCTATATCTAAGTATTTTCTTGTTATTTCGACAAAACAAAAAATAACGGGTCTTATATTTTTTTATTATCTAAGAGACGGACTAATTATTTTCTTCATTTTCATACCTTGTCATCATCCGTATTGTATTTTCAGTAATCGCTAAGCTAATTTGCATTCAGAAATCACGGTCGCGGAATCATCCGGTCCCATTTCGCGTAGAGATCGAATTTGGATTCCAAAAAAATTTTAATGTGTTTACATCCCCTGACAGTTCGGACTTAATTAACATTTTCGTGTATTTTAATGGTAGGGAGGAGTACGTTTTATGTTGAAAAACAATCCGTTAAAAAGTTGTTTCGATGTTGAAATGTTGGTTCTCGAATACTTATAGTCTACAGGCGGGCATATGCAGCTTAAATTGCTGTTTCTTCTTTGATTGCGTTGACATAGAAGTTTGATTTTGTACAGCTTAAAGGTATTATAGACCTGAGTATTTGTATGAATTTCAATTTAATACCTCTACGCGTTTATGAGGAAGTGGGTAGTAAGTTTTAAATTATTAAAAAAAATAATTATGTGATGTAACTAAAAATTTATGGTTTTCGTATTTTTTCTTTTCCTTTATCTTGCTATAAGACGTTGCTTCGTACCAAATTTCAAGATTCTGAGTTTACGAGAAGCACCCTGTAGGTTTTGATTCCCTTGCAAGTGTCGAAATTTTGCGGCATAAACGCTGTATCTTTTGATTGCGTTGGCTTAGAAGTTTGATTTTTTTAATTAACATTTTCGTGTATTTTAATGGTAGGGAAGGAGTACGTTTTAATGTTGAAAAACGATCAGTTAATAAGTCGTTTCGATGTTAAAATGTTGGTACTCTAATACTTACAGTCTACAGGCGGGATTTTATAAAACGAACTCATGATTTTAAACAAAATAAAAATATTTAAGAGAGGAATCATAGCGAATCTTCGCTCGAATTGAGCTGCCCATCCGGGGAAGGACCTCCACCCTATAGCAGCCAAATGACTTCTGGGTCGTGTTCATGCCGGTGAGTAGGGTTTCCGGAGCTCGTGGGGGATAGGGTTGGGCCGGCATGGCGGTGGCAACTGACAAGTGTTACTTGCCCGTTGTCACAGCGACATGGGCTTCTCTTTTGCTTTCATAGGCGAAGGAAGCCATTATGACGAGCTACAATATAAAAAAAAAACGAGATTGCCAGGTTGCAAAGGCCAGATACTAGTACGGGTAGAAGTTATAAAATAAGTAGAAAATATAGTAATTTTTTGGTTTGGGTAACCGACGGTGTTATCGACGAACAGTTGTTTCAGAGGTACGTAGCGAACGTTGCCTCTGAAACAGTGGTGGCGGTTTCGAGCTCCGCACAGTACAAACATTTGTGTGCATGAGCAAGTCTATATGTATTGGTCTGGGTGATTCCTATACATATAATGTACTTGTACATATTTACAAGACAAGCAGTATCTAAATAAGTTTATCCGTTGTTTAGTTACCCATATAATGTTTGCTTACTTTGGGACTAGATAGCATTGGTCTGTCTGATGATAAAAAGGGCTAGGTTTTTAACTTGAACTAATTGGTTAGTAGTTAACTACTTAAGCAATCTAAACTAAAGTTGAAACGAATTGAAATGAAAAATGCTGTAATTTTACATATGATTCCCATCAAAAGCCTAAAACACAAAATATGCATGAAAAGCAAAAAAAAAACCAGCGAGCTCAAAGTAAGAAATAAAAAGAAAGTAATAAAAATACACTAGAATAAGACGCAGACAGAAACAGCCATTTAGCCCAGAATTTTCACAACAAACTGAGGAATTCAAATATTCAGTAAAAAAAAAAGAATAAACGATAGTAGGTACGAGCAATAAGAAGATTTGTGGCCACTCTGTAACAGCATTATCATTTATAAACACTCTTGATTCGTTCCATGAAAGCGTAATGGTAATGCTATAGCCGAGTCTTCAATGGGATTAGAGTGGATTTTGCTATTAACATAGATTTTTTTTTTCGAAATTCTTATGTGAAAGATGTTCAATTTTACAACATCCATTTAATCTATCCAATCGAATCAGCCACGGCTTGTTTTAAGGTTGTATAAGCAAAATGCTGTGAAATATGGCAGGTTCGTTCTTATCCTCAGACGATATTATGGGTAGATGTTATCTACATATTGGAAAAAATATTATTTTATGTGCATACTAACAATTTACTTGGGGATACAAAGCTCGCTATTTTCAGGTTTTCAAGGCAAGTTTTCATTTCAAGGCAAGAGTAAATCGTTATCGTCTGTATAAGCGTAATTGTAAAGCTTCAAACGCTTACTTAACATTGGACGAGAGCAAAACCAAAACGAATAAAAATATTATGGTAGACAAGGTATTTGTTTTGCGTATAAAATCGCCCCAATTTTTATCGCTTGTGACCTAGGTCAACTTGAAATAACTTGCCTTTTATTAATCTGTTAAACTTTATTCCGTGACTGATAAATTAGACATAAGCTGCTTACAACTAGACAACTCTTTGCATGGCATGACTAGATCATACAGAAAGGTTCATCTTATCAGAGAGAGCGTCAAAACCCAAATATCATATGCCAAAGGGCTAAATCTTTCAAATACGATTGTTTCTCATATTTCATATTCGGCGTTACCTTTGAACCGATTTCGATAATTCCTTTTCGAATACATATTTTCAATTCGGTATTAGGTGTTTAGAATATCTTCTTACTTTTTTCTATTATCTGATGTTTATTGAAACAATTGAATGAACAGTTTATGTCCGAAAATAACCGGCAAATTCGAGTTAGATATTCTTTTTTTTATGAACTGGTGCGGTTGCGGCATAAAAAATATTTTTGAGGAAAATGTCACCATGAACCGCCATTCATGGTAGGAGATCTCTCGGAGGAAATGGCGGTGCGATGGGCAGATTTCGGATATCTCTAGTTTATCATTGTGTCAGTTTTTATTTGATGGCACGTTTCCTTATTCGTCCGTTTGTAATGACAGATATAGATAGATACGAGCTCTCTT